>CAMTDV010000030.1:62806965-62955603 GCA_947069175.1 Scalesia atractyloides
CCCCACACGCACGTTCCTTACTCCTCTTTAGTTTTAGTTGAAATGCATGTTAGTTTTAAAAGGGTCAGCTAAACGCTGCGTGAGTTCCACTGGTTTAATTGCTGTTGTAACAATATGTGTTAACAAGTTTAATTGCACTGGTCATAATCACAATGACGGTCACAGTCATAGTCGCAGATGCAATTACATAAGGAAGTAAGTGAAGCCTGACTGTTTTACGCCGGGTCATGTCACCCAGACACTCCCGGTCCACTTAACTGCGTCACGTGCAGTTCAACGCCCCTTAGTAGTTATGCCTAACAACACAACCAAATTAGGACACGTGCAGACATGGTAGCCGACCTTTCTGTCAGGCGGGGCCTGGGTTCGTCAGACCAATAATACTATCCACTGCCCACGGCTTATATTAATCACTTGTAGAGGGGAGGTAGTTATGTGTTAGATAATTCACATCATATGTTGGTGCAATTAACACAGTTTCGTAACATGCCAATCATCTCAGAATCAGTATCACAATATAAAAGTAAGAGAGTAAGACTCACTCCCAGATTGGTGTAATCAACGCAGTTTATAACATGCAAGTCCCCAGAAAACAATAAAACGATTTAAAAGTGGGGAAGTGAAACTCACTCCCAAGTTGGGGTAATGATCACAGTTTGTAACAAGTTCATGTGTTAAGGAAGCGAAATTCCCTTCATAAGTTTGTGTAATCAACGCAGTTTGTAACATGCATTCCACCCCAAGTAAAACAATAAAACACTTAAAAGTGGGGTAGTGAAACTCACAGTGCAAATAGTGGTCTCAACACAAGAGTGGTCGAATAACTGGATCAACTTTAATAACACACATGCAAGTATGGACTCAAATCAGTATCTAAGTTGGTAATGGTTATGACTTGGATCTGGTCAGGAGTTTTTACTCCGGATTGAGTCTATAGGACACTGGTATGGTGATGGACGTCAGGTAGTATTAGTTTTCAGTTTGGCTTCGGGCACCGGTTCGCGTGCCAGCCAAAGTCAGTAGTTTAACGTGTTCGGATAATGGTATGGGAATACCAATAGTGCCAACACGTGTTATTTAAGAATGATTAACTTTCTATCAAGGGAGTTTGAGTGTTTTGGGGAGTCTAGGTCGCCCCAATTTGAGTTTCCATTTTCACCGTCGGGAATTCTCCCGAACTACCTTAGGACACACCCATAGGGCCCAATTTGCCCAGGTATCTCCCGGAATACTCCAGTTTTCCAATTATAGTATTTGTCGGGTTGGGACAGTTCTCAATTCCGGCAGGTTCGTTATATGGTAAACTGCCGAAATTGCTTTAAATAATCTATTTTTAATTCCATAAATTCCCATTCAATCTATATTTTATATAAAAATCTGTAAATTTTTATATAAATCAGTAAAATCTTTAGATTATGGAAAAATTTCTGAGAATTTATTTTGTTAATTTACTAATTTAAATAAATTATTTATAAACACTATTTTTAACCACATAATTAAAAATAAATACCATCAATAGTTCAAAAATTCCAAAACAATTCTAGAACGCTCTTTACATGTCCAGGAACTCCTCACAAAATTTTGAGATTTTTCCGATTTGGTTTCGGTGGGTTACCTGCTACCAAAAACTCGCAAAAACACGGATTTTTAACCCAAATCAAAACTCAACCAATGGACTCTGAATTTTCCCAGAACAGTCTCCTTATGTTAGTTAGTGTCTCTGTAAAATTTTGGGATTTACTGAATTTGTTTGATAATTTTCGTAAAGTAATTTTGGTAAAACAGTTAAAAATTCACCAAAAATCATAGAAAATTCCAAAAATTTTAAAATTTTACGTGGACCTTCCTGACAATACCCTACATCACCACATAAATTTCAGCTCAATTGAAGTTACACAGACCATGTTATAGGCAAAACAATTTTCTGCCTAGCCTAGAATCGGTTCTCGATGTTATACCTAACGATTCTTCCGATTCCAAGCGTTTATCTTGATCCCAGAAGTGTGTAAAGGCTATATTCAGTACCTACACATCAAGTACAACCAAATATCATAGAATTTAGATCAATCAAGCTTTAATTCATTGTTTTTCGGTTAATCGAATAGTTAAGCGATTTTTATCGAATAAGAGTTGATTAGGGTATCAAACCCCAAAGGTTAGTGATCATGGCTGCATATAACACCAGGTAAATACCAAGGTATTTTTATTCAGCCCATAAACATGTTGAAACCTTCAAAAATCTTGGATTAAAAGCGTTTTTTGGCTAGAAATCGCGTTTAATCGAAGAAACGGACTTAGAATCATAAGTACCAAGGTTAATACCTTTGATTTAGTGAAGATTTGTGAAGAACTCAGCTGAATTAAAGGGTCTTTAGAGCAGATTTTTGGAGAATTGGAGTAATTTTTGTGAAAAAATGAATTATAAAATGAAAAATGAATAAAAATATATATAAAATACATGGGGGGTTGGCGGTTTGGAGGTGGGTCCCAAGGGGGACACCTCGTGCTTAAAAGTGCGTGATAAAAGATGATTTTATCTTCCATTTACGGGTCCCGCAGCCGTCCCAATTTGCGAAACGGGCTCCGTTTTGCGTGTTCTTGGTGTCAAAAGACTCGGTTTTAAAAACTGAGCATAACCATCTCAAAATCCAAGCATGGTTACGTTTTAATCATAAAAATCTCGGTTGACGTTCGTTTAAGTGTTTTTAAGCTTGATCGATCTTTCCTTGCACATTCGGTTGCCTTATGTTATGCCCGGAACAAAGGCGTTTTCCCGACCGGGAGCTGCTTCGTTTTGTGTGCCCGGGCTTTGATTATTTTAAACCTTATGTCAAAGTCTATGGCACAAAACTAAGTTGTTCCTAGAACTCGGAATCTTAAATGATGCTACCGATAACCTAATAATCAACGTCGAAGGTCTAATGCGCTGCTAAACGTCAAGTCTCTGTTTAACATATTGTTCAAGGCTAAGGACGCAACCTCGCATCGTTGGTCCTTAGTAGTGTCATGTCAACCATGACGTGCTCTCGGATTCATCCGAGATATAACATATATTGTTTCACACAACACACAAGTCATGAAATATCACAAGGTTTACGCGCAATTATAGTTTTAATCATGCTTTAAGTGTAGGACCAATTAAGGTATACCTGGTTTCGTCATGGGTATCACAATATCTTGCAATGATTTCACCAAATCAGGTATCCGTGGCTCTGATACCACTTGTTAGATCGCTCCTTGATTAGCACAGGAAACCTAATTTGGTATCTAACGTTCATATAGGCGGAAACTATGTGACGTGTTAATCAAATATACAAAGATTACTCGTTTAACTATTGTTTATTGATCACTATGTCCAATTACATGTAAGACCCGGATAAGGCAGAGCTTCGCCTCTGTTGTGACAAAGTTGCAAAAGTTACAAATGACAAACTAAGGACCACTATTTATACTAGTACTAGTTCGCTTGGGATGATAACAAGTGGCGAACTTGTTTAGAACAAGTTCGGGCGAACTTGTTTAGAACAAGTTCGGCCGAACTTGTTCTCACATTATGTTTCGGGCGAACTTGTCTAGTATTTACATAAATACCCTTTATATTTGACATAATCTAGCCCAATCTAAACAGACTCGATCAAAGACTAAGACATAGACATTATGTACTAACAAAAATGGAGCTTCCTCGTTTCGAAAAGCAAAATTCGATTTCCAAATTGCTAAATTTATTATTTTTCTCAACTTATTTTAGGTTTTTGCACTTATTTCAACTAAAAAGGGCACGATTTTCGAGAAAGTTTAAGATTTTCGAGCGTATTTGTTTTGTTTTCTTAATTTGAAGAATCCTTTGAAAATCCTAGACCCGACATATTTATCTTACCAACGTAATTAATAATTACACTGGTAGATATTTGTTGTATATATACCCAATTTTTTTTCTTTTTACCATTTACTTTTCAAAAATCACAACCATCATCTTCTTCAACCTTCAAAATATTCAAAAACATATATCAATACTTCAAAATCAATCTGATCTTTGTGTTAATCGACATACGGTATGTATAGATTCAATCTATGATTGACTACAAGATTGTGGTAACATCAAAATCAGGTTTTGAATGTGTATTATGGGTAGTCAGATTCGTAATTGGGGTTAGAAAGGGTTTTAAATGGGTTTACGAAGAAAAAGATGAATTCAGCGGTTTTAACATGAATGTGACGTATGACAACGTAGTAAATCAGATCTTAAGTGTAGCGAAGTTGAGTCTCGAACGCAAGTTCGAGCAATCGACGTAATAATTTATTACGCCGCAATTCAGCGTAGATGAACTTCTACGCTGAAACCAATTTCATAAGCTTAAGTTAAATACGCCACCTCTCGTTAGCGTAAATAATCGGCGACTTAACCTATTTTTGTAAAGATCTCAGCGTTTTTAATCAGTGTATTCAGCGTAAATAGTCTAGATCCTAGCAAAATTGTCAGCGTTTTTATTTCTTACTATTGAGAATACGATATTTGTAAATAATTCTAACATTGTAACTTGTTACAATTATCCAACTCGGATCTCACTTCGTTCGTCTCTCATGTCGACAGAAATGGTTAAGGAAATATTTGGGATCACACGATGAAGCACAATCAACCTATATCACTAAGCGATCCTATAAAAGACTTTGAGGATGCTATGGATTGGCTGTCTAGGAGTAGGATTAGCTATGTTGTTCAAGCGGATCCTAAAATTTACCAGATTCACATTGAAGAGTTCTGGAAAACAGCTAAAGCCAAAACTGTGGATCAAGTCAAAAGAATTACTGCTACCGCCTGCAACAAAGAAGTGATAGTGACTGAGGAGAGAATTCGAAAAGTCTTGAGTCTGGGAGACAATTCAAGTGATCCAATGAGGCTAGGTAAAGAAACCATTTTGGAAGGATTTCACGGGATGAATTTTCAGGGTGATTTTCCTAACAAAAATGAGATAAAGAGGAGCGGGTTAACGAGGGATTGGAGATATATAATGCACGTATTTGCTATGAGCCTGGCACTTCGAAACGGGGGATATGATGGTTCAAATTTTGAATGGTCAGCTGCCATACTTAATCTCTGCACAAACCGCCATTTAACATCTCAGGATTAATCTTCTACTATATGGTGGATAACGTAAACAAGGGTGCTTGGGCAATGTATCCTAGGTTTGTGCAGCTACTCATCAACGACAATCACAAAGATATTCCTCATGATGGATACCTGTACAAGTTTCAATTGCCTAAGGGAAGACAGATGACTGAGTTGAGAACAGAGCAGTGGGTATTGCTTCACAACTACATGTACAGAGCTGAAAGACATCCTTTGGTGCAGGCAGCATACAACAAGTACAGAGAGGAAGTAAGACAAGCCAGAGAAAGACAAGCAAAACATGCAGCCGGTGAAGAAGCATAAGCTGAAGAAGAAATCCCTTTGGTTCGTAAAATGAAAGACAAAGGAAAGAAGATAGCTGAAGAAGAACCATCCAGAAAGAAAAGCAAGAAAGATACCTCTGGGCCTGAACGAATAATGGGCGAAAGCATTCGAGCTGGATTAACACCGGAGGCCATTGAACACATGCAAGCTATTCACACAGTAAGGGAAGCTGAGAAGCGTGAACGTCGTCTGAAGAGAAGAGAAATGACTTAATCTGAAACTCCAGTGGTGGTAACTGAAGAACAGGAGAATCTGGATCGCTTTGTTGAAAGTTTAATCAGTGATCCAGCTGAAACTGGTCCCAGCAAGTCTCCTGCACAAAAGAAACGAGTGACTGATGAAGGATCTTCAAAAGATGCTCCACCAAAACCAAGTCAACCAACTTCTGCAACTCCACCACGAGCTCTAACTAGGCCACGTCCTTTCCAGGATCTTTACGATCATCTCTCAAAGGACATCGGAAAATTTCCTGCTAAGGAACTTTTTTTTTAAAGAATCAGGTGAACGGCACAAATTTGCTCCTATAAAAGCTAAAGGAGCAACGTAAAAAGAACAAAGAGTTGAGCCTGTATGTGTCAAAGCAAACCGATTTCATCAGATTTCAACAGGAAGGTTTAGAGAAGCTACACGAATTAGTTCAAGACTTATACAAAGCAGCTAATCGAGAACCCAGATATTCAAGTGATGAAATCTTTGACTTTGATAGCTTCAGAAAAAAGAGAAAAAAACGCAAGACTGAGGTTGCTGAAAAGTAAAAGAAACGTCTGCACTCAGCAGTGGAAGCAAGCATAGAAGGTGAATGCGATGAGGAGGAGATGGATAGACTCGAAATGCCAGAAAAGTTCTTGGAATGGGGACTGGAGGACGATGTCATTTATGAAACAGATGGAGGTGATGAATTTGCGCCTCAACACCCTGAATGGTTCAAGAAAGAACGAGCTAAGTTACCAGACTTTTATCAAGTTATTACAGTGGAGAAAACAGAGGTAACGGACCGAATCATTAGCTGGAAATATGACAATCTCACAGGTTGGTTCATTTTTAAGCGTAGAGGAGGGGTGATCCAGGACTTCCGCAATGGAAATGCCATGCAAACCCTATCCACATGGGACGTCAGAGAACTGAGCAAGCATGATATGATTAACCCCACTAACAGCAGCATTGGTGGAGACTTTGAAAGAGTAATCTTACGAGAGTGCGCACGTGGATTCACCATTCTCAATCCTTAACGCCCACGTAGAAGAGTATCAAAGACCACCAAAGATCCACTCACAGGAAAAGGTAGAGTTACGTGGGTCATAATCCTGCAGATGTGGTCACCAGGGTGAAGCTTCCTCCAGAACAACCCGTCATACTCATAGATTTCAAGAAATGGTTTTATGACGGTCAAACTGGTGAAGCCGTGATTCGATCCAATTCCAACAAAAAATCAGAATATTGGATCCTATGGACGTGTTTATGTTTTGTTTGTCTGATTTAAACATTCTCTACGGCAACAAAATCCACGTCGGAGCAGTAATGTATTCCTGGAGGAAGGCATGTTGTTTAAAAGTGCAGTTGAACGTGCTAGAGAAAGAAAATTAGAGATGATGGAAATTATGAGACAAATTGAGAAACCGATTCGAGAAAAGTCTGCTGAAAAAGCTGTGGAGACGCCATCCTCACCATCTAACTTAACTGATCCTCCACCAAAATCAGATCCTCAAGTCGTCGTTCCACCACCTCCGACTTCATCCACATATGAAGTCACTATGGAGGCCCAACCTAAATCAAGTGAAGCTGTTTCTAATCAACCACCAACGACCGAAGCACCAACCGATGTACCACCATAACAGTCCTCTGAACAAGAAGCAAACAAGTGAAGAACATTCAAGTACGCAACAATCTACGGGGGATATTGGTAGAACTTTTTAGATCGTTGATAGTTGATTATCCAGGTTTTGGATAGTTTTATGTTAGTTTATTATGTTTTAGATTATTCAGGGACTGGATATGTAATTTTGGAAACTAATGTACTGGGCGGCATATTTATTGTTTGCCTAATTATTAATTACGCCAGAAGCCCAGACACTATATATATGACAAGCAAACGAAACCCTAGCTCCAAGGTTCTTGGACTAGTGATTTTGGTGATTTCTTGTGTTGTGATTCTTGTGATTGTTCTTGTGCTTAATCCGTATATCCTGGTGCTTAAATCATTATTATCAGTTGGGATTCAATATACAACCCTTGTAGTTTCATCCAAAACAAGAATCTTCATCTTCTCTTTGATTTTTCTATTTATCATTCAAACACCTAATCTATTGGTGTTTGTATGTTAACAATCAAACCACTATGATCCGTAGCTGATTTGAGACTCACATGCTTGAGTGGGCAATGAAGGATATTGATTCCTTGGCCTGAGCCCACATTTTATTGCTTTTTGGTTAATGATGTTTTGATTCTGAACAATTTGGTCTGTAACTATTTAAATAATATTTTCTCTAGGTTTAAGGATCAGACAATATGCAGGATGACTAAGGTGGATGGATCTTCTTTTTGGGGGATGAAGCCTTTGTTATCCTGCTTTAATTTCATGCACTTTAATTTCTGCACAAGACTTTAACTGTTAGTTGCCAATCCGGCCTGGGTGGATGGTCCACGATCTGGTGAAGCCCGAGTCGGATACTTTTGATATAAATATTAATGGGCCTTAATAATATTAACCCTTTGACTATACTTGATGTTGCGTATTTTTATTTCTGCAATATTATCCTGATATGTTTATGTTTATTGATTTTCTTCTATAAAACTTAGAAAATCTTGGATTGTCAAAAAGATACTAAGTGTTTATTATAGCAACTTCTAGAAATACAGAATATTGTCTAATCAAGTATCGTATATTTTCAATTTGAAGGTCTAAGGTAAAAATAATAACACAAATAAATTAAGGATGAATCATACCAGGGAATCCAAGTTAGGATTCTATATCCTTAAGACTTACTGGTTGCATAAATAGAGCATGGAAATTAGTTAAGGTTTGAGGATCCAGAATCCTTACTTGCAAAACTGCGAGAACTTGTAATGGGCAACTTGGGACTAAGCCAAATATCAACAAACAACTTACTCATAACTGGGGACAAGCCCGAATAAACTGGGGGACAAGCCCAAATAAGACTGGGGACAAGCCCAAATAATCCGGGGACAAGTCCAATCGTAAGTAACATGAAAATGATAAAACTTGAGCTAACGCGAAAACGTTAGAAACCTTAGGATGCCGTGGTATGGCCCACACTAGCAACTAACCGATCATGAGTGACATGAAATGTCAGAACCTTAGCTAACGTGAAAACGTTAGAAACCTTAGAACGGATGTATGGTACATCTACCATTATACTTTGGATCATACATATAGCCAACAACAATGAAATTGTCAGCCCCTAAAGCGGGTATTGGTCCCATTGCCTCGAACTATACTTGGATAACATGCGCTACTGGCGGGGTGTCGAAATCTACTTCGTGTGAAAGGTGAAAACCTTTAAACCTTAGAAGGTAAAAGATACCTTAAGCTGGGGACAGGCCCAAAAACCTTGGAGAGGTGGCCAACCTCTTGATCCTTTGTCAAAGATTTTAAAAACTCTGCAAAGACTTAAAACTTGATAAAATTGGACGTTAAGAATCTAACACCCTTTACTTATAATGAATAATAAGTATGATATGAAAGAAAGTATTAGTAAAATATTACCAAAGTAAGGATCCCATATCCTTTGAGGATCCTTCAGCTTGATCTAAATATCAGATTCTTTAAGGATCCTTGATCCTTTTCACATGAAGTATTTCTTCAGGTGAACAACATTCCAAGCTCTTGGTAGGAGATCACCATCCATATTCAACAAACGATATGCCCCTTTCCAGCTTCAGCTTCGATCAAGTAAGGGCCTTCCCGCTTTGGCACTAACTTGCCATCAACAGGATTCATGATATTCTGGAATGCTTTTCTTAGTACCAAGTCACCAACTTGAAATCTTCTGACCCTGACATTTTTGTTGTATGCTCCAGCCATTCTCTATTGATAACTAGCCAATCTTACGCTTACCAAATCTTTGAGCTCTTCCACGGTATCCAGGTCTAGAATCAGGTTTGCAGCATTTGTTTCAGGATCACAGATGCTTGTCCTGGCTGTAGGAACCACCATTTCTGTGGGGATCACTGCTTCAGCTCCAAATACAAGGGAGAATAGAGTTTGACCCGTAGCATTCTTAGGAGTTGTTCTACATGCCCACAAGACATATGGTAGCTCTTCAGCCCACTTTCCTTTCTTGGATCTAAGCTTCTTCTTCAAGTTGTTGATGATGATCTTGTTGGATGATTCCGCTTGACTGTTATCCTATGGGTGGAATGGTGTTGATGTTATCATGCTAATCCCCCAGCTGCCACAAAAGCTAGTAGTTCGACTCCTAAAAATTAGGATCCATTATCACAAACAATTTCGGAAGGGATTCCAAATCTAGTAATAATATTTCCTTTAATGAAGGATATAACTTCCTTTTCTCTGACTTGGGCAAAGGCTCCTGCCTCTATACACTTGGAGAAGTAATCTGTCATGGCTAACATAAACACTTTTCCACCTGGTGTGTAGGAAGCTTGCCCACTATATCCATTCCCCATCTCATGAATGGCTAAGAAGAGGAGATTGGGTGTAGAGGCTCTGCTGGCTGATGTAGAATATCACTGTCTTTGGCAAGCGTCACATCTTCTTGCATATTCCACAATATCCTATGTCATTGTAGGCCAGTAGTATCATGTTCTGAGGATCCTTGAAAATAGTGCTCTGCCCAGTGTGATTTCAACAGTCTCCTTCATGAAAATCATTCAAGACTTCTTGGTTTTCTAGATCCTCAATGCACCGCAAATAGGGACCTCTAAGAGACCTCTTATATAACATGTTATTTAATATAGTGAATTCGGATACCTTGATCTTAAAGGCTCTAGGATTTTCCCTAGTGGGAATTTCTCCATTATGAATATACTATGGAATCGGAAGGATCCAGGATCCTGGCTTTGACTGCACGTCATCACTAGGTACAATTGCAGTATCTTCCACTATCTTCATTGCTTCATTTTCCTCATTGTGGGAGTTAGAACATGGATGATAGGTATTTTCACATCCTCTGGCATCTTTAATGATGATCCATGGTTAGCTAAAGCAACTGCTTCTGCATTTTCTTCCCTAGGTACCTGTGTTAAACTTAAAAAAAACCAAAAGAATCTGCCAGTTTCCTGATTATCTCTAAATATTGATTAGCTTTTCACCTTTAATAGTGTGTGGACCATTATATTGATTAGTAATTAATAATGAATCTACATACCTGATCCACAATTGCTTAGCTAATTGCAAACCTGCTATCAAGGCCTCATATTCTGCCTCATTATTAGTAGTTTGGAATTCACATGCAATGGATTGGGGTATAATGTCCCCCTGTGGCGAATTTAGTAGTATGCCTAGTCCAGTTCCTTTGACATTTAAAGCTCCATCCATGAAGAGTGTCTAAGGATCCTTGGTCTCCTCAAGTTGTTGAACTTCTAATTCAACTTCCTTTGTAGATCACTACTGAAATCAGCCACAAAGTCAGCTAAAGCTTGGGACTTGATGGTAGTCCTGGGTTCATACTTAATGGCGTATGCACTAAGCTTGACTGCCCACTTAGCCATTCTACCTTACATTTAAGGCTTCCTGAGAACATTCTTAATAGGAAAGTTAGTTTTAACAATAATAGTGTGAGTTTCTAAATAATGTCTAAGTTTAGTAGAAGTCATAATTAAAGCAAAAATTAGCTTCTCTAAATGAGAATACCTAGCCTCAGCATCAAGTGGACTTTTACTTACATAGTATACTGGATGTTGTTGGCCTTCATGATCCTTGACTAGGACCGAACTTACCGTTATCCCTGAAACAGCTAAGTATAAAGATAATGGTTCTCCATCTTCTGGTTTCATCAAGGTTGGTGCAGAGGATAGGTGATCCTTAAGGGCTTTGAGGGTGCTTCATGTTTCTCAGTCCATTCGAACTTCTTATTCTTCCTCAGAATATCATAGAAATCCTTGCATTTTTTGAGGATTTTGAGATGAATCTATTTAGAGTCGTGATCCTCCCGGTCAATCTTTGAACATCCTTGGCATTAGCAGGTGAGTTTATATTCACAATGGCCTTGATCTGTTCTGGACGGGCTTCATCCCTCTCTTGGTCACCATGTATCCTAAGAACTTTCCTGTTTTAACCCTGAAATGACATTTGGATGGATTCAACTTCATGTTATATTGGTCGAGGATGTTGAATGCTACTTCGAGATCCTTAGGTGATCTTCTGCTCTTTTGGACTTGACCACCATATCATCGATATAAACTTCCATAGTGTTTCCCTGTTGTTCCTTGAACATCATATTCACCAGCTTTTGGTATGCAGCACCTGCATTTCTTAAACCAAAGGGCATAGCAATATAGCAATATATGCCGGAGGGTGTCATGAACGCTGTTATTAGTACATATGTATGTTGCCTACGTCATTGTATATCGAGTCTGAGTGATTAGAGCTTAATCTGTTAGAAAGGAGGCGTATTTAAGTATGTATAGGACCAATATAGCCCGAAATACTACATGTGAGAACAAGTTCGGCCTGAACTTGTTCAAGACAAGTTCGCCCGAACTTGTTTGCCATCCAAGCGAACTTGTGTTCCTATAAATAGTGCCTTGGGTTTCATTTGTAAGAAGTAGCAACTTTGGCACAGAGACGGCGAAACTCTGTCGGATCCGGAACTTGAATGTATTGAACATTATTGATCAATAAAAACATTAAATGAGTAATTCTTGTTATTCGATTAACACGTCTTAGTTTCTGCCTAATCATATGTTAGATACAAATCTAGGTTCCTATGCTAAAGGAGGATGGTCCTATCAAGTGGTATCAGAGCCTGGATACCTAGATTTGCTGGATTGAACACAAGAATCACTCTTTTTCTACCTCATTCTACCATTTTTCTATAATTGTAACATATTTGAATAATTCATGGACAAAAGTTGCTAAAACTTGAAATGTCATGTAAAATACACTTGTGGTAAACCCCTGAGAGTTTGGACATCAAATTCACACGAATTGATATCAAAAAGATCAAAAAATCATGTTTTGAAACAAGCTTTCGGCCGAACTTAACATCAAGTTCGCCCGAACTTGACTGTTATTTCAAGATTTTTCATAGAAGTCCGCTTGAACTTGTCATTTTCAATTAAATTTACATCAAGTTCGCCCGAACTTGGGTAAATCTGTTGAATTTTGTTTACAAGTTCGCCCGAACTTGTGGATTCTCTTTGATTCATCTTAAGTTCACCCGAACTTAATCAGGAGAAATTTTCAAAAATCAATCACAAGTTCGCCCCTTGTGTAAATTCAAAATCTGATTTTTTCAATAACATAGTTCGCCCGAACTTGTGTTAAAAACAATCTGATTTCTCACCAACTGCAAGTTCGCCCGAACTTGTCAGTGTACTGATAATTTTTCAAAGTTTGTGAACGTGTGTTTTCAGGTAAAATTCGTCTGTTTTTCAAAATGGAAGATTTCCATAACGCATTTGCTGCTGGAGTAGCTCAAGCTTCAACGTCAACGGTTAATCAGATGAATCTCGACAACGAGATGGGTACTACGACTAAACCGCCGAAGCTAATGAGTATGGACGAGTTTGAAGGATGGAAAGAGAAGTTTGTAAACTGGGTACAAGCTAATCAGCTTCACAGCTGGGTTACAGTAGAAAGTGGGTACAAATGGCCAAAGGATGAACACGAACAAGATCTACCTTTGATCAAGTTTTCACCTGCTGATAAAGAGGCGTATGTGGCCGAAAAGAATATGATTAGTCTCATTCAACAATCTGTGATGGAAGATATTTTGATACTGTTACCAGAATGTGAAACATCACAAGAATTATGGCAAGCTCTTTGTGACAAATTCAAAGGAAGCAATGAGATGATAAAGAGCAAAAGGCATTAATTAAGAAAGAATTCAAAATCTTCACGATGATCAAAGGAGAGACGATGAAACAGATGATTGACAGATCTTGTCATCTAATGGTCCAGATGCGAAGGCACGACATCAAGAGAACCACAGAAGAACAAATAGAAAAGTTGGCTGATGCACTTCTTGAGGGAGAGTGGTCAACTTACCTGATGGTTTTGAAGAACAGTCCAGCTTGGATGCATTTTAAGTTGTCATCTTTCATCGACAAACTAGAAGGTCATGAAATGGAGCTGTTAAAGATTGCAAAATCAAAGAATGCTAATGTTGTTCAAGATGTCGGTGTATATTACAAAGGAGGTGTTCAAGATACTACGATTTAGTGTCCGAAAATTCAAACAAAATTCAGTGCAATATGAATTCCATGAGTTATTCATCACAGAATCAGAGTTCTCCAAACACTGGATATTCAAGCATGGGTTCAAATTCTTCGTTTCAAAGTCAGAACAATCAGTCGTATCAGACAAAACAATCTAGTTCTGATCCGAATGTATTGCAATGCAACATTGCCATTAATTTGAAGAATGTTTTCCCGGAGAAAGTGGCTAAACAGCACATATCACTTCTTGCTACGGTTCTAGAATCTTACGAATGCTTAGTTGCTCGAAAGATCGGAAATCTTGAAATGACTGTTGCGGACTACGATCAGGTGGACGAAGAAAAGCTGGAGCTGATGGACATTAAGTGGAGTCTGGCCTCTATCATCAGAAGAGTTACCAAGTTTGTAGCGTTAACTGGCAGAGACATTGGTAATTCAAGCAACAAACTGGGCTTCGACAAGACAAAAGTTACTTGCTTCAAGTGCCGACAAAAAGGGCATTTCAAACGGGAGTCTCCGAACCAAGAAGTAAGTGGAAATCAAAGTCCTTTTGGAGGAAATGATTACTACAAGAAAGCACTGCAATACAAGCCACTTCCATGAAAAATCGAAGTTCAAGATCAATCATGAAACACCACTGAAAAAGCCATGATTGCTTCAAGTGATAATGAAGGTTTTGATTGGAACAAGTACATTAACAAGAAAACTTGAGTTGCTCTTATGGCTGAGATTGTGGAAGAGCAGGATGTGTCAGCTGAGAATGCAGCACTGGAGAATGCAATTCTAGAGCAATACATGCAACAAAGAGAGCAAGAGGAGATGATTTATCTTGGAGAACAAAGGAAAAATGCAATGAAATCAGAGGCTGAAAAGGTAAGTGCTAAGGTAAGAATAGATGAAAAGGAAATTGTGAAAGTTGTGGAGGTTGAAAAACCTTACACAAAGTGTGCAAATCCTTGTGAACAATGTGCTGAAAAGTCTAAGATCATAAGCGAAATGACTGTACATAACGAAAAATTTCGTTATGATTACAGAACAATAAAAGAAGCTTATGAGAAAATAAAAGGAACATATTGTAATGTTGAAAAAGCTAATCTAGAATTAAGTGCTAATGTTACAATGTTAAGTGCAATGTCATTGAAAAACAAAAAGCAATTAACATGTACATTGACATAATTGCTGAAACAAGAAGAGAGCTTCAAGACATGAAGATTGAAACTGAGAGGGTAAGACAATTGTTAAAAAGTTACACCACAAACGCATATGTCATTGATCACATTCTTCCTACGATTAAGTCGAAGGAATATGATGATAAACCAAAAGGTCAAAAACGTAAAGAGTACGGAAATGTTCCACCGCCACTACTTGCGAGTTACTGCCGCAAGAAAGAGGATGGTATTGGAAAGGCAAAAAACATAACGCTTTTATCTTAAACTAAAGATCAATTGCCCGAGAACATTGACGTAGTCTATACGAAAACAAACAATGACAGTGCAAGCGGTTGTGAAAAATGTGGTAAAGAATGTCTAGGAAATGATTCTGACGACGGCAGCTCTGAAAGCGCCAACTCAAGTTCGAACAACTTTGAATCACAATCTGAAGATGACGATACATCATCTGAAGATGATCTAAGTAATAATCCTACTGTTGTCATGTACAAGGTTAAGGAATCTGATAGATTATATTTCGATGATAGCTTTCCGATTCAGAACGTGAAGGAAGATCAAATTGACAAATTGTTCAAACTTGTAGAAGTTTTGTCAGATGATCTTGAGTAAGATGAGAAAATATTTTACTCGAAACCCAAAAGAAACTTTAACAACTACCAAAAGAATGGTGATGATTTTCCTAAGACCAGGAGAGAAGGATTGGGTTTGGAAGAAAATGAAGATAAGCCGAAAGAACCGGAAGTTGCCCTTCCACAAATACAAAGGTAAGAACATGAAGTTTGTGTATGGGATGAACACGGTTCAGGAAGAAAGCTTGATCGGTAAGAAATCAAATGATGAATTCAAGAAAGAGAAAGAACTTCGGGACAAAGCTAAGTCTGCAAGTGGAATAAAACCCACTAGTAGACATGTTCATGATAATCGGACTTGCTTTAAATGCAATGAAGTTGGTCACATTGCTCGCAAGTGTCCGAAGTCTAAGCCTGTGTATCCTCGAAGAAAAACAATGTCAAAAGATGAAAAACAAAAACAACCAGAGTGTAGGAACGTCCACGATTAGCACGAGAACTAAATTTGATATCTATTGTCCAATTAGGCGGAAACTAATGACAAGTTAATCAAATAACAAGAATTGCTCATTTAAACGTTGTTTTCATTGATCGAAAGTTCAATACATTCAATAACCGGATCCGACAGAGCTTCGCCGCCTCTGTGCCAAAAACTCTCCTAGTTACATATGAATCACCAAGGCACCTATTTATAGGAATACAAGTTCGCTGGAGATGACTGAAGTTCGGGCGAACTTGACTTAGTCAAGTTCGGCCAAACTTGACCTCAACAACATAACCTCAAGCGAATTTGGCCTCTAATTCACATAATTACGCCTAGATTCTAATAGATTAAGCTCTATTCACTCAGACTCAATACATAATGACGTAGGCAACAGACATATGCACCAACACACTCCCCCTTGGATGTTGTCGCAGTCATTTTGACATTTAAAACTTCTGAGTCTTCTAATCTTTAGTTCTTGTATAAACTTTAACGTCTTGATCTTTATATGTTCTTCCTCTTTCTTGAGCTTTGCCTTGATAAAACTTTGATCAACAAACTCCCCCTTGCTTTAAGCTTTGCTCCCCCTAGCTTTAATCTTTCTAGAATCTTCAATCTTTGCTTTATCAACTTCTCCTCAATCTTTAATTCTTGTCGAAATATTTTCTGACATTCAAATAAACATTTCAGATTTAAACTTTTGAAATTTTGTTTCAAGTTCAACTTAATGATCTTGAATACATTTTACGTTTAAGACATTCAACTTTCTCATTTTTATTGTTCGTGAAAATCCACTTAGTTGATCAAGTCCAAGTTAATGACCTTTATTAACTAAATATATCAACCAAGTCTAAATTAATGAACTTGGTTTGAAAAACCGTTATGAACAATTTGATTTTAAAGTTTCAAATTAATGAACTTTTTAAACATTCATCAGATTTCCTTACCAGACTTCGAAGATCCGTTCTCCAACATTGGCTCATTTGAAACTAATGTAAAAACAAAATCTTTTTGAATTTTTAGAAAGTTTATGCTAAAACACACTGAAAATCTTTTTGGTTTTATCTTGAAAAGCAAGTAAAGTATTTACAGAACTTTTAACAAGTAAAATAAACTAAGTACAAACATATTTACAGACATATTTTTGTGAATTTATGTCTAAGGATCATATCAGTTGTATGAGACATATCACCAGCACCGTTGACCTTTGAAGACTTTAAGTTTTTAAACTTGTTTACCTAGATTGTCGATATGTTTGTCCACTTAAACTTCATCACGTTTCTCAATTGTTCCAAGATATGTAAGGTATGATTTATGAAACTTGACTTAACTATGGCTCCCACTTCTTGAATAGACTCCTGAATCCAGATTCCCTAGATTTCATCTTACAGGTGAGTATAGCGTAATTGATATCTGTTTCTGGGTTATGCGAGATCTTGAGAGCTCAGGTTAGCACTATCGTACAGACAAAGAGATGAAGGCTCGTCTTTAAGGTGTGTTCCACTTAAGGAATCTTTTAGCACTGCAAATGATTAGATCTTTCGATGCTTTTCAATATTGCATGCAGTTTAGAGGTTTATAGCAAAAGCATTATAGAAGTTCTAGGCTATTGCTTCCGCAAAATCAGAAGAACTTGTATAATACCCCAGATATAAATTATCTATAAAGACCTCGTATCTCAGAATGAGGCAACCCTTCAATCGAAATTTTGGAGTACTAAGTTCATATATCCAAGATGTGTTAATCCACAAATTTAAGCAGTTGTAAAATTTAGTTTATATCCCGGAAACAATTTACTGAACGTGTAAAGTCATCAACACATCCACAGTAAGACTTGTTTATCACTTTTAAACTTTACAATTCTTTAGCATATTGTGATAGTCCACTGATGTACTATCATTTCCTTTTTGACACTCAATTCTTTTTGTCTTTTTCAATGTTTTTGTATTTTTTGAATTTTTTCAATGTTATTGAATTTTCAATTTTTTTCATATGTTTTTTATTTTTCTAAAAATTTCTTACTCCCCCTAAAATCAAAAACATATTTTTAGATTTTAGATTTAAGAAAATTCTTCTAAAAATGTAACAAACCAATGTGGATCACGAGAACTCGTCGTCCGATCCTTTTGTTTTCATCTTCTGCATCATCACCTGTTAGCAGAACAATCATCAAGTTTTGTTAACATCAACTTGTAGAAACTACTTGAAAAACCTTTTGAAGAAACATCAATTTTAAATGGTTTTTCAATATGACAATCAATATTTTGTTTAACGGTGTGGATTTTCTCAATTTTTTTCAAAAATTCTTCTCAACTTTTCTTTTTCAATCACTTTGTACTTCCAAAAATGACAAAGATTATGACTTTCTAGATAAGATAAATTTATGGAGCTCCGCTATCTGTATCAACTTTGATAAAGTGGATCTTGGGACTCCTGCAAACACAAGTAACTACGTGAAAAGTGAAACCCAACCCTTTTTGTTTTGGGTTTATAAGCATAACAATCTTCATAATCACTTTCGAAACCATCGTCGTAATCAAAATCATCATCGAGCATTTCTTCCAATGATAATTTTGAAACTTTTTCGACCTTTTCTTTTTTTGTCTGTTTGATTACTGATTCGGTTGATTTGACATTTTCAGTTTTTTATCAACAGACTTTGTCTTTTCAGATGATGAAAGCATTTTCTTAGCAACCCAAGATTGTAGCTTGTTTCTAGCTTTTTTGATATAGAACTTAGAATCTTTGTTTTCATTTAATTTTGAAGTTTCACCCTTTTCAAATGTTGAGTTCTCAAACTTTAAACTCGTGTTAGGTTTCACTTCGTATTTAGATTCATAATTTCTAATTGACTCTGTGTCAGATTTTTCAATCTCTGGTTGTTTTTGCTTTTCATCTTTTGACCAAGTTTTTCTTCGTGGAAACACAGGCTTTAGATTTAGACACTTGCGAGCAATATGACCAATAGTATTACATTTAAAGCAAGTTCGATTATCAGATCCATTTCCACTAGTGGGTTTCAATCCACTGTGGACTTGGTCTTAGCCTTGCCCGAAGTTCTTTTTCTTCTTGAATTCATCATTCGATTGCTTACCGATCATGCTTTCTTCTTGAACCGTGCTCGTTCCATACACAAACTTTATATTCTTACCTTTGTATTCCTGGACGCTTGTTTCTCCTTCTTCTTCGGTTCTTCTTCTTCAACCTCAAAACCTAATCCTGCTCTCCTGTGCTCAACAAAATCACCACCATTTCTACGGTAGTTGTTAAAATTCTTTTTCGGTTTAGAGTAAAATTTCTTTTCATTCTTGTAAAGATCATCTGATGAAACTTCTACAAGTTTAAACAGTTTATCAATTTGATCTTCTTTTACATTCCGAATCGGAAAGCTATCATCGAAGTATAATATATCAGAATCCTTAACCTTGTACATGACAACGTTAGGATCATCACTTAGATTACTTTCTGAAGTTGTATCGTCATTTTCGGACTGTGTATCAGAATTGTTTGAACCTGAGTTGGCGCTTTGAAAGCTGTCGTTATCAGAATCATTTCCCAACACATTCTTTTCCACATTTTTCACCACCGCTTCATTGTCATCATCTGATTTCGTAAAATCTATGTCAATGTTCCAGGCAATTTATTTTTCTTTTCAGACAAAATAAGTAGATTAAATGCCTTTTCAATCTCATCATCTTTCTTGCATGAATAACTTGCAAGAAATGATGGAGGAACACATCCGTACTCTTTACGCTTTGATTTCTCACCATTTTCCTCCGATTAATCGTAGGTAAAATGTGATCAATGACATTCGCGTTTGTGGTGTAGCTCTTTAGAAGTTGTCTTACTCGTTCCGTTTCTATTTTCATGTCGTGAAGCTCAGGCTTTGTCATAGCAATAATGTTAATGTACATCTTAATTGCCTTTTGTTTCTCAATTACTGTAGCATTTAACATTTTTACATTAGCGTTAAGTTCACTATTAGCATGTTCAACATATTTATATTTGCTTGATATTTTTTCATAAGCTTCTGTTATGGTTCTGTAATCATAACGAAAATTTTCGTTGTGTACAGTCAATTCTCGTATGACTTTGACTTTATCAAGACATGGTTTGCAAGGATTTGCGCACTTTGTGCAAGGTTTTTCAACCTCCACAACTTTCACAACCTACTTTTCAGACATACTTACCTTAGCTTTTACCTTTTCTGCCTCTGATTTCAATGCTTCTTGTTTCTGCATCTCAAGATAAGCTAATTCTTCTTCCTCAGATCTCTGCCTATAACCTTCCAGAACAACATTTTCTAGAGCAGTGTCAATATATGATGTATCAGATTCATCCACTAAAGCTGCTATCATAGCAACACCAGTTTTCTTCCCGATGTATATGTTCCAGTCAAAACCATCTTCTTCTTGATTAGCAACAAGAGCTTGTTCGGCTTTCTTTGCAGATTTCTCTTCAACTTCGACTTGTGTTCTTTTTGGATATGGCTTGTATTGAAGAGCTTTCTTGTAGTACTCATTGTTGCTGCCGAAAGGATTTTGGTTTCCACTTGGTTCTTGATTGCTGCATTCTCGTTTGAAGTGTCCTTTTTGTCGACACCTGAAGCATGTGACTTTAGTCTTATCAAATCCAAGGTTGTTGCTTGAATTACCAATGTCCCTTCCAGTGAGCGCCACAAACTTAGAAACTCTTCTGATGATAGATGCCAGACTCCATTTAATATCTATCAGCTCCAATTCTTCTTCATCCACCTGATCATAATCTTCGGCGGTCATCTCTGGATTACCGATCTTTCCAGCAACGAGACTTTCATATGATTCGAGAACAGTAGCAAGAAGTGCTATGTGTTGTTTGGCCACCTTTTCAGGAAATACATTCTTCAAATCAACTGCTATGTTGCACTGGAAAACATTTGAATCAGAACTGGCTTGGCTTGTCTTATTTTGGAATGATGAGCTTGAACCAGCACTTGCGTAACCAGCATATGGAGAACCTTGATTTGGAGAAGAATTTGTATTGCACTAAATGTTGTTTGGATTTTCGAGCTTTGAATCGGAGTATCAGGAATACCTCCTTTATAATAAACACCAACATCTTGAACAACATTAGAATTTTTTGATTTAGCAATTTTCATCAACTCCATTTCATGACCTTCCAATTTGTCATTGAAGGATGACAACTTGAAATGTCTCCAAGATGGACTATTCTTCAGAATCGTCAGATATGTTGTCCATTCTCCTTCTGGAAGTGCATCAGCCAACTTCTCGATTTGCTCTTCATTAGATCTTTTGATATCATGTCTCCGCATCTGGACCATGATGTGACAGTATCTATCGATCATCTGCTTCATTGTTTCACCTTTAATCATCGTGAAGATCTCAAATTCTTTCTTGATTAATGCCTTTTTGCTTTTGATCATTTCATCACTTCCTTTGAATTTCTCACAAAGAGAATTCCATAATTCTTGAGAAGTGGCATATTCTAGAAATAATATCAAGATATCTTCCTTTACTGATTGTTGTATCAAGCTGATCTTTTTCTTCTCCCCAACATAGTTATCTTTGTCGGTATTTGAAAACTTATTTAACAGAAGATCTTGATCACGCTCATCCTTTGGCCATTTGTGACCATCCTCAACTGCAACCCAGCTGTTAAATTGATTCGCTGTTATCCAATTCACAAACTTTTCTTTCCATTCTTCAAACTCATCCATGCTCATTAGCTTTGGCGGTTTCGACGTAGTACTCATTTCGTCGTCATTATTCATCAGGTTTGTCGCAAGAACATTAGCGTTTGATGAAGAAGCCATTTGAGAGACGAATACGTTGTGGAAATCTTCCATTTTAACAATCCGAAGACTTGTCTAAATATTCAATCAAAAACGCTCGAAAATTGATTAGTAACAAACAAGTTCGGTCGAACTTGTGTGAAAACAGGACTTGATTTCAGATTTTCACAAGTTCGGTTGAACTTATATGACAAAGTTCAAATTTTATCACAATACCTCAAGTTCGGTCGAACTTGATATGAATTTTGAGAAAAATTTCACTTCGAGCGGACTTGTAAAAAGATCTCAAGAAAACAAGTAAGTTCGGTCGAACTTATGTGAGTTATCAAGACTTTCTCAAGTTCGGGCGAACTTGGGACAAAAATTCAATGCCATTTGATCAAGTTCGGTTGAACTTGCCCAAAATATTTAAATTTCTTTCAAGTTCGGTTGAACTTATAACAAAAATCTTGAAAAATCAATCAAGTTCGGTCGAACTTGATTAAAAACACTTAAGTTTTACTCAAGTTCGGTCGAACTTGATGATGAGTTCGGCTGAAACTTGTTTCAAAACATTGTTTTTCAACTTTTTTGATATCAAAACGTTTGAATTTGATGTCTATGATGTATTTTACATGACATATTCACTTTTTAGCTGATTTTGTCCATGAAATCATCAAGTATTTGAAAAAGTTAAGAAAAATGATAGAATGGAGATGAAATAGAGAGATTCTTGTCTTGATTCCAGCAAATTTAGGTATTCAGGCTCTGATACCACTTGTAGGAACGTCCACGATTAGCACGGGAACCTAAATTTGTTATCTATTGTCCAACTAGGCAGAAACTAATGACAAGTTAATCAAATAACAAGAATTACTCATTTAAACGTTGTTTTCATTGATTTAAAGTTCAATACATTCAAGAACCGGATCCGACAGAGCTTCGCCATCTCTGTGCCAAAAACTCTCCTAGTTACAAATGAATCACCAAGGCACCTATTTATAGGAATACAAGTTCGCTGGAGATGATTGATGTTCAGGCGAACTTGACTGAGTCAAGTTCGGCCGAACTTGACCTCAACAACATAACCTCAGGCGAACTTGGCCTCTAATTCACATAATTACAGCTAGATTCTAACAGGTAAAGCTCTATTCACTCAGACTCGATACATAATGACGTAGGCAACAGACATATGCACCAACATAGAGATTGTGAAACCAATTAAAATGTTAATAGAATCAAAGAATCTAAAAGTGAAGTGAAACCTAAATGTGAATCAAGGTTTGAAAACTCAATTGTTGAAAAAGGTGAAACTTCCAAAATGAAATAAAACATAGATTCTAGATTCTATATCAAAAAGGCAAGAAGTAAATCACAATCATGGGTTGTGAAGAAAGATTTTTCATCATTTGATAGTAAAAAGTCTGTTTCTGATAGAACGAATAGTGTCAAATCAAATAAATCAGAAATAAAAAATGATCTTTCAAAGTCAAACTTTTCAAAACAAACAAAGAAAGATAAGGTCGAAAAGTTTTCAAAATTAACATCGGCCGAAATGTTTGATGATGATTTTGATTATTATGATGAGTTTGAAAGTGATTGCGATGATCTTTATCAAATTCAACCCAAGAACAAAATGGCTTGGGTTTCACTATTCAAGTAGTTACTTTCATGTGCAGGGGCTCTACAGATCCACATTGATAAAGTTAAATCTGGAAAGCAGAGCTTCATGTCACTTAACTTATTCCTAAAATGTCATACCTTTGTCATTTTGAGGGGGAGTAGTTGGAAAAGAAAATTTTTGTCAAGAAAAAATTGTGAAAATCCACACCGTTGAACAAAACTAATTTTATGACAAAACCATTTGTTTTTTCATGTAAATGATGTTAATGGTCTATCTGTGTTACAGGTGCAAATGCAGATGTTGAAAAAGGATCGAACGACGAGTTCTCGTGATCCTCATTGATTTGGTATCTTTTTAGAATAGATTTTCTTAAATCTAAAATCCAAAAATATGTTTTTGATTTTAGGGGGAGTAAGAAAAATTTTAGAAAAATCAAAAACATATGAAATATTTGAAAATTCAAAAACATTTGAAAATACAAAAAGTACAAAAACATTGAAAAAAAAGACAAAAAGAATTTTGTGTCCAAAAAGAAATCATAGTACATCAGTGGACTATCACAGTATGCTAAAGAAATGTATAGTTTAAAAAGTGATAAACAAGTCATACTGTGGACGTGTCGATAGACTTTACACGTTCAGTAAATTGTTTCTGAGATATAAACTAAATTTTACAAATGCTTAATCTTGTGGATTAACATCTCTCGGATATATGGACTTAGTACACCGAAATTTCATTTGAGAGATTGCATGATTCTGAGATACGAGGTCTTTATATGTGACATCCCGGTTTTTCGGATAACTTAAACGCAATACTTGTCGAATAAATTATGTGCTACGTATTAAACGTTTATAAGTTGGTGCGTTATTATGTGATATCCGAGTTCGTGTTTTATGTTAGTTATAATGTATAGACGTAGTAAATAAACAAATGAATCGAGCCGAACCGCGACACGAGCCGGCCTCTTTTCTTGCGACTCAAGGAACTAAACTTGGGGATCAAATTTTAAACCCAAACCATCCGGTCGCGAGCAAACAACCCAAACCGACCCACCCAAGTCCTTTCGGCCGCGAGAACAAACCCAAACCGCAACCCATTCCCTTCCCTCATCTCTTGCGCCTATATATACAAACACATGCATGCTTTCTTCACAACACAAAAACCCTAATATCTAAAGAAGCCGACGGCAGCCTTGCTACACTCCCCTCGGTCGCTAGATCAGCCCCTTGTTCACCTCCTCGATCGCAAACAGCCCTCTTGTCCCTTGATCGCGAGCAGCCCTCCTTTTAGTCCCTCGACCGCAAGCAGCTTGTTACAACTCCATCTTCATCCTCGGTCGCGATTCTTTTGATCATTGGTTCCTCATCTCACTCACGGCTCATTGATCTTGTTATTAAAGGTTAGGATTATAATTGTTTGCAAGATCATATTCGGATTATATGCTTGAATGTAGGGTTATGTTAGCCGATTTATTGATGATGTTTGCAAGTTGATGTTTGTTCGAAATCTGGAAACATAGGCTGTGTTTTGGTTATAAAAACTAGAGATTATGATTAGGGTTTGCATGGATATGATATATGTATTGATCTATGATTGGAAAAATCAGTTCTTGATCGCCTAGGTTCATTGTATCGACGGTTATTGCGAATTAGTTGTGATAAAATGCTGAAACAGGTTGCTGAATGATAGTTACAGCCGACTTCAACTGGCTGTAACTCGGTCATTAGTTGTCGAAAAACGGATTTTCTAAAGTCTAAAACGTAGAGATTTGAATAACGAATCTAATGGCGCTGGATTCATATTTTTCTGAAGTCGTTTGATATTTTTAAGTGGCCAATTAAATCCAGTAACTAAAGCTGTGGAAATCCTGAAATTTTGTTAGTTGTTTATCGAGTTGGATTTTATAATCTGTAGGGAGTCGAATCATGAAATTTGTACAGCAACTAGGTATGGAAATTTCCGGGCAACTCCCACTGGAATTTTGTTAATTGGACGATCGGTGATTTTTAAATAAATTCTTCCGTGGACTGCAGTCAGAAAGCGACGAATCTGACTGCAGCCTAGTATATTAATATTGTAAAGTATTAGGACTTGAAAAATTTATATAAATTTCTACAGTATAGTTGTCACCTGCTGTAAAATAATTGGAATTTTTGGAACGTTGGAACTATTAGATAAAAATCCTAGAAAACAGCCGAATTATGAGTATGTAAGCTGAAACTTGATAACTTGTGAATGTGTGCACCAAAGTGTTGCATGGATTGGATTATGTTCATGATAAATTGTTTTGATTACTATGTTCACATGAGGATACTTGCATGCATGTTTGAGTGTTAGGAATTTTGATTGTGTGTATCACTTTGTGCGTAAATTATGTGTAGAATTTGTATTAGTGTGTTCACACACTGACTTGGAATCAATTGGTTTATTAGGACGCAATTAGCGGTCCCATCATTTGCAACTTATGTGTTACACTAACCGAGCAACTAAAGGTGAGTTCACGGCCCATAACTTTATCCGGTTTTTAAACAACAGGGGGAGAAACATGTATACACTCTTCAACTCAATCTCTTTACGTTATACGAAATCAACGTCACATAACAATTCGGTAACTAAGTTAATGTTAATGTAACGTTATGGTCACTAAGCAGCTATATCACATAAGTCCTCGACAATCTCTCGGATCGTTAGTATTGGGTTTAAATAGCGGGGAAATTATAAGTAGTACTACTGGGCCCGACAAGCCCCATCCGAGCTAGTCGCGCTAGCCGACCGGGTATGGTCAACGGGTGAATAATTTGGCCTAACTTCGCCATGGTCAGTGATAGGCCTGGCAACACGGAGGCACAACAGTCAGCTTCGATCGCGAACACTTACGTGACATAACTTTAGGCTAGCTACCTATATATGTTAACATTGAACTTAATTACGAATCAACAATATTATTCCGGGTTAGGAATAATGGAACAAACAACAATATTATTCCGGGTTGGGAATAATGGAACCATCAGCAATATTATCCCAGGTTAGGGATAACGGAACCAACAACATTATTATTCCGGGTAAGGAATAATGGAACTATCAGTATTATTCCGGATTGGGAATAATGAAACTAAATCGTTATCCCGGGTTAGGGATAATGGGGGAAACAAACACATAACCGAACAAACGAATTTATGAAAACCTGTGAACTCACTCATCTTTAATGTTGACACTTGTTTCTTTACATGTTTCTCAGGACACTAGGAGCTCTAGGTGCACTCACTTGCATTGATCAAGACATATTTTATCGAGTCTCATTTACAAACATTGTTTTGGGTTTTCCTTTGGTTTTGGCGTTTATGTTGGCGCCCGTTCCGTTACGTTACTTTATGCTTCCGCTCAACTTTAAAAACTAATGCTTCCGCTAAACATTGGTAACTAACTCAGACAATATAAAATCTACGATGAATGGTTAAACAAATGATTTTTGGAAAAAGTATTACCAAATCATATAGAGTCGTTCGACGTACTAGTGTTTCAGATTCTGGTTTGTTCACACGCCTCGCGGTAAAACTCCGCAAGTGGAAATTGAGGGTGTGACATTATAGATGATTGATATCTGGGGTATTATACAAGTTCTTCTGATTTTGCGGAAGCAATAGCCTAGAACTTCTATAATGATTTTGCTAAAAACCCCAAGACTGCATGCAAAAGCTGAAAAGAATCGAAAGATCTAATCATTTGCAATGCTGAAAAGATTCCTTAATTGGAACACACCTTAAAGTCGGGCCTTCATCTCTTTGTCTGTACGGTAGTACTAACCTGAGCTCTCAAGGTCTCGCACAACCCTTACACAGATATCAGTTACGCTATACTTGCAAAACGGATCGGTTTATCATAAAGAGATTCGTCCCTGTAAGATGAAATCTAGGGAATCTTGATACGGGAGTATATTCTGAGATGGGAACCATAGTTGAGTCAAGTTTCATAATTCATACCTAACATACTTGGAACAACTGAGAAATGTGTTGAAGTTTAAGTGGACAAATATATCGACAATCTGGTAAACGAGTTTAGAACTTAAAGTCATCAAAAGGTCAACAGTACTAGTGATATGTCTCAAGCAACTGATATGATCCTTAGACACGAATTCACAAAAAAATATGTTTGTAAATATGTTTGTACATAGTTTACTTTGTTTAT
Source organism: Scalesia atractyloides (assembly GCA_947069175.1). Taxonomy (NCBI): domain Eukaryota; kingdom Viridiplantae; phylum Streptophyta; class Magnoliopsida; order Asterales; family Asteraceae; genus Scalesia; species Scalesia atractyloides. Next base: position 62,834,580 of record CAMTDV010000030.1, read on the forward strand.
GTACATAGTTTATTTGCTTTACAGATTAAAACCAAAAAGAATTTCAGTGTGTTTTAGCATAAACTTTCTAAAAATCAAAAAGACTTTGTTTCTTCATTAGTTTTTACAAGCCAATGATGGAGAACGGTTCTTCGAAGTCTGGTAAGGTGCTATAATGGTGAAAATCTTAATGATATTTGTTTAAAAATCAAAATGATTAATTTGGACTTGGTAGACAAAGGTTAATCAAGGTCATTAATTTGGACTTGATCAACTAAATGGATTTCATAATTGAAAATCATGTGTATGGTCAAGGTCTTAAATGTAAAAGTATTCAAGATCATTAATTTGAACTTGAATATCTTAATAACTTGGAAGATGAAAAAGGAGATTACAATTTGAAATATTGATGTTCCAAAATTTCAAAGTTTGAATCTGAAATGTTTATTTGAATGTATAAGAACTTTGAAACAGAAAGTAAAGTTTTAGAAGGAGCAGGATAAAATGTCGAAGATACCAGAAAGCTCAAAGCAAGGGGGAGTTTGAAGATTAAAGCATAAAGCAAGGGGGAGCTGGTGATTAAAAGTTTTATCAAGACAAGCTCAAGAAGCTGAGAAGAGTTGAAGATCAAAGAGTTAAAGTTTATTCAAGGAGAAAGATGAAGACTCGGGAGCTTATTTGAAGTCAAATGACTATGACAGAAAATGACTACGGCAACATCCAATGGGGAGTCTGTTAGTACATATGTTTGTTGCCTACGTCATTGTATATCGAGTCTGAGTGATTAGAGCTTAATCTGTTAGAAACGAGGCGTATTTAAGTATGTAAAGGACCAAGTTCTCCCGGAATACTACATGTGAGAACAAGTTCGGCCGAACTTATTCAAGACAAGTTCGCCCGAACTTGTTTGCCATCCAAGCGAACTTGTGTTCCTATAAATAGGTGCCTTTGGTTTCATTTGTAAGAAGTAGCAACTTTGGCACAGAGACGGTGAAGCTCTGTCGGATCCGGAACTTGATTGTATTGAACATTATTGATCAATAAACAAACATTAAATGAGTAATTCTTGTTATTCGATTAACACGTCATTAGTTTCCTCCTAATCGGACGTTAGATACAAATCTAGGTACATATGCTAAAGGAGGACGATCCTATCAGTTGTATCCTCTTAATCAGATGGTTCCATCTGAATTAGCTGAAACCCAGATGAAGCATCCATAAAAGTAAGCAATTCATGACCCGCTGTTGCATCCACCATGGAGTCAATGTAGGGTAACGGCAAAGGATCCTTGGGACATGCTTTGTTTAGATCAGTAAAATCTACGCATACCCTCCACCTTCCATTTTTTCTGAACAACCACCACGTTGGCAAGCCATTTTGGATACTTGACCTCTCTAATCATACCTACCTTTAATAACTTATCCACTTCTTCTTGGATAATGACGTTTCTTTCAGGTGTGAACTTCATCCTCTTTTGGTGTATTGGCCTGAAAGAATTGTCAATGCCTAATTTATGAGTAATAAGATCTTTTGATATACATGTCATATCTTCATGGTTCCAAGCGAAAGTAGACTTCCTTCTCTTTAAGAAGGATATAGATCCTGTTGTATGCTATCCAGGATCCCAGATCCTATAAAAACTTTGGATCCAGGATCCTCAGGGTGTAACAGAATATCTGTGATGTTAGCAACCATACCTCCATGACATCCCTTGGAGGATACTTTAATTGCTATGCTTCCCTCGGTTTTGAAGCTGGTTTCATTAAAGAAGTGTAGCAGTTGCTCGCCTCCTTCTGATCACTCTTTATCTTAACCACCCCCACGGGGTTAGAAGCTTCACACATTGATGGTACCTCGAGGGAACTGCCTTCATATCATGTATCCAGGGCCTGCCAAGAATAACATTGCAATAGGATAAGTAATCTATAACACATAATTTTTTAATAGAGTTTACTCCCTCTATATAGATTGGGAGTTTGATGTCCCCCAATGTATTATTTGTTTCTCCACTGAATCTTACGAGCACTGATGATCTTGGAACAATTTCGGATTCAGGAATATTCATTCTTTTCAGGACATCCAGTTGGATAATGTTCACTGAACTTCCTCCGTCAACAAGGATCCTACGAACAAAATGGTTAGAAATAATAAAATAATGACTAAACCATCATGATGAGGATCTTGTATGTCAACACGGTCATCCTCATCAAAGGATATCGCTTCCTGCTAGGTCAGAGTCGAGGTTCAAACAGATCTATCTCTATTCTCCATCTTTGTCTTCTTAGCGTGCCTCTTAGCTGCAAAAAATGAGGTTCCACAAATATCAGAACCTCCAGAAATAAAGTTGATGATCTAAGCATCTGCAGGCGGTGGAGGAGCTCTTTCGAGAAATTTTTCAGGATCCTGGATCCTTGATCTCTTCCTCCCAAGCAACTCTTTCAGGTAACCTTTACTGAGAAGGTAACCTATTTCCATCCTAGGTGCTATACATTCATCAGTGAGGTGGCCAAAGTCCTCATGATATGCACATCATTTCGATTTATCCTTGTTAGGCGTGGGCTTCCCATTTTTCCTTGGCCACCTAGCCTTGTCACCTAAATTCTGCAAAACGAGGATAATTTCACTATTATCAGAAGAAAAACAATATTCTTAAATATGAGGGTATTCCTCAACGTCTTCCTCTTGTTCAACCGCATGAACATTCTGAGTATCATTCTTGGAGTATTGCTTGGATCGATTATTTTTGAAGTAGGATCCTTGCTTCTCCTGGTTTGACGATCCGGATAACCTGTCTTGGAACCTTTTGTCATCCTCTAATCGGATGAACCTCAGGGCCCTGTTCCCTACTACATCTAGATTCCGGCAAGGTGTCATGACAAGGTTATTATAGAAAGGAGAATCTTTTAGTAATCCCATCTTAAATTCTTCCACATCAGTGGCAATATCTAAATTAGGGATTTTAAAGGATTCTATACAAGTCACTAATTAACCTTTCAAAAGTTCTACTATATGAAAATTGATTATTGAACAAGGAGGAAGGCTTAGCAGCCATTTTAACGTTGATCTAGTGAGTTTGGATCCAAAGCCTTTGCATAGAGAGGCTTCCTTCAACCTTTCTGGAATGGGATTGATCTCCATTCTTTCCCTGTATTGAGCCACATGCTCTTCTGGATCAGTGGTACCATTATATGGGACATCTGTGTATTTTAAATCCTTGTACAACTCCAAACAATTCAATTATCAATAAAACGTTGAGTTTTGATCCAAAGATTTGTTTATTTATGTTTGACAATTTCATGTTTTGATTCTTATTTTATTTCAAACTCTAAAACATTTTCTAGAAAGTTAATCGCCAACTGTTACGTAAACGTAACCAGTTTAACGCGACATACACTCCGGAACAATGAATCAAGCTAAGCATACTTTAAATACCCTTTACATAACTTAGAAATAAGTTTCGTAGGGTTCGGTATGGCAAAAACAAGTTTATTCAGCTCTAGGGGCTATTTTGCAAATTCTGCGAAGCTACGCCTTTTTCGCGTATTTCACTATCCGGAACATGTTCGGTCATCCAAAAATTTTTGTAGTCATTAAAATATCATATTTTAGTTATTTGAATGAAAAAATATCTTTCGTTTCGCAATTTGAATCGTTTTCGCGTTCGTTACAACTTTCGTCGTAATTAACCGAAAACCGCAACCGTACGACCGAATGAACCGACACCCGGGACATTTTTTAACATATTTCATGTTCCTATGCTTTAACATCCTTATGAAGCTTGGAAAGTTGGTTAACGGGGGTTAAACACGTCGAAAAACAAGTTTAAAGGCTATAGGGACCAAAACTGCAACTTTGCAAACTTCAGCCCCCGCACAAGCCTTACGGACCGTAAGCCATGGACCATAGGGTCCGTAAAGCATGCCCAGAACAAGAATTATTAGCATTCCCTTGTTTTTATTCTTAGAGGCCAAGTTGTGTGATCACCAAGGCTTTAATTCCTAGCCTAACAAGTGTATGGTGTAGATTATTCCTTGATCACCACATAAAACACTTGGCATGATCTAATGGTTCAAGAACTCCTATAAATACCCATGATCTTCTTTATTCCAACTTGCTCATTTTCTTTCCATCTTCATCTTTGTTCTAAATTGGAGGCTTCCTACTGAGCATTCTTGGATCCTAGAACACAAGTAAGTGTTCTATCTTGATCTTGTTTAGTTGTTTTAGCTATTTCAAGCTAAAAGTCAAATAATGTTTGACTTTTGGCTTTGAACATGAATTCGTCAATATAAAGTTCATTTGAACTTTGCAACGTGATCGTAATCATGATGGTTATAGTCCTTGCGACTATAAGATTTCCACGTTGACTAGTTGTAGTGACGAGTCAAAGTTTCGGTCATGCATTATCCGACGAAACTATTTCCGGGTATCAAAACACTTTGTTTTGATAACAAAACATTTTAAAACTTAGGTTAGACATGTTTTGGCATGTCTAACTCGTCACTTCTAGTTTAGTGCTTATTTAGGGTCGTAAGTCAAGCGGTCTTGATAAGCTCTTAAACTTTTGAACCCAACTCGTTTGGTCGATCATTAGGATCCGACCAAACATATTTTGTGGCCATAGTTGTATAAGGAATAACCTCTAGAGGTTATACATTACTTCGTTTAATTAGTTGTATGATAGGTAGTTTATATGCCTTAGGAAAATGACCAAAATGCCCTTTTTGCGCATGAATTCAATCTAAGCATATGTAACCTAAATTTTGACACTTAAACTGATTGTGCAACATTATTAAACATGTTTAGGTATATAAGACTTATCATAGGACTAGTTAGACCATCTGAACGCGCTTTTGCGCAAACGACACGTTAAAGTAGCTTAAACTACCTTAACGAGTCGTATCGGGTCATAAGCACTTAGGACTGCTTTCAAATTAGAATATAGGCTTTGTTAAACCATATCATATGAGTTCTAACACTCATTTGGTTTACAAGACCTCATTTTCTCCGATCTCCTGATTTAGGTTCCGATTTATTAACATAGTGATTCCATACTAGGTACCACTTGATTCCTTTGACTTTCCAAGCTTTGTTAGTTCACTAGATCAAGGATACTTGCAATCTCAAGTGAGTACATAGTCCCCTCTTTTACTTTTGAAAATATTTTGGGGTGAAACACATGTGCCTACTTGTTACTTTATTGATTTCATGCTTTTATGACATATACGTGCTATGTTCATCTAGTACATATATAGTACATGATTTCAATTATGTTTTGCTATGTATGTTGACCTGAGCATGATAGCACATTGATTTTATGAATTACTTTTGCGGCATATGTTGACTTAGTATATGAGCACAATGATTTTACATTACATTTTGCTATGTATGTTGACTGAGCATGCTAGCACATTGATTTCATGGACATTTCTACTACGTATGTTTACTTAGCATACTTAGTACATGGTTTTTGCATGACATGCTTACATTGGTTATGACATTTGGTATGTTTAATGGGACAAGAATACATTCATTAACATTGATCACGCCGCTCGGTAGTATGTAATGGTACCATAAGACTTGACAAATCCCGTTCTCCGCTTCCTAGGTTTGTTTGGAACTAGGGAATGACAGAATCCGAAAACATTTTTGATAAACCTTTAACTTGTTAAGGGTTTATCCGACAGTCTCAAGGGTTGAATGTATGCGATAAACATTACTACATAAAGTTCATACCAAATAATGCATTGGTTTTGCAAAACATGACTTTTGATTTAAACTTTGGTTTATTCAAGAAATTGTTTTGTACATGACATTTGATTATACAAGTCATTTGGTTATACACGACATATTACATATGGTTTGAGTAAAGACTTTTTCTTTACTTGCCATACAAGACATTTGTCACACACGACATGGTCTATACCTAACAATGTGACATATTACATTGCTTACACATGGCATTTGACACTTGTTTTAAACTAGACATTTTTCGTTGGTTGGTTTATTGTGGGTGATTTAAATAACGAGATGTGTGTAATATGATAAAAGCATGGTGGATACGCCGCTGGTACTTCCTATATATAAGTGCTTTTATGATATTACATATCGTAGCGTTTTTTTTAAACCACTTCGAGAAAGACAAAGACATGACTCATTTGGTACAAATAACATATATTTTTCACAAGACATTGTTTTACAAATGGCATATTTTATACAGTTCATTTTCATTTGGTTAATTATTTAACCATACATCCTTCTTTTATATCATTTGATTTTCATATGATTTTAGAAAAGAAAACATTTTATAAGGTTCATGACTACTTTTCGTTAAACTATCATTCAACTTCAAGTCATGAATCCTCATCAATAAAACCTATGTATCTCACAGGCATTTTTATGCTGAGGTACCTACTTTCACATGTGTTTCAGGAGCTAATATCTGAGTTTGATCATGCTACACTTAGGAGGACTTGGGCTTTAGTGACTTAAAACCAAGCAAGACAAATAAATTTATGTTATGTTTCCGTTGAATTCCCGACAATGTAAACAATTTGAATCAATAATACAAAACTTTAATTACCGTGGTTGTTGAAACAATAGTTTTGTTACTCCACTCTCTGACATTTCCATCGCGGTTTGTTGTTTTACGCGGTCGGGGTGTGACAGAAAGATTGGTATCAGAGCCAATGGTAATAGGGAATTAGGTTATTAGTAATGTTTTGACCTAGACTATAACTTTTCTAGGACCCCAACACGAGTTTACTTGCGTTTAGAATTTAAAACACTACCATCACCTATCCTTTGGTAATTACCAAAAACAAATCCCCAAATTTCAAACCCGTTTTGAAAATCAACCATCTATCCTTAGATGGTTTGTCTTTGGCATTATGCCTTCAAAGTTTTCAAAATCTCGTCAAAGTTTGGGTCTTATTAATGTGAACACGTGCAATCTGGAAGGGTGGGTGCCTGTACCCTGAGTTTTCTGTCTAAGGCTAGAGTGTTCGTACAAATCCGCATTATCGGACCAGTCACTCTTACCTGGGAACTCTTGGGGTGAGTGTCCACTTATAGGCTAAAGCATGTCTTCACGATACATTATAAAGATTCATTTACTTTGATTAGTCAATGTGTGTCGTTTGTTTGTTTTTGGGTAAACGAACGAATGACCACAATCCTTACATTAGCCGATATTTATCCATCTCATTTGGATTATTCAACCTTCATCTCACTCGTTTTCTCTCATGTTTCCTCTCTTATAGAATGCCTCCTCGACGAAACGTTAATACGGACGCCGACAAAGCGGCTCTAATCGCTCAGCAGTTTGCTGCTATGTTACCAAATCTCATTACTCAAATTAACCAAGCCAACAACAACAATAATGCACCTGCTCCGTGCAACTTTAAACAGGTTAATTCGGCTAGACCACTCAAGTTTAGTGGTTCTGAAGGAGCAACTGGGCTCATCCCGTGGTTTGAGAGTCTTGAGAGCACTTTTCGCCATGTTCAGTGTCCTGATAATCGTAAAGTTGAGTTTGCTTCTAGTGTGTTTCAAAAGAGGGCGCTCACGTGGTGGAACGGAGTGATGAGAGATCGAGGTGCAGATGTCACTATGGGTCAGACATGGGAGGATCTTAGGGCTCTAATGATGAAAGAGTTATGCCCTCTTCATAAGCAGAGGGCACTAGAAAATGAGTTCCACGGCCTAAAGCAAGACAGTGGTGAGCACCGTGCTTACACCGATCGGTATGAGGAGTTAAGTATGCTATGTCCAACGATGGTTACGCCTTTGGATAAGGCGATTGAGAAATACATTTGATGGTTTGCCAGATCCCGTTCAGGATATCGTCACTGGTAGCAACCCTACTACCGTTCGACAAGCCATTGAGCTCGCTGCTACCTTGACTGAATCTCAAGCCAAGAAAGGTAATCTCCATAGAAAGGGTGACAAGAAACAGTCCAACAAGAATGAGAAACAAAAGGGGAAAAAGGCTGAGTCTTCTAAAAAGTCGAGGAAGTGTAAGGCTTCCAAGAACTTTGTTGTTGTTACACAGCCTAACCAAGATGTTCCTAATCAGCCGACACAACCACCAACTAAAAAGCTGTATGTTGGCAATGCACCTTTGTGCAACAAGTGTAACAGCCACCATCAACCACATGTTCAGTGCCGCATTTGCACTAACTGTGGGAAATCTGGTCATCTTGCCAACACTTGCCGTTTTGTTCCTACCCAAAATCAGGCAGCACAAAACCATGTTCAGCAACCAGCCAATCCAGCATGACCTCACTACCCACCTGGTTCTTGCTATAACTGTGGTGATCTCAACCACTACCGAAACAATTGCCCGAGGTTGGCAAATGCAAATCAGGCTCATGGGCGAGCTTTCAACATTAACGCAAATGAGGCGCATGTAGACAACGAAGTGGTGAACGGTACGTTCTTTGTTAACAACCATCCTGCTTCTATTCTTTTTTATTCGGGTGCCGATAGAAGTTTCGTGTCTCTTGCTTTTGAACCTTTGCTTTCAATGCCTAGAACAAAACTAGGAAAGCCCTTGACAGTCGAAATTGCTAGTGGTGAACCCCTTGTTCTTGATTCTGTCATTCGTAGTTGTTAGTTAAACCTTAACGACCATCTTTTCCCCATTGACCTCACGCCTATGCAACTCGGAGTTTTGACATTATAGTAGGAATGGATTGGTTAACCAAGCACCATGCAGAGATAGTTTGTTTTGACAAGATTGTTCGAGTACAACTTTCAACTGGTGAGATCTTAGAAGTTCGTGGAGAAAAACCCGTTAGTAGCCTTAAACTCATGACCTGTACCCAAGCCCAAAAATACCTACGAAAGAACTATGTAGCCTTATTGGCGCATATCGTAGAGGAGAAAGGCAAGGGCAAAACCATTCAAGATATTCTTATTGTTCGGGATTATCCTGAGGTGTTTCCTGAAGAGTTACCTGGTTTACCCCCGGCATGACAAATTGAGTTTCGGATAGACCTTGTACCTGGTGACAACCCTATAGCCAAATCTCCATACCGTCTTGCACCGTCTGAGATGCAAGAATTATCTAAGCAACTTCAGGAGTTATCTGACAAAGGATTCATTCGTCCGAGCTTTTCACCTTGGGCGCTCCAGTCCTATTCGTGAAAAAGAAGAGTGGATCTTTCCGTATGTGTATCGATTACCATGAACTCAATACACTCACGATCAAGAATCGATATCCTCTACCTCGCATTGATGATCTCTTTGATCAGCTAAAAGGTGCTACTTGCTTTTCAAAAATTGATCTACGTTCTGGGCATCATCAGCTTCGTGTGCTCGAAGAAGATATTCCCTAGACAGCTTTTCGCACAAGATATGGTCATTATGAGTTTACTGTTATGCCCTTTGGTTTAACTAATGTTCCTGCTGTTTTCATGGACTTGATGAATAGGATTGTAAGCCTTATTTGGACAAATTCATCATTGTTTTCATTGATGATATTTTGATCTATTCAAAGACCCGAGCTGACCATGAACAACATCTCCGTCTAACGATGGAACTCCTAAAGAAAGAACAACTTTATGCCAAATTCTCAAAGTGCGAATTTTGGCTAAAGGAAGTCCAATTCTTGGGACATATTGTCAATGAACAAGGTATTCATGTAGATCCCGCTAAAATCAGTGCGATCAGGGATTGGAGTACACCTACTACTCCTATCGAGGTTCGTTCTTTTCTTGGTCTCACAGGTTATTATCGTAGCTTTATCGCAAACTTCTCCAAGATTGCGGTTCCTCTCACTGCTTAACTCAAAAGAATAGAGCTTTTGAATGGGGACCCAAACAAGAAGGAGCTTTTCAGACCCTGAAACAGAAACTTTGTAATGCTCCTATTTTATCCTTACCTGAAGGTAACGACAATTTTGTCGTCTATTGTGATGCATCGAACTTAGGCCTTGGCTGCGTTCTCATGCAAAGGAACAAAGTTATAGCCTATGCATCAAGACAATTGAATATTCACGAAAAGAACTACACCACTCATGATCTTGAGTTGGGCGCTGTTGTTTTCGCTCTCAAAATTTGGAGACACTACCTTTATGGTACAAAATGTGTGGTTTTTACTGACCACAAAAGTCTCCAACATATTTTCAATCAGAAAGAACTCAACATGAGGCAACGACGTTGGGTTGAACTCTAAACGACTACGATTGCGAAATTCGCTACCATCCTGGTAAGGCGAATGTCGTGGCTGATGCATTGAGTCGTAAGGAATGCGTCAAGCTACACTGGATCCAAGTTCGATCTTATATTCAAACCCGCATTTCTCAAGCTCAACGTACTTGTGTTTCACAAGACTTGATGGGAATTACCATATCATCTTGAACTAAAAACAATGGGTTATATTATTTCATGGACCGTTTGTGGGTCCCAAGTCAAGACAATCTCCACACCTTGTTAATGGATGAAGCTCACAAGTCTCGTTATTCAATTCATCCTGGTGCAGATAAAATGTATAAGGATCTTCGAACCCAATATTGGTGGCCGGGGATGAAGAAAGACATTGCCTTATATGTGTCCAAATGCCTTACTTGTCTTAAGGTTAAGGCAGAACAACAACATCCCTCTGGATTATTGAAACAACCAGAGATACCAGTTTGGAAATGGGAAAACGTTGCTATGGATCTCATTACCAAACTACCACACACTAATAGAGGCCATGATGTCATTTGGGTAGTCATTGATCGTCTAACAAAATCAGCATACTTTATAGCAATCCGTGAGGATCTATCTGCTGATAAACTAGTCAAGATATATGTAGATGATATTGTATCTCGACATGTTGTTCGTTTAAACATCATATCTGATCGTGATGCTCGATTCTCGTCTCAATTTTGGAGAACCATGAATCTGCCATGGGAACCCAACTTAATTTGAGCACAGCTTATCATCCTCAAACGGATGGTCAATCTGAAAGAACAATCCAGACACTGGAGGATATGCTTAGAGCTTGTGTGATCGATTTTGGTGGTAGTTGGGATTCGCATCTACCGTTGATCGAATTCTCCTACAACAATAGTTATCACTCCAGCATCAACATGGCTCCTTTCGAGGCTTTATACGGTCGAAAATGTCGTTCACCGGTCTGTGGAATGAGATAGGTGAAGCTCAGCTTATTGGACCTGAACTCATTCTAGAGACTACAGACAAAGTTAAAAAGATTCGCGATAACCTTCTGACAGCTAGAAGTCGTCAAAAGAGTTACGCGGATAAACATTGCAAGCCCTTGGAATTTCAAGTCGGTGATCACGTCCTACTCAAGGTATCCCCTTGGAAAGGCGTGGTTAGATTTGGAAAGAAAGGAAAACTTGCACCACGATATGTTGGACCATTCAAGATCGTTGAGAGAATCAAAAAAGTGGCCTACAGACTTGAGCTACCTCCTGAACTTGGAAATGTTCATCCAACCTTTCACGTGTCCAACTTGAAAAAGTTTCTAGCCGATACAAACTGCCACACCCCTTGATGAAATTCGCGTTAATGACACGATGCACTTTGTCGAGAAACCTATGGAGATAATGGACCGTGAAGTCAAGAAACTCAAGCGTAAACATATACCACTTGTTAAAGTTCGCTGGGAATCCAAACGTGGCCCAAAATTTACATGGGAACAAGAGGATCAAATGAAGGCGAAATATCCACATTTATTCTCACAAGTTTCCTCTAATTAAATTTAGGGACGAAATTTTCTAAAGTAGGGGAGACTGTGACATCTGTGTATTTTAAATCCTTGTACAACTCCGAACAATTCAATTATCAATATAACATTGAGTTTTGATCCAAATATTTGTTTATTTATGTTTGACAATTTCATGTTTTGATTCTTATTTTATTTCAAACTCTAAGACATTTTCTGGAAAGTTAATCGCCAACGGTTATGTAAACGTAACCAGTTTAACGCGACATACACTCCGGAACAATAACTCAAGCTAAGCATACTTTAAATACCCTTTACATAACTTAGAAACAAGTTTCGTAGTGTTTGGTATTGCAAAAACAAGTTTATTTAGCTCTATGGGCTATTTTGCAAATTCTGCAAAACTACGCATTTTTCGCGTATTTCACTATCCGGAACATGTTCGGTCATCCAAAAATTTTTGTAATCATTAAAATATCATATTTAGTGATTTGAATGCAAAAATACCTTCCGTTTTGCAATTTGAATCATTTTCGCGTTCGTTACAACTTTCGTCGTAATTAACCGAAAACCGCAATCGTACGACCGAAGGAACCATATTTTTGAACATATGTCATGTTCCCTATGCTTTAACATCATTATGAAGCTTGGAAAGTTGGTTAACGGGGGTTAAACACGTCGAAAAACAAGTTTAAAGGCTGCAGGGACCAAAACTGCAACTTTTGCAAACTTCAGCCCCCGCACAAGGCTTACGGACCGTAATCCGTGGACCATACGGTCCGTAAGGCATGCCCAGAACCATAATTATTAGCAGTCCCTTGTTTTTATTCTTGGAGGCCAAGTTGTGTGATCACCAAGGCTTTAATTCCTAGCCTAACAAGTGTATGGTGTAGATTATTCCTTGATCACCACACAAAACACTTGGCATGATCTAATGGTTCAAGAATTCCTATAAATACCCATGATCTTCTTCATTCCAACTTGCTCATTTTCTTTCCATCTTCATCTTTGCTCTAAATTGGAGGCTACCATCATTGTGGAGGCTTCCTACTGAGCATTCTTGGATCCTAGAACACAAATAAGTGTTCTATCTTGATCTTATTTAATTGTTTTATCTATTTCAAGCTAAAAGTCAAATAATGTTTAACTTTCGGCTTTGACCATGAATTGGTCAAGACAAAGTTCATTTGAACCTTGTAACGTGATCGTAATCACGATGGTTATAGTCCTTGAGACTATTCCTACTGATTTCCATGTTGACTTGTTGTAGTGACGAGTCAAAGTTTCGGTCAATAATGCGATAAATGCGCATTATCCGACGAAACTATTTCCGGGTATCAAAACACTTTGTTTTGATATCAAAACATTTTAAAACTTAGGTTAGACATGTCTTGGCATGTCTAACTTGTCACTTCTAGTTTTGTGGCCATAGTTGTATAGGGAATAACCTCCATGGGTTATACCTTATGGTTACTTCGTTTAAGTAGTTGTATGATAGGTAGTTTATATGCCTTAGGAAAATGACCAAAATGCCCTTTTTGCGCATGAATTCAATCTAAGCATATGTAACCTAAATTTTGACACTTAAATTGATTGTGCAACATTATTAAACATGTTTAGGCATATAAGACTTATCATAGGACTAGTTAGACCATCCGAACGCGCTTTTGCGCAAACGACACGTTAAAGTAGCTTAAACTACCTTAACGAGTCGTATCGGGTCATAAGCACTTAGTATTGCTTTCAAATCAGAATATAGGCTTTGTTAAACCATATCATATGAGTTCTAACACATTTGGTTTACAAGACCTCATTTTATCCGATCTCCCGATTTATTAACAAAGTGATTCCATACTAGGTACCACTTGATTCCTTGACTTTCCGAGCTTTGCAATCTCAAGTGAGTACATAGTCCCCCCTTTTACTTTTGCAAATATTTTGGGGTGAAACACATGTGCCTACTTGTTACTTTATTGATTTCATGCTTTTATGACATATACTTGCTATGTTCATCTAGTATGTATGATGACTTGAGCATGCTAGCACATTGATTTTATGAATTACTTTTGCGGCATATGTTGACTTAGCATATGAGCACATTGATTTTACATTACATTTTGCTATGTATGTTGACCGAGCATGCTAGCACATTGATTTCATGGACATTTCTACTACGTATGTTTACTTAGCATACTTAGTACATGGTTTTTACATGACATGCTTACATTGGTTATGACATTTGGTATGCTTAACGGGACAAGAATACATTCATTAATATTGATCACGCCGCTCGGTAGTATGTAATGGTACCATAAGACTTGACAAATCCCGTTCTCCGCTTCCTAGGTTTGTTTGCAACTAGGGAATGACAGAATCCGAAAACATTTTTGATAAACCTTTAACTTGTTAAGGGTTTATCCGACAGTCTCAAGGGTTGAATGTATGCGATAAACATTACTACATAAAGTTCATACCAAATAATGCATTGGTTTTGCAAAACATGACTTTTGATTTAAACTTTGGTTTATTCAAGACATTGTTTTGTACATGACATTTGATTATACAAGTCATTTGGTTATACACGACATATTACATATGGTTTGAGTAAAGACTTTTTCTTTACTTGCCATACAAGACATTTGTCACACACGACATGGTCTATACCTAACAATGTGACATATTACATTGCTTACACATGGCATTTGACACTTGTTTTAAACTAGACATTTTTCGTTGGTTGGTTTATTGTGGGTGATTTAAATAACGAGATGTGTGTAATATGATAAAAGCATGGTGGATACGCCGCTGGTACTTCCTATATATAAGTGCTTTTATGATATTACATATCGTAGCGTTTTTTTTAAACCACTTTGAGAAAGACAAAGACATGACTCATTTGGTACAAATAACATATATTTTTCACAAGACATTGTTTTACAAATGGCATATTTTATACAGTTCATTTTCATTTGGTTAATTATTTAACCATACATCCTTCTTTTATATCATTTGATTTTCATATGATTTTAGAAAAGAAAACATTTTATAAGGTTCATGACTACTTTTCGTTAAACTATCATTCAACTTCAAGTCATGAATCCTCATCAATAAAACCTATGTATCTCACAGGCATTTTTATGCTGACATACCTACTTTCACATGTGTTTCAGGAGCTAATATCTGAGTTTGATCATGCTACACTTAGGCGGACTTGGGCTTTAGTGACTTAAAACAAAGGAAGACAAATAAATTTATGTTATGTTCTGTTAAATTCCCGACAATGTAAACAATTTAAATCAATAATACAAAACTTTAATTACCGTGGTTGTTGAAACAATAGTTCTGTTACTCCACTCCCCGATGTTTCCGCCGCGGTTTGTTGTTTTACACGGTCAGGGTGTGACATTATACAACTTCATATTGGGCATCTAAAAACGTTTTGGTATCTCAGCATTGCATATGGGAGCTGCAAAGCGAGACATTTTATGACTTCCATCAGGAATCTCAAGAATGGATTTGACCACTCCCAAGACACTGGATATCATATCCTTGAGTTTTTGTATCTCCCTTGCCATGGCCTGGTTGATACCTGCAACCTACATGAAATCATAATTAGTATCATATTGAAATTGTTACCTCCTGATTGATTTGGAACTGGTATCCCAGAAGTGTATTCGAAACAAGACACGTCTGGTGCAAGGGTAGGACCAGATGAAGCAATGGTCTGCATAGGGATGAAATCGCCTATGTGAACTTCAAAATTTCTGGATGGCTAACTCCTTGAGGATTCTGGATCCTGAAAGACGTTGGGTCCAAGATACATAGGTGTTGAAGGCATTGGAGGATAGTCCATGGATCCTTGAACCTGGGATGAGGATTCTTGATGCTGAAAGTAGGATCCTTGAGCCGGAATCGTCTTTAGATATCTTGTTGAACTGAGGAAGGATCCTTGAGGCCGAGACGAGAATCCTTGAGGGTGTTAGTAGGATACTTGAGGCTACGTCATTACTAGTGATCCATTTTGCAAACTTGGGGATCCTTGATACTGAACACTAGATGCTTTGGAGTGTTGGATTGTCGATGATGGAGTGGCAAAATCCAACAACCTGGGCATCAATGGAGAATGTTCCCCCGTTGATCTCTTCTGCTTCTTGATTTCATCAATCTCACGAAGGATTCTTTGGTTAGTTTTGTCCTGCTGCTCCATATATCCATTCATCTGCAAAATCAAAGTTGAAAGATCACTGTTAGTAGTTGTAGAGGAAGAAACAGTAGGAGCTTTTGTGAAAACGGGTGTAGTCTTCTTCTGAGCATTCTCAGCACTCTTCTGGAATGTAGGGGGAATAGGAGGCAACGGTGCACTGGTTTGAGATGAAGTAACCGTCGGCATGGCATTTGAAGTGGATTTTCCCTGAGAAGCCATGTGATTGATGGAAATGAGTAGAAATGAACGAAATTTCTTAGAATTGAAGCACCAACTGCCCCACAGTGGGCGCCAACCTGTTTTGGTCAAAAATCGGTTTAAGGATAATGTAACGAAACTTTGAATATGAGGTAGTGTGCTTGAACAACAAACAGTGCAATATATGGTTATGAAATGAAAATGGTGATGAACACGATGATTTATACGAGGAAAAAGCCCTTGAACTTGGTGAGATCTCGGGCATAAAAAACCTCTGGTTATGGAAACTACCGATCACCAACTATATTTAACAATACGAATTAAACTTCAATACAACTTCGAAAGATAATGAGCTTGATACAATGAAAGCTAGTGTGTAGTTGAGAGCGTTAAAGAATGTGTGTGTGTTGGTGATTATTCCTATAATGAGCTTCATTATCCTGTTATAAAAATGGAAATAACTAAATAACTAACAATCCGCAAATCATGTAAGTCCTCCACGTTCTCCGCAACGGCTAAAAGCTCCTGAGCTCGTGCAAGTTGGAGAGCATATTCCTCGATAGTCTTCCTTCACTAAGTCTAGTTCGCCATATACCTACGAGCACAAGTTTCATAAAGAGGATACAGTTGTTAGTTAGTTAGTTAGTTAAACTTGAAAGCAAGGATCCGCGATCCTCGGACTTCCTGCATCATCCGCTAAGGATCAGTGATTCAGGCTGATCTAAGGATATATGATCCATAGTTATAAAAATTAACCCCTAACAGGTAAGATACTACATCTATAGTTCTATACGAGCCTATACGGGACCTATACTATATGATACTACACATATACAGTTGTATCTAAAAATGATTAATGTTGTATAAAAAAAGTTTGTAAGAAATTCCTACTTTTTTATTTATTTAAAATAGAAAACTGACTTTTTATATAAAACTTTGCTAAAACGATTAATGTTGTATAAATGTTTCTAAATAAATACTTATATACGCCGCATATAAGCCTATACGCGGCGTATATGAGCAGGCAGACTAGAACTCACATCCGTGTCTCTGATTTTTAGGCAACCATATACGTTGCATATAGACTTATACGTGACGTATATAAACCCTAAAGTCTGCAAATAGGCAGCTTGAGTGTGCCAATAGTTTGAGCCTTTGCAAATCATTTGTGGTGGTTGATTGCATTACAAGACAAGGTACGACAAAGATATGATGTCATAATGTGTGGATGACAATATAATTAATTTTCCTCTCACGTATTCTATATTTGATGTCAAAAGAAGTAAATATGTAACGTACGTAGTCATTACTGGTTCATGTGATCCTATAAAATACAACAAATAGGGAAAGCTAGTGTGTTTTTTTATGTAAACTCTCAAAAGCGTTGCATTTAATCTTTCACTTGCTTTTTCCTTTTGGTGACAAATTTATGGGCACACCAGATGTTTTCGGACCATATGCGCACCATTGATGCCTTTATGAAAAAAACCCGTTTATTTTATTCGAAATACAAACATAGGCAGCTCTAGGTACCAAATGTGTTATGGTTGATTAAAACATTTAGAAGTAGATGTATAACTTCTCAACATGAAGGACCAAACATGAGATTTTAGTGTACCATGGTGACCATTTCTATAGTTTACTCCATATGTTATTAATCTACTTTTATATCCTCATGTTAATGACAACCCCGATATCTCAATATGATAAATCATGTTGAGATGAAAAAGGTTACTACGCAGTTGATGTCCCTTTAGTCTTGGATTAGTGACTCATATTACTCTAAGCTATATAAGTCATTTTATAAGTGTTAGATCACATCGTTTATAACATACAATATTTCATTGAGAGCCAAAGGCATAGATATAATTAACCTATAGATAGTAAAAAATGTGTCGGATTTATAATCTTTACTTCACAAATCCAATCCAAATAGTGAAATCAATTCATCTAAGCATGAACATGTATTTTTTTCTAAATTTGAGGCGAATCATAAGAGATGATACATTTTTCAACCTTTTAAACTTTGAATTGCATGCCATGAGATAATAAATCCAAACAAGGAATCTTAACCCTAAACCTTTTCGAATATTTATATGGTTGCTTTTTTACTTAACCTATCTCTATGTATTCTGTGTTAATGAGGCATTCAGAACAGAGGCACAACTTTGAACCGGGTGGGGGGCTGTGACAACCGGCACTTTCGGGTAATTTCCGTACAATTAAAACATTCTTTTATATTTTACAATTATGTGTTTTAAACATCTAAACTGCATGATTACATGGCATACATCTAGAACACTCGCAGAATACACTTTTATGATGCACATTATTTATTTTATTGGTCGCATCTTGAAACAGTTTAGACAATGCACAAAAACAATTGGCTCAAAGAGGTCCGTTTCAGACCGTAAATGCTAACTTGTCCACAATAATTCAGCGTTTATTTACTAGCGGAATGTCAAAAAAAATGAGGATTAAACATCATACACTACATGAAAGATTTGAAAAATATCATTTTGATACGTGAACATTTTATATTATACAAACTTCACAACTTAACACTCTAACGAACCGTAAACCAAACTAATATCAAACGAGCACCCGAACACGAACTAGTCAAGATCACCCGACATCCCGAATCAATTAGAAATCACTAAACACTCTTTAAATTCTAATTAAATAAGCTAACCATCATCACAACCCAACTAAACCCTCCCCCCCCCCCCACGCATGTGGACGGTCAACATGTGGGTCCCCAAGCCCACATGTTTTCCAACAATGTTGACTTAAGGATTAGTGGATTAAGGATTTATTTGATAGTGGAAGTGAAAGCATGATAATATAAGGAGACATAATCACAACTCCCAAACGCTGTGTTCAAACTTCTCTTCCCCTTATTTCCCCTAAAACTCATAGCCACCATCAACCTCCTACCACCTCCATTTTCAAGCAACATTCAAGACAATCCAAGCTCATCCTAAGGTGTCTCAAGCATAACTAAGAAGGTTTCAAACTTTGGAAGTGGAAGGACCTCTCTAGGAAGCTATTATCCACCAACTTTGTCTCATCTCCATCTTCTTGTTTCTCTTGCAACTTCCCTAGCCACAAGAGCTAGTTGTGAGTCTCCTACACCTTCACTTTGCTTCTTGTTAGTAGTATATTATAAATTTACAACTTAAACCCTAAAAAAACTAAACATTAAAAAGATGAACACATGAAGAAGAAGTAACATAAACTAAAGAAAATAAGTGTTTATGATGTGGTATGAAAGTTGTTAGTTGATTGTTGGAGTTAGTGATGACGAACATCACATATAGACTTGTTAGATGATGTTTAAAAACATAGTTTAACAAGTGTACATAAAGATCTTTAAAATGATCCATAATGAACTTGTTATGAACATGGATGAGCATGAAACTTGAACTTGAACTTGTTATGAACATGGATGAGCATGAAACTTGAACTTGAAAAAGTGTATGAAATGTACATTAAAAATTAAAAATTATGAACTCTTGGAAGATTTATAAAAATAAACCCACAAGATGATTTTTATAAAAATTGGCAAAATTAAAATATGAGTAGATTTTTAAACAAATAAAATATTTAAAAATACTACATGTTCAAGAGTTCATCTTATTACTTTTTATGAATGTTTTTTTTTATAAATTGTTGTGGGAAATTTTTAATGAGTTTTTGAAAAGAAAATGTTATGTTTTAAAACAAGGAAAACTCCATGTTATAGGGGAAACTATTGGGATATTTTTATAAAATTTAAACACTTAGAAAAAATATTTTTAACAAGGTTCTTACAAGTAAACTTGTTTAAATATAATAAATATAAAAATTCCCACACTTTTGAATAAAAATGCAAGCAAAGAAGGTAGGGTTTTTTAAAAATAAAATAAATACATATTTTAGGAAAATATATATTTAGTGGTCATATGAACTAACTATGTGTTATGTGTATATTATTTGTATTAGTTATGTATAAATTAGAAACTTGAAATAATGTACACAAATAAATGCAACAAAAATTGTAAGTAAAGAATTGCAAGAGTATATGAATATTTATGCCTTTGACACAATTTACGGATAATTCGGACACTTGGACATTTGAACAGACTATGTAAATATTTCAAGACTAAAAATATAAAATATATCGAAGCTTGATAAACTACACTTCAAAACCGAACAACTGACAAAATATATATTTTTACAAGTATATAAAATATAGTCAAATTGGAAATAAATAATCCCACCTAACTCATATTGACAGATAATAATCCGAAGTTAGTTATTGGCCGATAATAATCCGAAAAGGTCAATTTTTTTGTAAAATAGTCTACAATTAAAATAGCTTAACGGAGTTAAGTATTTTTCCGAATCACAAACAGATGCTTTAGGGATTTTGATCGGAACGAGGATACGAGTCGATTGATGTAAAACTTACCTCGAAATTGTGCTCGAAATAGCTTGATTTTTGTTAATTGGTAGTTTAAACACCCGAATTGAAGCACCGTTTTCGTGGGTTAGGGCAGTATTTCGAGGTAAGTTTTACATAAATCGACTCCTATCCTCTTCTGATCAAAAGCCTAAAAACATTGGTTTGTAATTCGGAAAAAAACTTAACTCCGTTAAGCTATTTTAAGGGCAGAATATTTAAACAAAAAATTGACCAGCTCGGATTATTATCGGTCAATAAATGACTTGGGACTATTATCGGCCAAATTGAGTTAGATGGGATTATTTATTTCCAATTTACTTAAAATATATCATATTTTGTCAATCTTTAAAAAATCTTAAAAATGGGTTATTTTTGAAGTGTATGAAAGTATATATTTCAAGGCGTAAAAGAATATATTATTTTGGTGGAAAGCTAAAAATATATGTTTTCTAGTATCCATCTTAAAAACATATTATTTTTAAGATATATAAAATACATATATTTACCAAGCATAAGATATATATATTCCTATGGACATATCTTAAAACATATATTTTAAGAATATAAAATTTTATATGGTATATACAAGAATATACGTATTCCTATAAGTACAAATACATGCCAACATATACCACCAACACTTGGTGAAAATACAAATATTACATTGGTCAGTATACTACAAGAGCATGCACCTAAATAATTATACATATATCAAGACTTTTTAAAAATAGATTATTTTTAACAAACCCATCGCAACTACAAATTATATACAAAAATAGTACACGCAAATAATACGAGTTAAAATAAACTATTTTAACTAATATAGAACTTGGAATTATATATAATTATTGGGAAATTATATATGAACCTACACTTAGACGATGATTGTGAATCACGACTAAACAAGTAAATATATTTGAAGCATATAAAATATATCCGATAACGACATCATCGAGACAAACGGGTGAAACCCTTACAAGAGGGGCACGGCCCTACGCGTGTCGTGGACACTTACATCTTACGCATGCGAGGCACGGGGACAAAAGGGCTAGGCCCGTACATACAACACGTAGGATACAAAAATGTATACATTTGATGAAATATATATTGATATCATACACCGAAAATACAACTCAAAGGAACACAATTTCATACAAGTATTAATCATTACTTAAGACGAAAGACTTGTACATAAGTCGTTACAAAGATCGAAGTGTCTAACGAATCTAGCACGTTTGTAGGTTGCGATACGAAACAAGGAAACCGTGTGTGAGATAATAGCAGTTTACGGAACGCAAATCAGTGAGTTCATGTCCCCTTTTTATTTTAAACGCTTTACAGTTTTACAACTATCAGGGAAATACATGTACAATGGTATGATAAGCTAGGGAATGAAACAACTTAGATCATGTGCGAATAGGTCGAACTTAAGCACCATTAATCTTGTTTAAGACCACGGTACAAAGGGTTAGATCTTGAGGGTTTTGGCGAGCCCCACTCTTCATCATGGACCCACACGTAAGAGTGCATTTGTTGTACCAGTCAAGGAAATTCGACGGGAATCCGTGTAGGTTTGGATTGCTTCCTATGTCGTCACACATATTAATGTCCTTGCAAAACATATATGATCTATGATTTCATAGACGCTTTACATACCAGTTTTGTTACAAATAAATCCTACATTTTACGGAATTACCTCATACAACTAAAACACATGAACTTGCCAACTTTTGTTGATGTTTTCAACCTAACATGTATTTCAGGAAATTAGTGGACCATGAGAGGATTTCAGTCGAGGAAAGCAAGTGTCAAGACTCCATGCCAACTTTTGAAGGGTTTTCCTGATATATGTCGCCTCCTTGGGGTGATATAAGGGTCAAAGCCTTATCATTTTAAAACTTGCATTTTTGATATGTAACATTTTGACAACTTATTTTCGTCTTATGGTTTATAAATAATCTACTCAACTTATGTTGTGTTTTCAAACAATATTGGCAATGGCATTTGGAGCTTGTTTTTATTCATTTATTATGTACACTTTTATTGTATGCAATGTGAATCAATCAGATAACACCTCTCGCTTCCGCCTATGAGCGGGTGTCACATATTGGCATCAGAACTTCGATTGTAGTGAACTAGGATTCCTTCTCGAGTCTAGTCTACAATCACTAGGATCCTCTCATGAAAACAATTTTCACATAAACAAGAGATTTTCATTGCATAAACATTTTGGAAGGTCCACTAAACAAATTCATTTTACAAAATAATGCAAGGACATTATGAGACTTAGTCTATAAGGAATAGACACGAAACATTAGGTTGCCCCGCACAAAAACAAAATTGAAGACTTAAAATGAACATTATGTGATCCCTGCATTTTGTATGTGTGTGTATATATATATATCAAGTAACAACTAATTATTAATATGTATGTCGTCCAAATTGTTTATTTATTTTTCTTCCAGGTCCCAATGTCCTCATCCGAGAGTGGCGTGTACAATGACCATGACCCCATGGAGGTTGTGTCCGAAACGAGATCGGGCCCATCATAGATATCATATCCTCAGACAGTGAGTCCGAGCCAGAGGAGGACCCAGATTTTGTGTCCGACGAAGTGGACATGGAGGATTTCCATCCTTTTTCTTTACCCCTTCTCAGGCCGACGGTGATGTCCCTATGGTGGACGACGTTTTAGCTTTAACCCCAGAATCATGATATTGTTGTCATCAGTCACCCCGAGAGCGACTACATTCTTACACCCGTACCACTTGCTGCGTTACCCTTTGCCATCGGTCTTGACGACGACGAAGACATTCATGTATTCCACATGGACGATGTGGGAGAGGACCACAGCGACGGGGAGGTCTTCGACATTGCTATTTTAGAAGTCTCATCACCTATAGTCTCTGTTGTTGATATCTCTCCGGACTCTGACCCTGACACTGACTTTGAATCAGGGCGTCAGTTACTTCATCCGCACTCCAGGCCATTGGCCTAGAGCCGTACCCAGCCGATGACGATGATGTTTCATCTTCTGAGCCAGCTACTCCTGTACCTACACCTACCTGTTCCCTTACTGCATTTGGTGATACCATCCATACTACACGGCCAATTGGTATATCGGCTTGGATACGACCACCGGCTCATGACCCATTTCAATTTCAGTTCACTCATTTTGGTGAGACCTCTCGCAGATCACCATCTCCTCACCACGAGGCAGGCTCGTCTCATCCACCGACCTACCCATCTTCATACGTCCCGGTCGAGCATCTCTTGACTCAGTATTCACCAGAACATACCATGCCTACCTCCGATCCATATCACCCATGTCATCATCCTGGTTACACCACCAATGACCTTATCTTGTCCTTGCAGCTTCAGATCAAGACCCTTTGCAAAAGGGTCTATGAGTTGGAGAAGCTTACGGATGCTATGCCACCACCCCCACCAGCATACCCACCACCAGCTACTCCACCCCCACCATCACCAGCTTCACCACCACCCCCAGCATCACTACCGCCACCCCCTTATACATCCAGTCGGTCTTGCTACCCGAATCCTAGCACTTGAGCAGCAGGTTAACGTTCTACCCTGTCGAGTCTATGAGCTCAAGGAGGAGGTCGCTTATCTTCGTAGCCAAGTTTCCCTACTCTACCACCATCCCACCCGCACTTTAGATCTTCTTTTGCAGGTACATTTGTACACGGGAGCAAGATAACCGTTTTTGCGAAGATTTTGCGTCGAGTTTTGAAGGCAGCTGAAGGACCAAGATCGCTTATGTGAAGGAAGATTTTGTTTTATATATGTATTAACTTTTATGACCGGGTAACATAACCCGAGTACATTTTGTTTCCTTCACAAAACAATTATATAACAAGTTGTCTTAAGATATATAAATAATTGATGTCTTCATTATGATGCATTTTATCTACTTGTTATACGTGTTATGGTGTGTGGGTGTGAGTTGATTTATTGGATGATGGATCACTTATTATATATATATATATATATATATATATATATGAATATTTATAAAATTATAGTTAGTTGAAATAATATTTATTAAATAAACGCCTAATCTTTACTATCGTATTATTTTGAAAGATCATGCCACCTAGAAGGAGAGCTCCTCGTACACGAACTGTGAACCCACCCCCACCTCCGCCAATACCTCGTACCGAGGTGGAACTGAATTCCTTGTTGGAGCAAAGGATATCCCAAGCAATAGCGCAGTATGAAGTAACCTGTGTTGAAAACAGCGGAGGCACCAGCGGATCAGGTGGAAACAAAACTGGTGGATCCTCAGGAGGAAACAATGTCAATGGTAACAATTAGTTGTTTTGCTTCAACTTAGAAAATTATATGATTAATCTATTCGTGCCTTCATTATTTGCTCATTCATGATCCGTTTATGCAATTTCAGGATGCACGTAGGAACAGTTCTTAGACTGTAAGCCACTGAATTATGATGGCATGGGCGGTGTCGTAGGATTCGTGCGTTGGACAATGGACTCCACAACCGATCAGCAAGTCACTTTTGTTACTGGTCTGTTTGTTGATGAACCACTTACTTGGTGGAATTTACAAGTACAAACCTTAGGCGACGATGTTGCATATGGGATGTCGTGGTAAGATCTGAAGGAAAGAATGAGGGAGAAGTATTGTTCGAGGGCTGAGCTTCAAAAGCTAGAAACTGAATTTTGGAACCTTACCATGATTGGAGATGATATCGTGGGGTATACTCAAAGGTTTCACGATCTCTCACGCGTGATTCCCTACCTTGTAACGCCCGACTTTAAGCGTATTGAGCGCTATATCTGGGGATTGGCCCCTAGATTCGTTGCATGGTTACTGCATCGAACCCTACTACCATTACTCAAGCTATGACCTAGGAAGTTAGTCTCACTAAAGACGCATTTTTGGGTAATTTCTGTACAATGAAAACAGTCTTTTATATTATACAATTATGCATTTTAAACATCTGAACTGCATGATTACATGACATACATCTAGAACACTCACATAATACACTTTTATGATGCACATTATTTATTCTATTGGTCGCATCTTGAAACAGTTTAGACAATGCACAAAAACAATAAGTACATTTACCGGGCAGACACGGTTTCGGTACTCAACTAAACGAAAGATTTAGGACCTAGATTTGAGTCCAACACTAATATTATATTAAATCCCAGGTGGGAAAACAAAAGTTGATGTTTAGATCTTCCGGAAAATACACTAGCTCTAAGAGGTCCGTTTCGGACCGTAAATGCTAACTTACCCGCAATAATTCAGCATTTATTTACTAGCGGAATGCCAAAAAATATGATGATTAAACATCATACACTACATGAAAGATTTGGAAAATATCATTTGATACGTGAACATTTTATATTATACAAACTTCACAACTTAACACTCTAACAAACCGTAAACGAAACTAATACCAAACGAGCACCCGAACACGAACTAGTCAAGATGTGACCTACTTACCATCATTTTGATATCGTGAAGCTAGTTAAGATCACCCGATATCCCGAAACAATTAGAAATCACTAAACACAATTAACACGTAACGAAACTCTTTATATTCTAACCAAATAAGGTAACCATCATCACAACCCAACTAAACCCTCCCCCCATGCATGTGGACGGTCAACATGTGGGTCCCCAAGCCCACATGTTTTCCAACAATGTTGACTTAAGGATTAGTGGATTAAGGATTTATTTGATAGTGGAAGTGAAAGCATGATAATATAAGGAGACATAATCACAACAACCCTCACAACTCCCAAACGCTGTCTTCAAACTTCTCTTCCCCTTATTTCCCCCTAAAACTCATAGCCACCATCAACCTCCTACCACCTCCATTTTCAAGCAACATTCAAGACAATCCAAGCTCATCTTAAGGTGTCTCAAGCATAACTAAGAAGGTTTCAAACTTTGGAAGTGGAAGGACCTCTCTAGGAAGCTATTATCCACCAACTTTGTCTCATCTCCATCTTCTTGTTTCTCTTGCAACTTCCCTAGCCACAAGAGCTAGTTGTGAGTCTCCTACACCTTCACTTTGCATCTTGTTAGTAGTATATTATAAATGTACAACTCAAACCATAAAAATCTAAACATTAAAAAGATGAACACATGAAGAAGTAACATAAACTAAAGAAAATAAGTGTTTATGATGTGGTATGAAAGTTGTTAGTTGATTGTTGGAGTTAGTGATGACGAACATCACATATAGACTTGTTAGATGATGTTTAAAAACATAGTTTAACAAGTGTACATAAAGATCTTTAAAATGATCCATAATGAACTTGTTATGAACATGGATGAGCATGAAACTTGAACTTGAAAAAGTGTAAACTATGTTTTAAAGAAATGATATGTTTTAAAACTTGGAAAACTCCATTTTATAGGGTAAACTATGGCAAAATTTTCATAAAATTTAAAAACTTAGAAAATATACTTTTAACAAGGTTCTTACAAGTAAACTTGTTTAAAAATAATAAATATAAAAATTCCCACATTTTTGGATAAAAATGCAGGTAAAGAAGGTATGGTTTTTCAAAAATAAAACAAATACATATTTTAGGAAAATATATATTTAGTGGTCATATGAACTAACTATGTGCTCTGTGTATATTATTTGTATTAGTTATGTATAAATTAGGAACTTAAAGTAATGTACACAAATAAATGCAACAAAAATTGTAAGCATAGAAATACAAAAAATATATGAATATTTATGCCAATTTACAGAAAATTCGGACACTTGGACATTTGAACGAACTATATAAATATTTCGGACTAAAAATATACAATATATCGAAGCTTGGTAAACTACACTTTCAAAACAGAACAAGAGACAAAATATATTTTTACGAGTATATCATAATTTGTCAATCTTAAAATGGGTGATTTTTGAAGTGTATCAAAATATATATTTCAAGGCATCATAAGAATATATCGTTTTGGTGGAAAGCTAAAAACATATGTTTTCTAGAATCAATCTTAAAAGTAGACTATTTTTAAGATATATAAAATCCATAAATTTACCAAGCATAAGATATATATATTCCAATGGACATAACTTAAAATATATATTTGAAGAATATAAAATTTTGTATGGTATATACAAGAATATACATATTCCTATACATACAAATACATACCAACATATACCACCAACACTTGGTGAAAATACAAATATTACATTGGTCATGTATACTACAAAAGCATGCACCTAAATAATTATACATCTATCAAGACTTGTTAAAAATAGATTATTTTTAACAAACCCATCGTAACTACAAATTATATACAAATAGTGCACGTAAATAATATGAGTTAAAATAGAGTATTTTAACTAATATATAGAACTTGGAATTATATATAATTATTGGGAAACTATATATGAACCTACACTTAGATGATGATTGTGAATCACGACTAAACAAGTAAATATATTTAAGCATATGAAATATATCCGATAGCGACATCGTCCAGAGAAACGGGTGAAACCCTTACAAGAGGGGCACGACCCTATGCGTGTCGTGGACACATACATCTTACACGTGCGAGGCACAAAGACAAAAGGGCTAGGCCCGTACATACAACATGCGAGATACAAAAATTGTTTATATTTGATGAAATATATATTGATATCATACACTGAAAATAAAACACAAGGAACACAATTTCATACAAGTATTAATAAATACTTAAGACGAAAGACTTGTACATAAGTCGTTACAAAGACCAAAGTATCTAACGAACCTAGCACATTTGTAGGTTGCGATACGAAACAAGGAAACCGTACATGAGATAAAAGCAGTTTGCGGAACACAAATCAGTGAGTTCATGTCCCTTTTTATTTGAAACTACTTAGATCATGTGCGAATAGGGTCGAACTGTACAAAGGGTTAGATCTAGCGGGTTTTGGCGAGCCCCACTCTTGGTTATGGACCCACACGTAAGAGTGCATTTGTTGTCCAGTCGAGGTTATTCGACGAAAAATCATCTAGGTTTGGATTGCTTCCTATGTCGTCACATATATTAACGTCCTTGCAAAACATTAATAATCAATGATTTCATTGACGCTTTATATACCGGTTTTGATACAAATACGTCTTACATTTTACGGAATTACCTCACACAACTAAAACGCATGAACTCGCCAACTTTTTTTTGATGTTTTCAACTTAACATGTATTCCGGTAAATTAGTGGACCATGCGGGGATTTCAGTTAAGGAAAGCAAGTGTCAAGACTGCATGCCAACTTTTAAAGGGTTTGCCCATTATATATCGCCTCCTTGTGGTGATATAAGAGTCAAAGCCTTATCATTTTAAAACTTGCATTTTGGATATGTAACACTTTGACAACTTATTTTTGTCT
The DNA here is from genome assembly GCA_947069175.1 of Scalesia atractyloides. Classification (NCBI taxonomy): domain Eukaryota; kingdom Viridiplantae; phylum Streptophyta; class Magnoliopsida; order Asterales; family Asteraceae; genus Scalesia; species Scalesia atractyloides. The sequence goes on from CAMTDV010000030.1 coordinate 62,863,484, forward strand.
TATGGTGTGTAAACAATATACTCAACTTATGTTGCGCTTTGAAACAATATTGGCAGTGGCATTTGGAGCTTGTTTTTATTCATTTAGTATGTTCACTTATATTGTAGGCAATGGGAATCAATCAGATCACACCTCGCAATTCCACCTATGAGCGGGTGTGACAGATTGGTATAAGAGCTTCGATTGTAGTGAACTAGGATTCCTTCTCGAGTCTAGTCTACAATCACTAGGATCCTCTCATGAAAATAATTTTCACATAAACAAGAGATTTTCATTGCATAAACATTTTGGAAGGTCCACTAAACGAATTCATTTTACAAAATAATGCAAGGACATTATGAGACTTAGTCTATAAGGAATAGACACGAAACATTAGGTTACCCTGCACAAAAACAAAATCGAAGACTTAAAATGAACATTATGTGATCCCTGCATTTTGTGTGTGTGTATATATATATATATATACATATATATATATATACACATATATATATACACATATATACACATATATATATATACACATATATATATATATATACATATATATATATATCAAGTAACAACTAATTATTAATATGTATGTCATACAAACTGTTTATTTATTTTTCTTCCAAGTCCCAATGTCCTCATCCGAGAGTGGCGTGTACAATGACCTTGACCCCATGGAGGTTGTGTCCGATGACGAGATCGGGCCCATCATACATATCATATCCTCAGACAGCGAGTCCGATCCAGATGAGGACCCAGATTTTGTGTCCGACGATGAGGACATGGAGGATTTCCAAACTTTTGCTTTACCCCCTGCTCAGGCCTACGGTGATATCCCTACGGTGGACGACGTTTTCGTTTACCGCAGCATCATGATATTGTTGTCATCGGTCACCCCGAGGGTGACCACATTCTTACATCTATACCACTATCTTCATTACCCTTTGCCATCAGTCTTGACGACGACGACATTCCTGTATTCCACATGGACGATGTGGGAGAAGACTTCAGCGATGGGGAGGTCTTCGACATTGCTATTTTAGAGGTCGCATCACCTGTGGTCTCTGTTATTGATATATCTTCGGACTCTGGCCCTGACACTGACGTTGAATCTAGGGCGTCAGTTACTTCATCCTCACTCCAGGCTGTTGGCCTAGAGGCGTACCCAGCTGATGATGATTATGTTTCATCTTCTGACCCAGCTACTCCTGTACCTACACCTACACGTACCCCAACTGCATCTGGTGATACCCTCCACACTACACGGCCAGTTGGTACATTGGCTTGGATACGACCACTGGCTCATTACCCATTTCAATTTCAGTTCACTCATTTTGGTAAGACCTCTCGCAGATCACCATCTCCTCACCACGAGGCAGGCTCGTCTCATCCACCGACCTACCCATCTTCATACGTCCTGGTCAAGCATCTCTTGACTCGGTATTCACCACTACATACCATGCCTACCTCCGATCCATATCACCCATGTCATCATCCTGGTTACACCACCAATGACCTTATCTTGTCCTTGGAGTTTCAGATCAAGATCCTTTGCAAAAGGGTCAATGAGTTGGAGAAGCTTATGGATGCTATGCAACCACCCCCAGCAGCATACCCACTACCAGCTACTCCACCCCCACCATCATCTCCACCATCACCAGCTTCACCACCACCCCCAACATCACCACCACCACCCCCCTTATACATCCAGTCAGTCTTGCTGCCCGAATCCTAGCACTTGAGCAGTAGGTTAGCGTTCTACCCCGTCGAGTCTATGAGCTCGAGCAGGAGGTCGCTCATCTTCGTAGCCTAGTTTTCTCTACTCCACCACCATCCCCATCCGCACTTTAGATCTTCTTTTGCAGGTACATTTGGACACGGGAGCTAGATACCGTTTTTGCGAAGATTTTGCGTCGAGTTTTGGAGGCAACTGAACGGCCAGTATCGCTTATGTGAAGGAAGATTTTGTTTTATATATGTATTAACTTGTATGACCGGGTGACATAACCGGAGTACATTTTGTTTCCTTCACAAAACAACTATATAACAAGTTATCTTAATATATATAAAAACTTGATGTCTTCGTTATGATGCATTTTATCTACTTGTTATACGTTTATGATGTGTGGGTGTGAGTTGATTTATTGGATGATGGATCGCTTATTTGTTATATATATATATATATATATATATATATATATATGATTATCTATAAAATTATAGTTAGTTGAAACAATATTTATTAAATAAACGCCTAATCTTTACTATCGTATTAGTTTGAAAGATCATGCCACCTAGAAGGAGAGCTCCTCGCACACGAACTGTGACCCCCCCTCCCACCTCCACCAATACCTCGTATCCAGGTGGAACTGAATTCCTTGTTGGAGCAAAGGAAATCCCAAGCAATAGCGCAGTATGAAGCAACCCGCGATGAAAACAGTGGAGGCACCAGCGGGTCAGGCGGAAACGAAACTAGTGGATCCTCAGGAGGAAACAATGTCAATGGTAACAATTAGTGGTTTTTCTTCAACTTAAGAAATTATCTTATTAATCTATTCGTGTGTTTCATTATTTGCTCATTCATGATCCGTTTATGCAATTTCAGGATGCACATAGAAACAGTTCTTAGACTGTAAGCCACTGAATTATGATGGAACGGGCGGTGTCGTGGGATTCGTGCATTGGACAATGGACTCCACAATCCGAATGAGAAAGTGTTCCGCTGATCAGCAAGTCACTTTTGTTTTACTGGTCTGTTTGTTGATGAACCACTTACTTGGTGGAATTTACAAGTGCAAACCTTAGGCGACGATGCTGCATATGGGATGTTGTGGGAAGATTTAAGGAAAGAATGAGGGAGAAGTATTGTTCAAGGGTTGAGCTTCAAAAGCTAGAAACTGAATTTTGAAACCTTACCATGATTGGAGCTGATATCGTGGGGTATACTCAAAGGTTTCACGATCTCTCACGCGTGATTCCCTACTTTGTAACGCCCGAGTTAAGCGTATTGAGCGTTATATCTGGGGATTGGCCCCTGATATTCATTGCATGGTTACTGCATCGAACCCTACTACCATTACTCAAGCTGTGACCTTGGTAGTTAGTCTCACTAAAGGAAGCAGTTTTGCGTAATTTTTGTACAATGAAAACAGACTTTTATATTATACAATTATGAGTTTTAAACATCTGAACTGCATGATTACATGACATACATCTAGAACACTCGCAGAAACACTTTTATGATGCACATTGTTTATTTGATTGGTCGCATCTTGAAACAGTTTAGACAATGCACAAAAACAATAAGTAGACTTATCGGGCGGTTTCGGTACTCTGCAAAACGAAAGATTTAAGATGTAGATTGAGTCCAACACTAATATTATATTAAATCCCAGGTGGGAAAACAAAAGTTGATATTTAGATCTTCCGGAAAATACACTAGCTCTAAGAGGTCCGTTTCGGACCGTAAATGCTAACTTGCCCGCACTAATTCAGCATTTATTTAGTAGCGGAATGTCAAAAAAATGATGATTAAACATCATACACTACATGAAAGATTTGGAAAATATCATTCTGATACGTGAACATTTTATATTATACAAACTTCACAACTTAACACTCTAACGAACCGTAAACGAAACTAATACCAAACGATCACCCGAACACGAACTAGTCAAGATATGAACTAGTTATCATCATTTTGATATCGTGAAGCTAGTTAAGATCACCCGACATCCGAAACAATTAGAAATCACTAAACATAATTAACACCTAATGAAACTCTTTATATTCTAACCAAATAAGCTAACCATCATCACAACCCAAATAAACCCTCCCCCATGCATGTGAACGGTCAACATGTGGGTCCCCAAGCCCACATGTTTTCTAACAATGTTGAGTTAAGGATTAGTGGATAAAGGATTTGTTTGATGGTGGAAGTGAAGGCATGATAATATAAGGAGAGATAATCACAACAACCCTCACAACTCCCAAACGCTATCTTCAAACCCCTTATTTCCCCCTAAAACTCATAGCCACCATCAACCTCCCACCACCTCCATTTTCAAGCAACATTCAAGACAATCCAAGCTCATCCTAAGGTTTTTTAAGCATAACTAAGAAGGTTTCAAACTTTGGAAGTGGAAGGACCTCTCTCAGAAGCTATTATCCACCAACTTTGTGTGATCCCCATCTTCTTGTTTCTCTTGCAACTTCCCTAGCCACAAGAGCTAGTTGTGAGCATCCTACACCTTCACTTTGCTTCTTGTTAGTAGTATATTATAAATGTACAACTTAAACCATAAAAAATCTTAACTTTAAAAAGATGAACGCATGAAGAAGTAACATAAACTAAAGAAAATAAGTGTTTATGATGTGGTATGAAAGTTGTTAGTTGATTGTTGGAGTTAGTGATGATGATGTTTAAAAACATAGTCTAACAATTGTACATGAAGATCTTTAAAAGGATCTATAATGAACTTGTTATGAACATGGATGAGCATGAAACTAGAAGTTGAAAAAGTGTATGAAATGTACATTAAAAATTAAAAATTATGAGCTTTTGGAAGATTTATAAAAATAAACCCACAAGTTGATTTTTAAAAAAATTGGCAAATTTAGAAGATGAGCATGATTTTTAAAAAAAATAAACATATTAAAAAATTCTACCAGAATACTACATGTTCATGAGTTCATCTTATTATTTTTTATGAAATTTTGTGTTTATAAATTGTTGTGGGAAATGTTTGATGTGCATATAGGTTAACTGAACTGAATTATGGTCTAACGTTTTCTTGGATCATAATCTAAACCAAAGAAATAGGTTAGATAACAATTTCATTTGTTCATTCTATAACTTGGTTCTACATTGAATAACTTGGAAGTCTAAAAAATGAAGGAGTTAGAAAGAGAGTTACATCTTACAACTCCAAGTTACAGATTGCCAAAATTACACATCAAGTAATAAATTTATGGAAGAAAAAAACAAACTAATTGACTCATGCATTTACTTTTATGCATTACAAATAGTGGCTTTCTATCTGTTTCCATTTTAAATTTTATTGTATTTGATCCGTTACATCCATAACTACTTGAGCAGATAAACCGAGGTCACTAATTTTGATATGGACTCGAGTTTGACCAGTTTTGTTTGTAAGGATGGTGACAAGTAACAAGAGGAATCCTTAAGAAGCATAGTAACAATGTACTCAATGGATGAATCATTAATGTTGATGCATATTTGTGGATGCGACTCGGTTCTGTTCGGCTCGTTCCAGTTTGACCTGTTACGAAGTGAAGACCGAGGTCAAGATGTCCTCCTATCTTGACCCGGTAGGATATTTTGATGAGAAACAGTTTGTAATATGCAAACTGTTTGCTGCTGTGTTATGATCTGCATGTCTGCAAGTGTTTATTGCTGCATATCTTACCACGAAGAACAACATGCACGAAGAATCCCATGCATGGATCTATCGATGAAGAACTCATTCCAGCGAAGAATACGAATAACAATGGTTCGTGGGTATTGGTTGTTCGTCAATGTGGGAGATCACGAAGAACCACATCTGCCGAAGAACCATGTCTGCCGAAGAACTTATTGTTCGCTGGATTGGAGCTAACGAAGAACCATCTTCGTTGGTTTGGGTTGTTAGCAGGAAGTCCACGAAGAACCCATGTTCTTCATGGGCCACCATCTTTCGTGGGCTCATGTTTAGGCCCAGCATGTTGTTCGTAGGCAGTAGATGAGGTTGAGTATAAAAAGGCATGTGCAAACAGTTTTCATAAGAACACACATAGAGAACACATTGAGAGCACTTCAGTGAGTTAGAGAGTTTTTCTTGTAAACTTTGTATTGTAACTCACCTGGAAGTAATACACTTTGAGCTTTAAACGTTGAATCTTGTCTTGTGTTTGTGTTCTTTGTCTCGGTTTGTACACCCACTTGGATTCCGGACTTGCGGGTGTGTTTGATAACAAAGATAGGTTGATCTAGATCCTCCTCTAGGGACCTTATCAGAGCCATGGTACCCGCTTTAGTGAATCTAACGGTTTGCTAAGTCACATGAGCTCTTGATTATGATTTTTGTGGGTTTTTGTTCAAGATGTAAAAGTGGTGCAAACATGAAGAAAACTCAGATCTGGACCTGAATGTATGGGTCTGAGCTGAAACCGAACACACCAGAGGTTTGGGTTTTATGTTTCACACCAAAATTAACAAGTTTTCATCATCCAAACAACAATATTTACAGAAAATTAAACAGATAAAAGCAATAACAGAGTGTCATGTTCTTGAAGCTGATGACGGCTGTTTAAAGAAACTAGGGTTTCTTCAGATATGGATTCAAAAGTGAATCATGCTTTCTGCGAACAACAATCTTCGTCAACCTTGTCTCCACGATCAAAATGCTCCAACGAACATTGGTTCTTCGTCAGCCTTATTCCACGATGAAATATCACTCTTCGTCGGTCCAAACATCATTCTTCGTCGGTTGAAACATCATTCTTCGCCGTCTGAACCACTGTCACGAAACATCACTCTTCGTCGAAGAATCATCGTCTGAAACATCATTCTTCGTTGCAGGTACACCCGGTCAGAATTTGTGGTTCACTTGGTGGTGTCGAGATGGGACGGGGTGGTTGGATGATGTTGTCGACTGTGTTGTTGGCGGCAGTAGAAGGTGCTGAGGTGACACATGATGTAGCGGCTAGGGTTGTTTGGTCAAGAATGGAGTAGGGTTCTCGTCTGAATGTTAGTTTTACTTGGATGGGTATTGATTGATTGCAATTTTTTTTGTGGGCCACCCAAAATTTCAGCAATTGTAATTGGCCAAGTTATATGCAACGATTTTAGTTTTGGTTTCTAGAAGGCCATGTTTTCTTTATTTTTAATAGAGATTATAATATTGGGCCGAGAACAAAGTGTAATTTTTAACAAAATGGGTTTTCACAATAGAAATTTATGGGGCACATATGATGAAATTTCCAAGTTGGGTAGCTAGTGATTTTCATGAGGGTCAACATTATTTCGCAAATGTATGTTATGTCGGGTGAAGATCAGATGGAGAACCAAGTATTTTGGTAATGTGGGACGGGTGTTCGTTAAGTTTAACTGAACCAAGCTTCAACGTCAAATTCGTACGGATTCGAGAGCACGTTGGATAAGTTCGAGATGATGAAAACAATTGATTTTTTTTGTGGGATAGTTACAGTTACCTGTTCAAACTTCAAAATTGGTGACTTGACTATTATGGGCCGACCAAAAACGCTATATTTATTTCCGCACGTTAAATTTAATTGTTATCGGTGTTCTTAAAATGTTCGGAAGTGTTTTGTTAGTTGTCATATTCTCGCATTTGGTAACGGTTGAAGGAACTTGGAGTGCCAAGAACGGCCCTAACGAGTCCACAAGGTCGAAGATTTATGCCTATGATGGAAGTTTACGGATTAGGTGTTAGCAGAACTTTGGGGGATACTAGTCAGATCCTACGGGGCCAGGGGACTTTCTTTATCAACTAAATATGCAAAGAAGAAAGCAGCTTTCATGTTTTTTTGAAAAACCGAGAAAATTTAAACAAATTCTGTTTTGTGAAGCGAATTTGTTTAAGTGAAGTTGACGACAGTTCTGCTCAGAGGAGGGAATTTGTTAAGGTTTAGAGATTTTACCGAAATGGAGAGAAAAAAAAGTAAGAACACACAGAGAGTTTGTGAGAGTTTTATCTTGTAAACATCTTGTAAACAAACTCTTCTGGTTGAATACATTGAAGCGTTAAACGTTTAATCTTTTGTGTATTGTGTTCTTTGGCTCGGTTTGCATACCCGTTTGGATTCCGCACTTGCGGGCGTGTTCCGTAACAGGGATAGGTTGATCTAGATCCTCCTCTAGGGACCTACAATTAATCATCGTGTGAAGACTAATAAGATCATAAGCAAGGAAAGCATAAATAGCTGGTACATGACACCAATTTGTAATTCTTTGCCACACCACAGTTGCCAGCAAGCATGATAAGAATAAATGATCTGGAAAATCCTTTGATTCACCACAAAGAGGACAGTTCACATTGTTTATGTTTACGTCACGCCTTGCAAGAGTGTCATGAGTTGGTTATCAGGACATGTGTAGACGCCAACAAAATATGGTAACTTTTTTCATATTACAACAGTTCCGCTCGTATAAAGCCCCATCCTGGTCATTATGAAGTTGGAGTAGAAGTACTAGGGCTTCAAATGGACCCGAACGCTCAGCGTATAGTTCATAAATCATTCAGCGGGAAGTTAGTTTGTGTTCGTTCCTTTAGTTTAATTAATGAACGAAACACGAACAATTTGTTGGTTTAGTTGAATGACAGAGACCACGTTCGTTCATTTATAATTTATTTTCGTAAATGTTTAACGTGGTCGTTTGTGTTGGATAGCCCGTCAGTGTTTTAAATTTTAATATTTTATTTAAATACTTCAAAATTCTGAAAATTAATTTAATAAGTATCAGATTATTATATATTTTGTTCATTAACGTTTTTTTGTGTTCGTTTATTTACATCTGTGTTCATGAGTTCCTTACTGAAAATTAATAAATGAACACAAACAAACACCCACACACTCATTTCCTTCTGGAACAAAAAGAACTGGCTGGTAGTAATGAACACTACATTTATTTAACAAAAAAAGTCTTGTTTTAATTCATTCAATTCGTTTGCAACCCTAATAAGTACCATTTGCGGTTCAAAATATATGTTTTAGAAAAAATAAGACACATTTGATTTAGAAAAAAAAAAAAAAAACCTCACGCATAGTATTAAAATATTAACATTAACTAGTAACAAATAAAATATAAGTGGGAATCTGTGCCGAGAATTTTGATGTTGTCAGGAGTTGGCCCACTCTATTGTCCAAATCTTTATGGATTGTCATAATTTTCATTTCTATATCAGCAAAGTCAACTCCCAGATCGACTAAGGTTAGGTGGTGTTAGGGTTCACAGAATCGCATTTCAGGTGCAGCAGCCTCTCAATTGTTTTTCACATATGTGAATTGTGAATCTGCTTCTGCTTTATACCATTTTGTTTTTCTTTCCAAAAGTAGAAAATGGATATGGATTGATGTGGTCTCACAAGTAGGATTACTTTAGCTTTAATCTTTAGAAGTTTAAGCAAGTATAGCTTTGATCTTTTGTTTTTCAATCATGTGAATTTTCGATGGTTTAATCTGCTTCTGTTTTATTTCATTTTGTTTTTCGGACCAAAATTAAAAAATCAAAACCGAATCCAAATTATCCAAAAAAATCATTGAATTCATAATCTGAAGTTTCAGAATCGATGCAGATGTGGATTCTAAAAAATTCATCCTAGAAAGTTAGTAAAAATTCAAAAAATAAATATTTAATGGTTGCATTTTGAATGGATTTTGTTATCTAAAAATTTGTTTTACGCTTTTTTGGTTCCATATAATCCTTGAAATATTGAAAACAAGTTTAGTTTTAATCTATGCAAGAAATGTTTTCCGTTTGTCTGATTTTAAAATTTGAGTATCCGTATCCAAAATCTTGGATATATATCTGATTCGATTTTCCGGATTGGATATTTGAAATTTTGGATACGGATTCGAATATTAAAATGATCTTGAACACCCCTAATAGATGGAGTCTTACTAATAGTACATATAAATCGACAAATTATAGTACATTATGTGAGAGAGACTACTAACTTTTAATGTTTTCTGTTTATTCATTGTTTATTCTGTTACTGTTATAGCAGCTGAGAAATATTCAGGCAATTTCTTGAACCATTTGTGATGCCACCTAGAAAGCGTCCACGCGCAAAGAAGGCCCAAAAGAAAGCTGAGCAAGAACAAGATGGTAACATTACAAGCTTAAAATCATGTGAACCATACTTGAATCTTTGTTCGACTTTTGTTTTCAGTTGCTGAACTTTTTTAAGCCGTTATAACTTGTAATGTTGAGATGGTTATTTGAACTTCACATGACATCATTCATTAGTATTTTCAGGCAGCGAGACGCCCAAACTAGTACGCGAATCTCGTCCACGTGGAATGGGAAAGCGGACCATGATTCGAGCCCAAAAGAAAGCTGCACAATATCAAGGTGGTAAAATTACGTAGTTGAATTTTGCATTATGTTATTTGCTAAAATGCTCTTAGAACTTTAGTTAAATAGCAAATGCCGGAACTGTCTAAAAGTTATTCTGAGTATATTCACATGTTCACAACTTCCTAAACGGCGAAAATCGAATCAATATGAACTGAATAAAAAGTGCAGGCAGGTCAAGCAGATCCAGGCCAATATAAAAATTTGCGGATTTTTAATTGCGTCTATCTAAAAAAAATTGAACAAAATTTTTGAATGGTTACAACAATAAAAAGAAATTTGCAGGTGGGTCAATAATCAATTCCACCCAGACAGTTTTAAAAATTTGCGCATTTTCTCCATACTTATTTTGACAGAAGATATCACAACTGGACAAGTAATTATGGATTCAGCTGTTGTAAGGTCTTTACATTTGGTGGATATTTTCCAAATGTATAACTAGTTGAAAAAATGCATTAAGTGAATACGCTTCTTATGTGAGCTTGTTCAATCCTAATTTAATAGTCAATGATTGTTGTTGCTTTGTTATATCAGAGATAACTTCCACTATTAAATTCTTTCTTGATGCTCAGTTACTTTAGTCTGAATTTGCTCAGTATACTTGTTTTGGATGCATTAGTTTTAAAGGTCAATTATTTACCCTCCCTGGTAGCTGGGAATCAGTCTTATATTGATGCAGGATACTTTTAGTAACTAAAGATTCTAATCATACAAATAATATAAAACCAGGAATTTCTTTTACATTTATAACATTGCTAAGTTGTTATAAGATTATTAATGCACGGTAATTAGGGTTTTTTTAAATTTGCTTGATTCATAAACTGATAATTTAATTTCTCCTTTCAGTTGACTATCAATCGTCAATGACGGATGCGTATCTATCTGCACAGATTCTTCACCAAATATTTCTTCAAATGCCTACAAAACCCTTGGTGCAGTTAAAATGTTTATGGAAACTATGCATGCGTCAGATATCGGATCCTAACTTTATGAACTTGAGATCACGACCGATGATCTTTCTCCCCAGCTTTCCTTTTCATGCCATAGACAACACAGGCGCTCCATTGATGATTGAGCTTTCCGATCCTATAATTAACCCCGAAAGGTATAGAGATATCACCGTTGTTGGGTCATTCAACGGGATACTCATTTTAGTCCTAAAATATGGTGACCCGGTCGTCGACCACATTTTGTTTGAGGATGATATAGTCCTTTACAACCCATTCTCGGGGGAGTTCAAGGAACTTCCTCATTCACGAAAATTTGATCCATATAACAACTATGTGTATGGATTTGGCTACGGCACAACCGCAGATGACTTAAACATTTTTAGATTAAAAGATAATTCCAGTGGTCGTGACAAATCTTGTGAGGTTTTCAGTCTTAAATATATGTCATGGAGCAGACCTTCCAAGTTAAGCGGGGACTATTTTGTTTCCAACAGCTCTTCAGGTATCTTTGTAAATGGATTTTTGTACTGGAACGCAGTGAGAACGGCGCATTTCCAAACTCCATTGATCCTAGCTCTTGATATCAAGAAGATGGTATTTTTAGAGATAGAAATTGCAGATAGACGTAGCCTCATACGCTTGGGTACATACAAAGGCCGCCTTTGCATGCTTTGCTCTCAAGTTAATGTGGAAGGGTTCGAGTTAAGGGTAATGTTGGTTATCAGCCCAAGATCAAACACACAAACTTTACTACTTTAATTCTTGCTTAAAATAAAATGAGAGTACAAGAGAGATTAATTCTACGTACTATTTATAATGAAAAACATAAACAAACTAAATCTAATAATATCCTCCACTACTCCACGTTCATCTTGTAACTTGCTTCAAACGTGCGTTTCCAAAAGACTCGGTCATATCCTCAACGTCCACCATGACTCAGATCCACACTTCTCTTGACCTTTAGTTGGACCTGATCCATTCAAACCCGCAACCCGTAATCATGCTCCGATGACCCGCCTTATTTTTGGTGACCCATTTAAACAAAACAGTCAACCAACTCAACCCGTACTTGACCCGTTAATAACCCGCAACATCAAGATTACCCAACAATGAACGAACATGGTTTTGGGAAATCATGGTCCACAGCACTTTCGTTCACATCGTCGTTCTCAATGCTAATTTCGTATGCATCTTGTGTAGGGAGGATGTGTATCTTGGATGACGGAAACTGCTTATGTGGCAGCCATCTGAACAACAATTCGTCATCTATGACATGCTTAAAGATTCGCATATGGTGGTAAAGGTGTTGACGGATTTTGACCAAAAAGGGAGGATGCATTCATTAGAATATGTCGAGAGTTCCGTCGGATATATATGTTCCGTTTCCATATGATCCTTTTGAATTAAGTGGTTTTTAATTTTAATGGTTTAATTAGAACTGGATATCATGAAACAACTGGTTATGGTATGTGTACTTTGGCATCAGATCTAATGTTTTGAACTTAGAGTCAGTTATGGGTTGTTTAGAGTTTTCTGTTTTAATATTTGATTGAGTCTTGACAGTCCATTTTAATCAACTGCTATATAGGCAGTATTATGCTTTCAACAGTTGATGTGTTTGCTAACCAGCTCTTGCTGCAGGTAGGAATCATCATTAAACATTTGTGCATATAGGATTCTTGACTGCAGGTTAACTGAACTGAATTATGGTCTAACGTTTTCTTGGATCATAATCTAAACCAAAGAAATAGGTTAGAGAACAATTTTATTTGTTCATTCTATAACTTGGTTCTATTTTGAATAACTTGGAAGTCCAAAAAATGGAGTTAGAAAGAGAGTTACAGTGTATGTAGGTCCCTAGAATGGATCTAAGACAACCTATTCCTTGTTGTATAATACACAAACAAGTGCGGAATCCAAGTTTGTATACAAACCAAGCAAGAACACAATCAATATTGCAAATATATCACTTCAAAGATTCCCTTGTATTGATTTCATTTTCAGCAGAGTAACACTACACAAATCATCAAAATGCTCTCCTACTCTCTGAGTGTGCTCTCTACTGAAACAGGGTGACATCTACTGGTATTTATAGAACATACCAACAGATGCCTTACACCGACACATCAAAGCACACCGATACACATGAATAATCATATCCACACATGAGTCATGACTTTATCAATCTACACATAACCTATAGATATATCATATGGATACAGTATCCATATATACTTTTATCTGTCGATGTATCGATTCCAACAGAACATATTTTTGTTAACTTGTGACAGGAGGATGTCATAGATTGAACAACTTACAAACAACTAAAACATAACAAATACGAGTCCATTCATCGACGTACAAAATATGATAAATAAAGAGACAAGCCACAGACACAAAATCCACTAACACAAAATGCACTAACAGTTTATAACTCCAAGTTACAAAATTACACATCAAGTAATAAATTTATGGAAGAAAAAAAAACTAATTGACTCATGAATTTGCTTTTATGCATTACAAATAGTGACTTTCTATATGTTTCCATTTAAATTTTATTTTATTTAATCCGTTACATCCATAGCTAGTTGAGCAAAACTGAGGTCTCTAATTTTGATATGGACTCGAGTTTGACCAATTTGGTTTGTAAGGTGGTGACACGTCACAAGAGGAATCCTTAAGAAGCACAGTAACAATGTAATCAACGGAGGAATGGAGGAATCATTAATCATCGTGTGAAGACTAATAAGATCATAAACATAGAGAGCATAAATCGGCGTTACATGACACCAATTTGTAATTCTTTGCCACACCACAGTTGCCACTAAGCATGATAAGAATAAATGATCTGCGCACTCCTTTGATTCACCACAAAGAGGACAGTTCACATTGTTTATGTTTACGTCACGCCATCAAAATATATTAACTTCTTTGGGTATCCAACAGTTCCATTCATATAGAGCCCCATCCCTTGCTGGCCGTTGTGAAGTTGGAGTAGAAGTACTAGGGCTTCAAACGGACCCGGAAGTTAGTTCTGTTAAAAGGTTGATTCATAAACACTGAATTGATGTGTTTTATTCGTATGTTTCATTACAAAGAAGGGTATTCTATTTATACACAAAAAAACGTAATCTAAATATAGAAGACAGCAGCTGATTGCTAGCTGTCTTTATTGTTGCTGTCGATTGCTGTTGATCTGCTGGAGATTGATTGCTGTTGATCTGCTGGAGATCTGCTGGATATGTGGCTGTTGATTAGCTGCCGCTTCCTTCAAGGTTAGACCTTCCTTTCTAACACTCCCCCTCAAGTTGAATAGTTGGATTTCCAAAATTCAACTTGCCCAAACAATCATTGAGAATTTTCCCGTTAACTGCTTTTGTTAGAATGTCAGCAAGCTGATCCTTTGATCGAACGAATGGTAGTTCAATCGTACCATCTTCCAATTTTTCTTTGATGAAATTCCTATCAACTTCCACGTGTTTTGTTCGATCATGTTGAACTGGGTTTTCTGAAATCTGAATTGCAGCTTTATTATCACACATAATCTTACTTGTTTCTTTTGGCGGAAAACCAATCTCAGCTAAGAGTCTCCGCATCCACATGGCTTCTGTTAAACCCGAGCTATACCTCTAAATTCAGCTTCTGCACTTGAAAGAGCAACCACTTTTTGTTTTTTACTTCTCCAGGTAACGAGGTTCCCTCCAACTAAAGTGAAGTAGCCTATTGTTGATCTCCGACTTCCTTTATCTCCTGCCCAGTCTGCATCGGTATAGATTTGAACATTTAGGTGTCCATGTGATTGAAACAGGACTCCGTGTCCTACTGTTCCTTTGAGATATCTTATAATTCTCCAAACTGCTTCCATATGTGACTGTTGAGGTTGGTGCATGAACTGACTTACTACCCCTACAGCATAGGCGATGTCTGGACGAGTGTGTGAGAGATATATTAGTTTTCCCACCAGCCGTTGGTATCTTTCTTTATTTGCTAATTTTGCTCCTTCTTCCATGTAAAGCTTTTGGTTTACACTCATAGGAGTATCTGCTGGTTTGCAATCGATCATTCCAATTTCTGCCAACAGGTCTAAGACATACTTCTTTTGACTAATGAAGATTCCTTGTTTCGACCTTAGTACTTCAATACCGAGGAAATACTTAAGTCTGCCTAAATCTTTCATTTCAAATTCAGCAAACAAGTTTTCTTTGAGTTTTACCATTTCTTCTTTATCGTTTCCTGTAATGATCATATCATCTACATAGATAATTAGGCAGGTTACGAATTTTCCTCTTTTTTTGAGAAACAAAGTATGATCGGCATTACTCTGTTTATATCCAAACTTTTTCATAGCTATCGTAAATCTGCCAAACCAAGCCCGGGGGGATTGCTTCAAACCATAAAGAGACTTCTTCAGACGGCAAACTTCTCCGGTTTTGAAACCTTTTGTGAATCCTGGAGGAGCATCCATAAATACTTCTTCGTCTAGGTCTCCGTGTAAAAAGGCATTTTTTACGTCAAACTGTTGAAGTGGCCACCCTTCATTTGCAGCTATCGAAAAAAGAACCCTGATTGTGTTCATTTTTGCAACCGGGGAGAATGTTTCAGCATAGTCAATCCCATATGTCTGGGTATACCTTTTGCTACCAGTCGGGCTTTATATCTTTCAATTGTACCATCTGGTTTATACTTGACCGTATAGACCCAACGACACCCTACGGATTTCTTTCCCAACGGAGAGTACACTTTTCCCAAGTATTGTTCTTGATTAGGGCTTCCATTTCTGTTTTCATCGCTTCCTTCCAGTGTTTAGACTTTAAGGCTTGATCCACGTTTGTAGGAGTTTCTTCGGAATAAACAGATGAGATAAATGCTTTGGCTTCCTTAGTGAAATTTCCATTGGCCACACTAGCTATAGGATAGCTAGATCTTCTTGGTTCTTTTTCGGGAGAATACCGTTTCGGAGGGACCCCTCTGTTTGTTCTAGGGGGTAACACATATCTTGATGGTGGTTCTTCTTGTCTGGATTCATCTGCCTGCAAATTTTCAGTTTGTTCTGTGGCAGTTTCATGGTTAGACATTTCGGTATCCTCGGAGTCATTAGAAACTTCAAATGTACCACCAGACTGAATAGGGTGAGTATTACTTACCTCGGACACCAGGTTAGGAGGAACATTAGGATCGTCAGTGGCACTGAAATTGAAGTCTGGTGACTCTGTAGTAGGTGACTCTTTAGTTGGTACATAGGGAACATATTTTAACCAGCTTAGTGTGTCTAAACATTCCTTCTCCCCCTGACCACTGAGTTGGGTATTGTAGTAATACTCGGTTTCAAGGAAGTCACAGTTTAACGTGGTAAACATATGACATGTTTTTGGATTATAACATCTGTATCCCTTTTGATTCATTCCATACCCAACAAAGACACATTTTTCAGCACAAGGGTCAAGCTTGGTTCGATCTGATTTGGGTATGTGAACAAAGGCAGTACATCCAAAGACTCGTGGTTGAAGAGTAAGAACTGAGGGTAGTTTGAAGAATTTTGAAAGGGTGTGTAACGGAGTGTTAAGTTTTAGGATTTTTGTTGGGAGTCGGTTGAGAAGATAGGTAGCAGTAGCAAGGGCTTCAGGCCAAAAATATTTCGGAACTTGAGATTCAATCGGGAGAGCTCGTGTCATTTCTAGCAAAATGCGATTTTTCCTTTCGGCGACACCGTTTTGTTCTGGGGTGTTTGGGCATGTAGTTTGGTGGATTATTCCCTTGTCTTGGAAATAGGATTTAAACGAGGTATTAACAAACTCACCGCCATTATCAGATCGGAATATTTGGATGTTTGTTTGAAATTGGGTTTGGATCATGGCGTAAAACATAGTGAATTTTTCAAATACTTCGGATTTGTTTTTCAAAAAATAAACCCAGGTCATTCGGGTACAATCATCAACGAACATCACAAAGTACCGAAGGTTTTTTCCCCAAGAACTGGGGCAGGACCCCATACGTCAGAATGGATTAATGAAAATGGCAAAGCAGCCTTAGTATTATTGGGTTTAAAAGTTTTTCTATGGCTTTTTGCTAAAACGCATGTTTCACAATGTGACATAGAATTAACTGGAAATAGTTTTGGAAATAAAATATGCGAATAACTTGTAGAAGGATGACCTAATCTTCGGTGCCACAGCCAAGCTTCTCGTTCTGATGTCCCATGAGTCAGCATCACAGCACCACTTTGAGTCACCTCATCCACATAGTACAGCCCTTGACTTTCAGTGCCACGCCCAATGATCACTCCCGTCCTGATAT
The DNA here is from genome assembly GCA_947069175.1 of Scalesia atractyloides. Taxonomy (NCBI): domain Eukaryota; kingdom Viridiplantae; phylum Streptophyta; class Magnoliopsida; order Asterales; family Asteraceae; genus Scalesia; species Scalesia atractyloides. The sequence continues at coordinate 62,880,818 of CAMTDV010000030.1, forward strand.
CCTGCAAAATACAAAACGTAGGGTACATTAGGACAATACAGTTAAGTTCCTTTGTGACATGGCTGATGGAAAGCAGCTTATGTGATAACGAGGGAACATAAAGACAATTAGAGATTTTTATTGTGGTGAAATCTCAATAGTCCCTCCCGATTTTACATCCATTATCCCGCCACTCGCCATTTGAATATGTGTTTTTTCTGGTTTAGTTGTTGAAATAATATCCGATGACTCATAAGTCATTGTGTCGGTTGCGCCGCAATCGAATATCCATCGTTTTTGTTTACCATGATGTTTTCGGGTCATATTAGCATTCCCCTTATTTTCAGGGACCAAATGTGACATATTCACATTTTGATTATATGGGTTCGGTTTAAACCCATCCGCCCAACGACACCCATTTCTTTCTTCTTCTCCGCCTTTACCTAAGCATTCGTCTCCTTCCTCTGTTGCGTCGGCCATTCCGCCGAAACCCACCCTCCGGCTTCCATCTCCTGTGACATCTCGGCTGCCGGTGCTAGGTGACTTCCCCTTTTCCGTAGTCTTTGTGCCTCTCTTCTGACCATCAGACCACCATTCGGGATACCCGACGAGTTTGAAACATTGTTCCCGGGTATGTTTCGTCATGCCGCAATGATCACACTTGAGGTGAGTTTTGTCGTCTTTACTGGTTCCGTTTCTTTTTCCATCGGCTCGTCGGTAGCCCTTTGACGCAAGCCCTAGTCCGTCAATTTCAGAGGCCATTAGACCGTGATACCCTGTGTGTCATTGAGAGGTGTTCCCAGAATATTCTGGTGAGCGGCCTCCTTGCGGACAGTAGCGTATGCAGTTTTCTACGGTTGGGAAGGGGTTCTAACCGGAGTATTTCCCTTTTTATAGGGTCATATTTCCGGTTGAGGGCGTTTAGAAACTGGAACAGTTTCTGTTCTGTCCGGATTTTGTGATACGCTTGGATATCGGCTGGGCAAGTCATAGGGTTTGGGTCAATCCGATCAATTTCTCCCCATACTCCTTGGAGTATAATCCACAGTTCTTCTAGGGAGAGATTGTTCTGTTTGATTTCATTCGCCTTGACATGTAGGTTGAAAGTTTGGAGCTTGTCACGCCCACTGCTATATGTTATAGCTAGGGCATCCCACAGCGATTTTGCTGTTGGGAATTCGGTTAGATTGCTGGCAAGGGTTGGTTCGATGTTCTGTATGAGCCATGAGAAGACGACTAGGTCGTCTTGTTCCCATTGCTCATATTCCTTGCTGGTTTGGTTCGGCGGGTTGGTTGATAGATGGTTTAGGAAGGCTTTTGATTTACCGCCTATGGCTACCCTCATCATCCGGGTCCATAAGGCGTAATTCTGGCTGTTGAGCTTGAGGTTTATTTGAAGGTTATCGGATAGTTTTGGGTTTCTGTTTTGTGGGTTGAGGCCATTCTTGAGCAGATTGGCGATTTGAATTGATAAATCTTCTCCCAAGTTACCGGCTTCGGCCATGGCAGCTTGGTTGAGAGGATGATTTGGTTTTGGGTGAGCAAGGTAGATGATGAACAGGTCAAGAACGACACTGCTCTGATACCATGTTAAAAGGTTGATTCATAAACACTGAATTGATGTGTTTTATTCGTATGTTTCATTACAAAGAAGGGTATTCTATTTATACACAAAAAAACGTAATCTAAATATAGAAGACAGCAGCTGATTGCTAGCTGTCTTTATTGTTGTTGTCGATTGCTGTTGATCTGCTGGAGATTGATTGTTGTTGATCTGCTGGAGATCTGCTGGATATGTGGCTGTTGATTAGCTGCCGCTTCCTTCAAGGTTAGACCTTCCTTTCTAACAAGTTCGAGTTCGTTCCTTTAGTTTAATGAATGAACGAACAGGACGATTTGTTTATTTAGTTAAATGAACAAATTCGTTCATTTATGTTCGTGAATGTTTTGGTAACTTGGTTGTTTGTGTTCATAGCCCGTCACTGTTTTTAATTTTAATATTTTATTTAAGTACTTCAACTTCTGAAAAATAAAATACTTAATAACTATTGGATTATCATATATTTTGTTTTTGTGTACGTTTGTTTACATTTGTGTTCATGAGTTAGTTACCTAAACTTAATAAATAAACACAAACGAACACCAACACACTCATTTCTTTAAGGGTGGAAGGGGCACCTTTCGGTGGCCCCTTCGGGGATCTTGTTTTGCCGATCGGGGAGGCACCCCTTTGGTGGATGCGGTGTTCGGTGAAGGATCAAAACGGTTACTATTCACCAATGCGGGAAGAGAAGATATAGAGGAGAGAGGGAGGGGGTTAATGGTGGGACCCACCCTTTTTCACACATTGCAAGTTTTTTTAAATGTTTACCACTCTTCATGTGTTTGAGCACCCCTAGTGTTTAAATGCAAAATGGGGAATAAAGGGGAAGTTGATATGGCATGATATTATTGGTTAGGAAAAAAGTTTACCACTCCCCATTTATGGAGCACCTCTTCTACCCTAACCTACAAAAAATCTGGTTGGTAATGAACACATACATTTATTTAACAAACGACCACGATCGAAGTCTTGTTTGTATTCATTCGATTCTTTTGCAACCCTAATAAATAACATTTGCGGTTCAAACAATATGTTTTAGATAAAAAATAATACACACTTGGTTTAGAAAAAAAAAAAGAAAAAAAACCTCACACATAGAATTAAAATATTTACTTTAATTAGTAATAAATAAAAAATAAGTGGGTATCTGGGCTAAGAATTATGATGTTCTCAGGAGTTGGCCCACTCTTTGGTCCAAATCTTTATGGTTTTTCAAAATCTTCATTTCTATATCAGCAAAGTCAATTCCAGATCGACTAAGGTTAGGTGGTGTTAGGGTTCAGAGAATCACATTTCAGGTGCAGCAGCCTCTCAATTGTTCTTCACTTATGTGAATTGTGAATCTGCTTCTGCTTTATACCATTTTGTTTATCTTTCCAAAAGTAGAAAATGGATATGGATTGATGTGGTCTCACAAGTAGGATTAATTTAGCTTTAATCTTTAGAAGTTAAGCAAGTAGCTCTGATCTTTTGTTTTTCAATCATGTGAATTTTTGATGGTTCAATCTGCTTCTGCTTTATTTCATTTTGTTTTCTGGACCAAAATTACAAAACCCGAATCCGAATCCGAATTATCCAAAAAAATCGAATTCATAATCTGAAGTTTCAGAATCGATTCAGATGTGGATTCTAAAAAATTCATCCTAGAAAGTTAGTAAAAGTTCAAACAAAAATATATATATATTAAATCGTTGCATTTTGAATGGTTTTTGTTGTTTGAATTGTTTGAGTTTGAGTTTATCTAAAAGTTTGTTTTACGTTTTTTGTTTCCATATAATCCTTGGAATATGGAAAACAAGTTTAGTTTTAATCTATGTCAGAAACGTTTTTCTTTTGTCTGACGTTTAAATATCCGTATCCAAAATTTTGGATATCCTATTCGATTTTCCTTAAATTTTAGATATCTGGAATTTTAGATACGGATTCGAATATTAAAATGATCTTGAACACCCCTAATAGATGGAGTCTCACTAATAGCATATATAAATCTACAAATTATAGTACATTATGTGTGAGAGAATACCAAGTTTTTAGGGTTTCTGTTTATTCATAGTTTATTCAGTTACTGTTATAGGAGCTGGGAAAATATTGAAGGCAATTTCTTGAACCATTTGTGATGCCGCCTAGAAAGCGTCCGCGCGCAAAGAAGGCCCAAAAGAAAGCTGAGCAAGAACACGATGGTAAAATTACAAGCTTAAAATCATGTGAACCATACTTGAATCTTGCTTCGGCTTTTGTTTTCAGTTCCTGAGCTTTTTTAAGTCGTTATAACTTGTAATATTGACATGGTTATTTGAACATCACATGACGTCATTTGTTAGTATTTTCAGGCGGCGTGACGCCTAAACGAGTACATGAAGCGCGTCCACGTGGAACGGGAAAGCCGGCCATGATTCAAGCCCAAAAGAAAGCTGCACAATATCAAGGTGGTAAAATTACATATATAGTTGAATTTTGCATGATGTTATTTCCTAAAATGCTCTTAGAACTTAGTTAAATAGCAAATGCCGGAATTGTTTAATAGTTATTCTGAGTATATTCACTTGTTCACAACTTCCTAAAGGGCAAAATTAAATCAATATGAACTGAATAAAAAGTGCAGGCGGGTCTAGCGGATCCAGCTCGAAAAAGAAATTTGCGGATATTTAATGCGTCTATCTGAAAAAAAATTGAACAAAATTTTTCTACAACAATAAAAGAAAAGTGCAGGTGGGTCAATTCCACCCAGACAGTTTTAAAAATTGTTTGCCCCACTTGATCTTTGATCTCTAGGACATGAATCGAATATAACAAACTGAACTTAATATAACTTGAATCTCTGAATACATTGTTGGCCCCAATTTAAACTAATTACACAATAAACCCTCGTACTTAGGATGTGTGGTGATTAGAACTTCATTCACCCACTAATCACGAACATCCTTGAGTTGTTGTAAATCTTGAACTCTGAGCAGTTTTATCTTCTCGAATCTCCTCTGAATTTAACACTTCACATTGATCTTCTTATTCACTAACGTTGCTCCTCTCGAACTTGCTTCACTAACCACATTCCTCACGAACCTTGCTTCACACGAATTTTTTGTTTCACACTAGTCTTGACCGCACTTGATTTGTATCACACCAGCTCCTCAGGTTGCCTCAACACGAACTCCGCCCGGTCTTGAATAACTTGCCATCATCATATCACATGATTTGAATCCATCTCGCATAGATTTTGTTTTAAATCTGACTCACTCAGATCTCTAGCGGTTGTATCACACAACAATCCTTCTTCTGACCCAGTCACAGGATTATTTTATCTTTTTACACACTTGTCTTCTCCTTGATTTATCTTTATCATGGTTGTCTCTCACAATGGGTTCTTCATGACTGATTGCTTCCCTCACAGATTCTTCACTTTCACACTTTCACCTGATCCACTCACTGTATTATATATTGTACCTTTCACAAGTTATCTTGCATCACACGGTTCTTCCCTTTGATCTTTTCACACGACCAAAATTCATGTTTCTACTTCTTTTCAATGTGTAGGCACACCAGAAGTGCCTGTTCATCATCTTCTTCTGTTTCGACTAAGAGTGTCTCATTTTCCTTGGTTTTCTTGGTTGGGCATTCGTAGGCATAGTGCCCAACTTTCTCACATCTGTAACGAGTGATTTTTGACTTATCTCACATCTGTAGGCACATCAGAAGTGCCTGTTCAGCTGATCCACTCACCGTATTATATATTGTACCTTTCACAAGTTATCTTGCATCACACGGTTCTTCCCTCTGATCGTTCCACACGACCAAAATTCATGTTTTCTACTTCTCTTCAACGTGTAGGCACATCAGAAGTGCCTGTTCATCATCTTCTTCTGTTTCGAGCAAGAGTGTCTCATTTTCCTTGGTTTTCTTTGTTGCGCATCCGTAGGCATAGTGCCCAACTTTCTCACATCTGTAACAAGTGATTTTCGACTTATCTCTCATAGCCGGTGTTTCTTGCTTGCTATCATCCCTTTGTGGTTTGTCGGTTCCTTCCGACTCATAAGAGGTGTGTCCTTCACCCTTATGTTGAGAGTTGTGATCCCTCGGCCTCGTGACGGACATAATCTCCCTCGTCCACAATTTCATACACATTGTCCATGACCCGCATATAAGAGTTCTTCTAGATTGTTCACATAGCCTTTTTTTATTAACTTTATCCTTTCTTTGTAAGATTTTAATCTACCAATAGCTTCGTCCAGAGTCATCATTTTTAGATCCAAGTATAGTATTGCTCGATCGGTGCAACCATTTTAATTAATCTATCTGGCACCACATTTAGAAGTTTTGTACCATAGTGGTTTGATTCAATGACGTTTTTCGTACTCGCTTGCCCTTGTAACACTACTATTAATCTTTGCAGTGAACTCATCTATTGTGCCATATTCCTTCATTTGCAATAACTCAAATTCCTACGTAAGTGTTTGTAATGGCGTCTTTTGCACTCGATCTACACCAACATGTCTCGTCTTCAATGTTTTTCATATCTCTTTTCCGGTTTTGCAATTTGGCACTTGCAAAACCACATCTTTTGGTATTTCTTGGAACAAGTATGCAATTGCCGACTTATCTTTCTTAACATTCGGTTGTGTATTTTCTGTCGGTTCAATTGTTTCCCAAAGTCCATTGGCTTCTAAAATCGTTTTGATGTGAATTGCCCAAACCGTGTAATTTGTCGGTTTCAAAATTGGACATTGAAATTGGGAAAGAGAACTCCCTTCCTTTTGGATTACAATTTGTTGATTTGGTCCGGTTGTTCCTAAAATGATTTCCGACCGAACAATTTTCACTTGACCAAAAACTTGCAATTCCATTACCTTAATTTCTTAATTCTTAAAATTTCTGACCCGCATATAACCCCAACAAGTAATAACCGAAAATTTTAACTATCAAATCCGCACTAAACCCCGAAATGAAAACCCTAGATTTCTAACCCTGGATCAATAACCTTGAACCGAAAAAACTAAAACTTGCTAATTGAAAATTAGAATAATAAAACCTGATCGTGAACAACCCTGCGATTCGATGCATTGCGATTCCCAGGCTCTATATGCTTTGATACCAATTGTTGGCCCCAATCGATCTTTGATCTCTAGAACATGAATCGAATATGACAAACTGAACTTAAATATAACTTGAATCTCTGAATATATGTATTTCATAATAGAAATCAAAATCCCTATTTATACTAAACCAATGGATGCGAATGAATATACGTGTCTCTTCACGAGCGGTTGTGTCTCTTGAAGTTGTGGATGAGGTTGTTGTTGAAGAGGTGTGTATCCTTGTTGTTTCTTGATGCCGTCAATTCTAACAGTCGCGACCCAAGGGAGATGTCGATCTCTTTGGGGTTGTTAGTTACAATCTTTCAATTCGACACCTGTGTCCTTGTACTTCATAACTACCCTAAACTATCTTCATAATAATTACACAATAAGCCCTCATACTTAGGATGTGTAATGATTAGTAACTTCAAAATTTTGCCCATTTTCCCTATACTTATTTTGACAGAAGATATCACAAATGTACAAGAAATTATGGATTCAGCTGTTGTAAGACCTTTACATTTGGTGGATATTTTCCATTTTCTCTATACTTATTTTGACAGAAGATTTTCCAACGCTTCTTGTAGTTAGCTTGTTCAATTCTTTGATAGTTAATGATTGTTGTTGATTTGTTATATTAGAGATAACTTCCATTATTAACTTCTTTCTTGATGCTCAGTTACTTTAGTCTGAATTTTCTCAGTATACTTGTTTTGGATGAATTAGTTTCATAGGTCAACTATTTACCCTCCGTGGTTGCTGGGAATCAGTCTTATATTGATGCAGGGATACTTTTAGTAACTAAAGATTCTAATCATACAAATAATATAAAACCAGGAAGTTCTTTTACATTTATAACATTGCTAAGTTGTTATAAGATTACTAATGCACGGTAATTAGGGTTTTTTTAATTTGCTTAATTCAAAAACTGATAATTTAATTTCTCCTTTCAGTTGACTATCAATCATCAATGGCAGATGCGTATCTATCTGCACAGATTCTTCACCAAATATTTCTTCGAATGCCGACAAAACCCTTGGTGCAGTTAAAATGTTTATCCAAACTATGGATGCGTCAGATATCGGTTCCTAACTTTATGAACTTGAGATCACGACCGATGATCTTTCTCCCCAGATTTCCTTTTCAGGCCATAGACAACACAGGCGCTCCATTCATGATCGAGCTTTCCAATCCTATAATTAACCCCGAAAGGTATAGAGATATCACCGTTGTTGGGTCATTCAACGGGATACTCATTTTAGTCCTAAAATATTGTATCCCGGTCGAACACATTTTGTTTGAGGATGATATAGTCCTTTACAACCCATTCTCGGGAAAGTTCAAGGAACTTCCTCATTCACGAAAATTTGATCCATGTAACAACTATGTGTATGGATTTGGCTATGGCACAACCGCAGATGACTTAAATATTTTTAGATTAAAAGATAATTCCAGTGGTCGTGATAAATCTTGTGAGGTTTTCAGTCTTAAATATATGTCATGGAGCAGACCTTCCAAGTTAATTGGCGACTATTTTGTTTCCAACAGCTATTCGGGTATCTTTGTAAATGGATTTTTGTACTGGAATGCCCTGAGAACGGCTCATTTCCGAACTCCATTGACCTAGCTCTTGATATCCAGAAGATGGTATTTTCAGAGATAGAAATTGCAGATAGACGTAGCCTCATACGTTTGGGTACATACAAAGGCCACCTTTGTATGCTTTGCTTTCAAGTTAATGTGGAAGGGTACGAGTTAAGGGTGATGAACGGACATGGTTTTGGTAAATCATGGTCCACAGTACTTTCGTTCACATCGTCGTTCTCAATGCTAATCTCGTATGCATCTTGTGTAGGGAGGATGTGTATCTTGGATGATGGGAAACTGCTTATGTGGCAGCCGTCTGAACAACAATTTGTCATCTATGACATGCTTAAAGATTCGCATATGGTGGTAAAGGCGTTGTCGGATTTTGACCAAAAAGGGAGGCTGCATTCATTAGAATATGTCGAGAGTTCGGTATCACCATCAGATATATGTACTGTTTGCATATGATCCTTTCGAATTCAGTGGTTTTTAATTTTTAATAGTTTAGAACTGGATATCAAGAAACAACTGGTTATGGTATGTGTACTTTAACATCAGATCTAATGTTTTGAACTTGAGTCAGTTATGGGTTTTTTAGAGTGTTCTGTTTTAATATTTGAGTGAGTCTGGACAGTCTGTTTTAATCAACTGCTATACAGGCAGTATTATGCTGTCAACAGTTGATGTGTTTGCTAACCAGCTCTTGCAGGTATGAATCATCATTAAATATTTGTGCATATAGGATTTTTGACTGGAGGTTAACCGAACTGAATTATGGTCAACGTTTTCTTGGATCATAATCTAAAACAAAGAAATAGGTTAGATAACAATTTCATTTGTTCATTCTATAACTAATAAGATCATAAACAAAGAAAGCAAAAATCGGCGGTATATGACACCAAATTGTAATTCTTTGCCACACCACAGCTGCCACAAAGCATGATAAGAATAAATGATCTGGGCAATCCTTTGATTCAGAAGAGGACAGTTCGCATTGTTTAGATTTATTTCACACCTTGCAAGAGTGTCACGAGTTGGTAATCATGACATGTGTAGACGCCAACAAAATATATTAACTTTTTTGGTTATCCAACGGTTCCATTCTTATAGAGCCCATCCCTCGCTGGCCGTTGTGAAGATAGTAATGAGTGGACCGACTAAGTCGAGAAAACCTCTTTATTATTTGCTGTCCACACCGATTTATCAAACCCACTTCTCACCCTCAATGTGTTAATTAGTGTGCTACAGTTATGTAACTCCTCCATCTCGATCTGTTTCAGAATTAGGAGTATGATGCCAGTACCACTCCAGCCTTATACCATCCCCATCCACCTTAATTCTATTATTTACCCAACATTTCTTGGATTTTTCAAGCCAAACAAACATGGATATAAACATTTTAAACTGCATTCGCCCACCCATGTATCTAACATAAAATCAATATCTAACCAAAACATGGACAACACAAACCATTGTATGCTTCCCGCCTCTGCTCCCCTTGAAACAAAGGCTAAAAAAGCCTCCATTGCTAGAATAAAAATAAAGGGGAAGGGTGGGTCACCTTGCCTTACACCCCTTTCTAGCTGAATTCTTTGGTGGGTGACCCGTTTACCAAAACCCAGGATCAGGAAAATACCTTTTATCCACGTCCGCCAAGAGTACGAAAGTCCATTTGTTCGAGCACCATGATATGGTATCAAAGGCTTTATTAAAATCGACTATAAATAAAAGAGCCTTAGACTTCAATTGCATCACGCAAGATAATACCTCATTAATGATTAGTGGCCCATCAAGAATGTTCCTATTTGATAGAAAGGCCGATTGTTCCTCTGAAATTACCGACCCAATTACCACTTTCAAATGGTTCGCCAAAACCTTTGAAATAACCTTGCTTATACACCCAATTAAATTAATAGGTCTAAAGTCATTTGGATCAACCGAATGATTTAATTTATTTATTTATTTTCTAACAAATCTATTTATGGCTATATCAAAGTTTTCATTTTGGCATCAGCACATCAATTTGCAAATCGAATATGGTTCGGTGGAGTTAGGGTTCTTGTTCACAGACGTCTTAGAAATTAGATTTCAGGTGCAGCCCTCTTGATCTTTCTTATTTTTGCACTTTTGTTTCATGTGAATTGTCAATTTTCTTCGGCTTTTTACCATTTTGTTTTCCTTACCAAAAGTAGAAAATAGATCGATTTTAGATTGATGTAGTCTCACTAGTAGTATAAATGTAGCTATGATCTTTTGTTTTTCAATCATGTGAATCATTGATTGTTCAATCTGCGTGTGCTTTATATCATTTTGTTTTCCGGACCAAAATTATCAAACTAGCTTTGCATTGATTGAGTCTGTTGAACAAATGGCAAGTCAACAATCTAAGTCAACGGTATCCAAGTTGTTACAAAGTTCTTAGTCGTTTTAATTCAGTATAACAAGTCTGCAATAGTCAAGGGACTACTAGTGATACGTTTGAGATAGGGCTTGTTCTGGAAATTATTTGTTAATGTTTGTTAATAGATAGTTGGTTGTTAAATAGGGGATTAGCTCAAGTAGATCGTTAGATTCTTTTTCGATTTCTTTCATTACACTCTTGTAATCGTTCTAAACAGTTGAAGTTCTTGAATAAAACGTTCAGTTAACAGTATTTGATTGTGTGATTTTCTAGTTTCTTTGGTGTTTTACGACATTTTGGTATCACAGCCAGCATTTGGCTTCAATTCAGAGAAATTAGGGTTCAAAATTAGGGTTCAATTCCAAGAAATTGTGAAAAAAAATTGATAGCTATGGTGTCCACCAAGTTCGAGTTGGAGAAATTCGACGGGAAGAACAATTCTGGGTTATGGAGAGTGAAAATGAGGGCATTATTGGTGCATCAGGGGATTATTGATGCGTTAGCCGGAGAAGCAAATTTGTCGGCTGGGTTAACCAATAATGTTTATGCATTTTGTGTTCGTCACTTGTCGAATAGGCTAGATAGAGCGTGTGTTAAATATTGTATAGGTTAGAATCAAACACACGACCAAGTTAGCACAAACTTATATGTAGGAAGACAAGTCCGGACGAACTTGTTACACGCTGGACAAGTTCGGACGAACTTATTGCATGATGGACAAGTTTGCACGAAGTTATCTTCGGACGAACTTGACCATCACCTGTTTGGTGCGAACTTGTGTGCCTATATATAGGTGGTGTGTGTTCATTTGTTCATTAAGTTTTTGCAATCCCTGCAGGGAGGTGCTGCCGGATTCTCTCCAGGAACTCCGACAGCTGGACAAGATGTATACTCTTTCGGTATAAATGAAGATACGACTTCCGCTGCACTCTACTTCTACTCCATTCTTAATAACATTCTACCGAATCGGTTACGTTTACGCACTAACTTCCGTCTAGAACCACCTGATCACGGACCTTCAGTTGGTATAAGAGCTACGGTTATCACCTATGCTCATGAATTTGGACATTTATGGACATTAGGAGGGTTTTGGACGTAAAACATGAAATAAACATACAATCCACGACAAAAAGTAAAATTGAATGGATAATTGTCAGAAAACCATTTTCGATGGAATCATCTCGAAATTCAAAGAAATAAGGATTCTGGATCTAAAAATGTGAAAAAATGCTGGTTTTTAAGGACCAAGTTCACCCGAATTTGTAACGTAGTGACCAAGTTCACCCGAACTTGTTATATGATGACCAACTTCGCACGAAGTTGATGTTGGGTGTCCAAGTTCGCACAAACTTGGACACGAGCCTAAAAAATAAAAAAAATAAAAAAATTTGTTGATCGTATTGATGAGATGGGTGTCCAGAAAAATTTGGCGATTGAAATTTTTTTCGAGTTTTCGATGACGAACCGGGATGTTCGGGGACACCGTCTGGAGCTTTAGAGTACATATTTGATGATACGATTGCAAAATTGTGAAGATATCGGGATAGTCACTGGTACCGGTGCAGAACGTTGATCATTAGGTGTCGTGACTAGTAATGGGCCTAAACGTTAAATTCACATTTGATGAATACTGAAAATTCCGGATTTGAGGGGGAATTTAAGTGAAAATTTCAAAAATGAAAGGGAATAAAAATTTTACGATATATGAATATTCTAGCATTTTTGAAATTCGTGACTACTGCAACAGTATTCGGGTGGTTACCAATTGCTTATTAACTAGGAAATGCAGAGGATTGAGATTCATTGGTGATGTCTAGTTTAAAAGCGGGTGGTTACATAACTGAGTCTTGGTGGAGTTGTTTATCAGATTCTGAGGTTATGGTTGTGGATTGACACCTGAGTCGTGTGTATGGTTTGGGAGCACATACGACTGCCTATCTTTAACTCTGCTTTGCACATGAACTATTAACTGGACTAACCGCCAGGAGATAAGGATGCTCTGTAGTTTCAGTTGCTCCGGGTTGTACGTGGTACCATGATTAAGAAAGATGATATAATGGGTTTTTCAGACAAAGAAGTGTACCGGTTGCTGACAAAAGAGGTTATACATTTGGGAGTCCGTGATCACAGGAAGTTCAGATTTTTCAGATCATGATACAGATTGATGCTTAAGGGTTAGAGTCCTGATTTCCGGTGAAGGGGTAGTTAGCAGGATTAGCAGTCACTAATACCAGTGAGGAACTGAGGACGTTCAAGACGTTCAGTGATAATCTTAGGAATTAACGACTAGCTCCGGTGTATCGGATAGTTTCAAAATTACCAGGGAGATCTGAGGTTATTCAAGATATAACTGATGATAGCCTTTGGTGGCCATTATTTTTAGTCTTCAAGCAGATGAATCATTCTTCTTGGACTAACCGCCGTTGGATGATGATGTTTGTTGATTAAGTTGCGCTGGTCTACCGGATATAGCTACATATCTGGCATTGTGACTGAAGAAGAAGAATGTGATTCTGATTACGGAGGTGTGTTTCTCAGATTTGATGCTTTACAAGATTATCTGTTTCCGATGAAGATTTTCTGATTGAGCAGATTACCGATTTGCGAATCAAATCTTTCTGAAAGGTGCTTAACTGCGATTACGAAAATCGGGATTTCATATTTTCGAGAGTATTCGTTGATTTGAAGTTTTTCGATGCGGTGATTTGAAGTTTCTATCAATTGTCGGTTGAGTTTTTGATATATTAGGAGTGTGCAGAATAAACTCTCGATACTCAATGCTTATTCAAAAACTGAACTCGGATGCGGTTATCATCGAAACGGAGAAGCTGCTGCATTGATTAGCTTCAGATTGGTGTGTATTCAAGAAAATTTTTCAATCAAGCAAATCAGAGGAGGTCGGAAACCGTGCAATCAAAGTTCTGAACTGGATTTTCAGGGGAATTCAATGTTGATACTGCGAGCCCGGATCATCAATTAAGGGAGAGTTTGTTGACGCGTCTCGACGACATCGACAGACACCTTGATTGAAACAAAATATTCAAACATGGCTCAGAGATTTGGAGATCAAGACCAAGCTTCGATAGTAAAGAACAAGGGGGGATCTGTTGATGCATTTTGTGTTCGTCACTTGTCGAAGAGGCTAGATAGAGCGTGTGTTGAATATTGTATAGGTTAGAATCGAACACACGACCAAGTTAGCACAAACTTGTATGTAGGAAGACAAGTTCGAATGAACTTGTTATATGCTGGACAAGTTCAGACAAACTTGTTATATGATGGACAAGTTCGCACGAAGTTATCTTCAGACGAACTTGACCATCACCTGTTTGGTGCGAACTTGTGTGCCTATATATAGGTGGTGTGTGTTCATTTGTTGATTAAGTTTTTGCAATCCCTGCAGGGAGGTGCTGCCGGATTCTCTCCAGGAACTCCGACAGCCGGACAAGATGTATACTCTTTCGGTATAAATGAAGATACGACTTCCGCTGCACTCCACTTCTACTCCATTCTTAATAACATTATACCGAATCGGTTACATTACGCACTAACTTCCGTCTAGAACCGCCTGATCACGGACCTTCAAATAAGGAGAAGAAGGACATTCTTGAGAAGGCGTACAGTGGTATCATATTAAGCCTAGGATATCGATTATTGCACGAAGTGTCTAAAGAAACTTATGTTGCTGCAATATGAGCTAAGTTGGAGAGCTTGTACATGACAAAGTCCCTTACAAATCGCCTTTATCTCAAGAAGAGGCTGTACACTTTTCAGTTGACATCAGGTAAAAGATCAGAGGATCAAAAGATTAGAGGATCATACTGATGAATTTAACAAAGTAATCTTAGATTTAGAAAATATTGATGTGTCCATTGATGATGAAGAATATAAGGCTATAATCTTTTTAGCATCTCTCCCACATTCATTTGAGCATTTTGTTGATACTCTTATGTATGGGAGAGATTCATTATCAATGGAAGAAGTCTTGGCAGCTTTGAATTCTAAAGAACTTAAGAAAAGAAGTGATGCTAAAGAAGAGATAGGTGAGGGTTTGGTTGTAAGGGGAAGATCTGAACAAAAGTCTTTCAAAGCCAAGAATACACCTAGGTCTAAGTCCAAGATTAAGAGGAAATGCTATATTTGTAACTCTGAAAAGCATTTAAAGAGAGACTGTCCTGATAGATTCAAGAAGAAAAAGTATGATTCAGGGTCTAAGAGTCAACATTTAGGGTCTCTTGATAGTTCAAATGATGGGTATGAAAGTGATGATGTGCTAGTTGTGTCTAAGGGTGCTAAAGATGACAATTGGATCTTAGATTCAGGAGGTTCGTATCATATGACTCCTCATAGGGAGTATTTCTGCACTTTAGATCTTCTTTTGCAGGTACATTTGGACACAGGAGCTAGATACCGTTTTTGCGAAGATTTTGCGTCGAGTTTTGGAGGCAACTGAACGACCAAGATCGCTTATGTGAAGGAAGATTTTGTTTTATATATGTATTAACTTGTATGACCGGGTGACATAACCGGAGTACATTTTGTTTCCTTCACAAAACAACTATATAACAAGTTATCTTAATATATATAAAAACTTGATGTCTTCGTTATGATGCATTTTATCTACTTGTTATACGTTTATGATGTGTGGGTGTGAGTTGATTTATTGGATGATGGATCGCTTATTTGTTATATATATATATATATGATTATCTATAAAATTATAGTTAGTTGAAACAATATTTATTAAATAAACGCCTAATCTTTACTATCGTATTAGTTTGAAAGATCATGCCACCTAGAAGGAGAGCTCCTCGCACACGAACTGTGACCCCCCCACCTCCGCCAATACCTCGTATCCAGGTGGAACTGAATTCCTTGTTGGAGCAAAGGAAATCCCAAGCAATAGCGCAGTATGAAGCAACCCGCGATGAAAACAGTGGAGGCACCAGCGGGTCAGGCGGAAACGAAACTAGTGGATCCTCAGGAGGAAACAATGTCAATGGTAACAATTAGTGGTTCTTCTTCAACTTAAGAAATTATCTTATTAATCTATTCGTGTGTTTCATTATTTGCTCATTCATGATCCGTTTATGCAATTTCAGGATGCACATAGAAACAGTTCTTAGACTATAAGCCACTGAATTATGATGGAACGGGCGGTGTCGTGGGATTCGTGCATTGGACAATGGACTCCACAATCCGAATGAGAAAGTGTTCCACTGATCAGCAAGTCACTTTTGTTTTACTGGTCTATTTGTTGATGAACTACTTACTTGGTGGAATTTACAAGTGCAAACCTTAGGCGACGATGCTGCATATGGGATGTTGTGGGAAGATTTTAAGGAAAGAATGAGGGAGAAGTATTGTTCAAGGGTTGAGCTTCAAAAGCTAGAAACTGAATTTTGAAACCTTACCATGATTGGAGCTGATATCGTGGGGTATACTCAAAGGTTTCACGATCTCTCATGCGTGATTCCCTACTTTGTAACGCCCGAGTTAAGCGTACTGAGCGTTATATCTGGGGATTGGCCCCTGATATTCGTTGCATGGTTACTGCATCGAACCCTACTACCATTACTCAAGCTGTGACCTTGGTAGTTAGTCTCACTAAAGGAAGCAGTTTTGGGTAATTTTTGTACAATGAAAACAGACTTTTATATTATACAATTATGCGTTTTAAACATCTGAACTGCAGATTACATGACATACATCTAGAACACTCGCAGAGACACTTTTATGATGCACATTGTTTATTTGATTGGTCGCATCTTGAAACAGTTTAGACAATGCACAAGAACAATAGGTAGACTTATCGGGCAGACACGGTTTCGGTACTCAGCTAAACGAAAGATTTAAGATGTAGATTGAGTCCAACACTAATATTATATTAAATCCCAGGTGGGAAAACAAAAGTTGATATTTAGATCTTCCGGAAAATACACTAGCTCTAAGAGGTCCGTTTCGGACCGTAAATGCTAACTTGCCCGCAATAATTCAGCATTTAGCTAGTAGCGGAATGTCAAAAAAATGATGATTAAACATCATACACTACATGAAAGATTTGGAAAATATCATTTTGATACGTGAACATTTTATATTATACAAACTTCACAACTTAACACTCAAACGAACCGTAAACGAAACTAATACCAAACAAGCACCCGAACACGAACTAGTCAAGATATGAACTAGTTAACATCATTTTGATATCATGAAGCTAGTTAAGATCACCCGACATCCCGAAACAATTAGAAATCACTAAACACAATTAACACCTAACGAAACTCTTTATATTCTAACCAAATAAGCTAACCATCATCACAACCCAACTAAACCCTCCCCCATGCATGTGAACGATCAACATGTGGGTCCCCAAGCCCACATGTTTTCCAACAATGTTGAGTTAAGGATTAGTGGATAAAGGATTTGTTTGATGGTGGAAGTGAAAGCATGATAATATAAGGAGAGATAATCACAACAACCCTCACAACTCCCAAACGCTATCTTCAAACCCCTTATTTCCCCCTAAAACTCATAGCCACCATCAACCTCCCACCACCTCCATTTTCAAGCAACATTCAAGACAATCCAAGCTCATCCTAAGGTTTTTTAAGCATAACTAAGAAGGTTTCAAACTTTGGAAGTGGAAGGACCTCTCTCAGAAGCTATTATCCACCAACTTTGTGTGATCTCCATCTTCTTGTTTCTCTTGCAACTTCCCTAGCCACTAGAGCTAGTTGTGAGCCTCCTACACCTTCACTTTGTTTCTTGTTAGTAGTATATTATAAATGTACAACTTAAACCATAAAAAATCTTAACTTTAAAAAGATGAACGCATGAAGAAGTAACATAAACTAAAGAAAATAAGTGTTTATGATGTGGTATGAAAGTTGTTAGTTGATTGTTGGAGTTAGTGATGATGATGTTTAAAAACATAGTCTAACAAGTGTACATGAAGATCTTTAAAAGGATCTATAATGAACTTGTTATGAACATGGATGAGCATGAAACTAGAACTTGAAAAAGTGTATGAAATGTACATTAAAAATTATGAGCTTTTGGAAGATTTATAAAAATAAACCCACAAGATGATTTTTAAAAAAAAATTGGCAAAATTAGAAGATGAGCATGATTTTTTAAAAAAATAAACATATTTAAAAATTCTACCAGAATACTACATGTTCATGAGTTCATCTTATTATTTTTTATGAAATTTTGTGTTTATAAATTGTTGTGGGAAATGTTTGATGTGCATATAGGTTAACTGAACTGAATTATGGTCTAACGTTTTCTTGGATCATAATCTAAACCAAAGAAATAGGTTAGATAACAATTTCATTTGTTCATTCTATAACTTGGTTCTACATTGAATAACTTGAAAGTCTAAAAAATGGAGGAGTTAGAAAGAGAGTTACAGCTTACAACTCCAAGTTACAGATTGCCAAAATTACACATCAAGTAATAAATTTATGGAAGAAAAAAAACAAACTAATTGACTCATGCATTTACTTTTATGCATTACAAATAGTGGCTTTCTATCTGTTTCCATTTTAAATTTTGTTGTATTTGATCCGTTACATCCATAACTACTTGAGCAGATAAACCGAGGTCACTAATTTTGATATGGACTCGAGTTTGACCAATTTTGTTTGTAAGGATGGTGACAAGCCACAAGAGGAATCCTTAAGAAGCATAGTAACAATGTACTCAATGGATGAATCATTAATGTTGATGCATATTTGTGGATGCGACCCGGTTCTGTTTGGCTGGTTCCAGTTTGACCTGTTACGAAGTGAAGACCGAGGTCAAGATGTCCTCCTATCTTGACCCGGTACGATGTTTGATGAGAAACAGTTTGTAATATGCAAACTGTTTGCTGCTGTGTTATGATCTGCATGTCTGCAAGTGTTTATTGCTGCATATCTTACCACGAAGAACAACATGCACGAAGAATCCCATGCATGGATCTATCGACGAAGAACTCATTCCAGCGAAGAATACGAATAACAATGGTTCGTGGGTATTGGTTGTTCGTCAATGTGGGAGATCACGAAGAACCACATCTGCCGAAGAACCATGTCTGCCGAAGAACTTATTGTTCGCTGGATTGGAGCTAACGAAGAACCATCTTCGTTGGTTTGGGTTGTTAGCAGGAAGTCCACAAAGAACCCATGTTCTTCATGGGTCACCATCTTTCATGGGCTCATGTTCAGGCCCAACATGTTGTTCGTAGGCAGTAGATGAGGTTGAGTATAAAAAGGCATGTGCAGACAGTTTTCATAAGAACACACAAAGAGAACACATTGAGAGCACTTCAGTGAGTTAGAGAGTTTTTCTTGTAAACTTTGTATTGTAACTCACCTGGAAGTAATACACTTTGAGCTTTAAACGTTGAATCTTGTCTTGTGTTTGTGTTCTTTGTCTCGGTTTGTACACCCACTTGGATTCCGGACTTGCGGGTGTGTTTGATAACAAAGATAGGTTGATCTAGATCCTCCTCTAGGGACCTTATCAGAGCCATGGTACCCGCTTTAGTGAATCTAACGGTTTGCTAAGTCACATGAGCTCTTGATTTGTGATTTTTGTGGGTTTTTGTTCAAGATGTAAAAGTGGTGCAAACATGAAGAAAACTCAGATCTGGACCTGAATGTATGGGTCTGAGCTGAAACCGAACACACCAGAGGTTTGGGTTTTATGTTTCACACCAAAATTAACAAGTTTTCATCATCCAAACAACAATATTTACAGAAAATTAAACAGATAAATGCAATAACAGAGTGTCATGTTCTTGAAGCTGATGAAGGCTGTTTAAAGAAACTAGGGTTTCTTCAGATCTGGATTCAAAAGTGAATCATGCTTTCTGCGAACAACAATCTTCGTCAACCTTGTCTCCACGATCAAAATGCTCCAACGAACATTGGTTCTTCGTCAGCCTTATTCCACGACGAAATATCACTCTTCGTCAGTCGAAACATCATTCTTCGTCGGTTGAAACATCATTCTTCGCCGTCTGAACCACTGTCACGAAACATCACTCTTCGTCGAAGAATCATCGTCTGAAACATCATTCTTCGTTGCAGGTACACCCGGTCAGAATTTGTGGTTCACTTGGTGGTGTCGAGATGGAGACGGGGTGGTTGGATGATGTTGTCGACTGTGTTGTTGGCGGCAGTAGAAGGTGCTCAGGTGACACATGATGTAGCGGCTAGGGTTGTTTGGTCAAGAATGGAGTAGGGTTCTCGTCTGAATGTTAGTTTTACTTGGATGGGTATTGATTGATTGCAATTTTTTTTGTGGGCCACCCAAAATTTCAGCAATTGTAATTGGCCAAGTTATATGCAACGATTTTAGTTTTGGTTTCTAGAAGGCCATGTTTTCTTTATTTTTAATAGAGATTATAATATTGAGCCGAGAACAAAGTGTAATTTTTAACAAAATGGGTTTTCACAATAGAAATTTATGGGGCGCATATGATGAAATTTCCAAGTTGGGTAGCTAGTGATTTTCATGAGGGTCAACATTATTTCGCAAATGTATGTTATGTCGGGTGAAGATCAGATGGAGAACCAAGTATTTTGGTAATGTGGGACGGGTGTTCGTGAAGTTTAACTGAACCAAGCTTCAACGTCAAATTCGTAAGGATTCGAGAGCACGTTGGATAAGTTCGAGATGATGAAAACAAATGAAAACAATTGATTTTTTTGTGGGATAGTTACAGTTACCGGTTCACACTTCAAAATTGGTGACTTGACTATTATGGGCCGACCAAAAACGCTATATTTATTTCCGCACGTTAAATTTAATTGTTATCGGTGTTCTTAAAATGTTCGGAAGTGTTTTGTTAGTTGTCATATTCTCGCATTTGGTAACGGTTGAAGGAACCTGGAGTGCCAAGAACGGTCCTAACGAGTGTACAAGGTCGAAGATTTATGCCTATGATGGAAGTTTACGGATTAGGTGTTAGCAGAACTTTGGGGGGATACTAGTCAGATCCTACGGGGCAGGGGACTTTCTTTCTCAACTAGAATATGCAAAGAAGAAAGCAGCATTCATGTTTTTCGAAAAACCGAGAAAATTTAAACAAATTCTGTTTTGTGAAGCGAATTTGTTTAAGTGAAGTTGACGACAGTCTGCTCAGAGGAGGGAATTTGTTAAGGTTTAGAGATTTTACCAAAGAAATGGAGAGAAAAAAAACGTAAGAACACACAGAGAGTTTGTGAGAGTTTTATCTTGTAAACATCTTGTAAACAAACTCTTCTGGTTGAATACATTGAAGATTTAAACGTTTAATCTTTTGTGTATTGTGTTCTTTGGCTCGGTTTGCATACCCATTTGGATTCCGCACTTGCGGGTGTGTTCGGTAACAGGGATAGGTTGATCTAGATCCTCCTCTAGGGACCTACAATTAATCATCGTGTGAAGACTAATAAGATCATAAGCAAGGAAAGCATAAATAGCTGGTACATGACACCAATTTGTAATTCTTTGCCACACCACAGTTGCCAGCAAGAATGATAAGAATAAATGATCTGGAAAATCCTTTGATTCACCACAAAGAGGACAGTTCACATTGTTTATGTTTACGTCACGCCTTGCAAGAGTGTCACGAGTTGGTTATCAGGACATGTGTAGACGCCAACAAAATATGGTAACTTTTTTCATATTACAACAGTTCCGTTCGTATAAAGCCCCATCCTGGTCATTATGAAGTTGGAGTAGAAGTACTAGGGCTTCAAATGGACCCGAACGCTCAGCGTATAGTTCATAAATCATTCAGCGGGAAGTTAGTTTGTGTTCGTTCCTTTAGTTTAATTAATGAACGAACACGAACAATTTGTTGGTTTAGTTGAATGACAGAGACCGCGTTCGTTCATTTATAATTTATTTTCGTAAATGTTTTGTAACGTGGTCGTTTGTGTTGGATAGCCCGTCAGTGTTTTAAATTTTAATATTTTATTTAAATACTTAAAATTAATTTAATAAGTATCAGATTATTATATATTTTGTTTAACGTTTTTTGTGTTCGTTTATTTACATCTGTGTTCATGAGTTCTTTACCGAAAATTAATAAATGAACAAAAACAAACACCCACGCACTCATTTCCTTCTGGAACAAAAAGAACTGGCTGGTAATGAACACTACATTTATTTAACAAAAAAAGTCTTGTTTTACTTCATTCAATTCGTTTGCAACCCTAATAAGTACCATTTGCGGTTCAAAATATATGTTTTAGAAAAAATAAGACGCATTTGATTTAGAAAAAAAAAACCTCACACATAGTATTAAAATATTAACTTTAACTAGTAACAAATAAAATATAAGTGGGAATCTGGGCCTAGAATTTTGATGTTGTCAGGAGTTGGCCCAATCTATTGTCCAAATCTTTATGGATTGTCATAATTTTCATTTCTATCTCAGCAAAGTCAACTCCCAGATCGACTAAGGTTAGGTGGTGTTAGGGTTCACAGAATCGCATTTCAGGTGCAGCAGCCTCTCAATTGTTTTTCACATATGTGAATTGTGAATCTGCTTCTGCTTTATACCATTTTGTTTTTCTTTCCAAAAGTAGAAAATGGATATGGATTGATGTGGCCTCACAAGTAGGATTAATTTAGCTTTAATCTTTAGAAGTTTAAGCAAGAATAGCTTTGATCTTTTGTTTTTCAATCATGTGAATTTTCGATGGTTTAATCTGCTTCTGTTTTATTTCATTTTGTTTTTCGGACCAAAATTACAAAATCAAAACCGAATCCGAATTATCCAAAAAAATCATTGAATTCATAATCTGAAGTTTCAGAATCGATGCAGATGTGGATTCTAAAAAATTCATCCTAGAAAGTTAGTAAAAATTCAAAAAATAAATATTTAATGGTTGCATTTTGAATGGATTTTGTTATCTCAAAATTTGTTTTACGCTTTTTTGGTTCCATATAATCCTTGGAATATTGAAAACAAGTTTAGTTTTAATCTATGCAAGAAATGTTTTCCGTTTGTCTGATTTTAAAATTTGAGTATCCGTATCCAAAATCTTGGATATATATCTGATTCGATTTTCCGGATTGGATATTTGAAATTTTGGATACGGATTCGAATATTAAAATGATCTTGAACACCCCTAATAATGGAGTCTTACTAATAGTACATATAAATCGACAAATTATAGTACATTATGTGATAGAGACTACTAACTTTTAATGTTTTCTGTTTATTCATTGTTTATTCTGTTACTGTTATAGCAGCTGAGAAATATTCAGGCAATTTCTTGAACCATTTGTGATGCCACCTAGAAAGCGTCCACGCGCAAAGAAGGCCCAAAAGAAAGCTGAGCAAGAACAAGATGGTAACATTACAAGCTTAAAAATGTGAACCATACTTGAATCTTTGTTCGACTTTTGTTTTCAGTTGCTGAACTTTTTTAAGTCGTTATAACTTGTAATGTTGAGATGGTTATTTGAACTTCACATGACATCATTCATTAGTATTTTCAGGCAGCGAGACACCCAAACTAGTACGCGAATCTCGTCCACATGGAATGGGAAAGCGGGCCATGATTCGAGCCCAAAAGAAAGCTGCACAATATCAAGGTGGTAAAATTACATAGTTGAATTTTGCGTTATGTTATTTGCTAAAATGCTCTTAGAATTTTAGTAAATAGCAAATGCCGGAACTGTCTAAAAGTTATTCTGAGTATATTCACATGTTCACAACTTCCTAAACGGCAAAATCGAATCAATATGAACTGAATAAAAAGTGCAGGCAGGTCAAGCAGATCCAGGCCAATATAAAAATTTGCGGATTTTTAATTGCGTCTATCTAAAAAAATTGAACAAAATTTTTGAATGGTTACAACAATAAAAGAAATTTGCAGGTGGGTCAATAATCAATTCCACCCAGACAGTTTTAAAAATTTGCGCATTTTCTCGATACTTATTTTGACAGAAGATATCACAACTGGACAAGTAATTATGGATTCAGCTGTTGTAAGGTCTTTACATTTGGTGGATATTTTCCAAATGTATAACTAGTTGAAAAAATGCATTAAGTGAATACGCTTCTTATGTGAGCTTGTTCAATCCTAATTTAATAGTCAATGATTGTTGTTGCTTTGTTATATCAGAGATAACTTCCACTATTTAATTCTTTCTTGATGCTCAGTTACTTTAGTCTGAATTTGCTCAGTATACTTGTTTTGGATGCATTAGTTTTAAAGGTCAATTATTTACCCTCCCTGGTCGCTGGGAATCAGTCTTATATTGATGCAGGATACTTTTAGTAACTAAAGATTCTAATCATACAAATAATATAAAACCAGGAATTTCTTTTACATTTATAACATTGCTAAGTTGTTATAAGATTATTAATGCACAGTAATTAGGGTTTTTTAAATTTGCTTGATTCATAAACTGATAATTTAATTTCTCCTTTCAGTTGACTATCAATCATCAATGACGGATGCGTATCTATCTGCACAGATTCTTCACCAAATATTTCTTCAAATGCCTACAAAACCCTTGGTGCAGTTAAAATGTTTATGGAAACTATGCATGCGTCAGATATCGGATCCTAACTTTATGAACTTGAGATCACGACCGATGATCTTTCTCCCCAGCTTTCCTTTTCAGGCCATAGACAACACAGGCGCTCCATTGATGATTGAGCTTTCCGATCCTATAATTAACCCGAAAGGTATAGAGATATCACCGTTGTTGGGTCATTCAACGGGATACTCATTTTAGTCCTAAAATATGGTGACCCGGTCGTCGACCACATTTTGTTTGAGGATGATATAGTCCTTTACAACCCATTCTCGGGGGAGTTCAAGGAACTTCCTCATTCACGAAAATTTGATCCATATAACAACTATGTGTATGGATTTGGCTACGGCACAACCGCAGATGACTTAAACATTTTTAGATTAAAAGATAATTCCAGTGGTCGTGACAAATCTTGTGAGGTTGATTCTAAATCTTGTGAGGTTTTCAGTTAAATATATGTCATGGAGCAGACCTTCCAAGTTAAGCGGGGACTATTTTGTTTCCAACAGCTCTTCAGGTATCTTTGTAAATGGATTTTTGTACTGGAACGCAGTGAGAACGGCGCATTTCCAAACTCCATTGATCCTACCTCTTGATATCAAGAAGATGGTATTTTTAGAGATAGAAATTGCAGATAGACGTAGCCTCATACGCTTGGGTACATACAAAGGCCGCCTTTGCATGCTTTGCTCTCAAGTTAATGTGGAAGGGTTCGAGTTAAGGGTAATGTTGGTTATCAGCCCAAGATCAAACACACAAACTTTACTACTTTAATTCTTGCTTAAAATAAAATGAGAGTACAAGAGAGATTAATTCTACATACTATTTATAATGAAAAACATAAACAAACTAATCCTAATAATATCCTCCACTACTCCACGTTCATCTTGTAACTTGCTTCAAACGTGCGTTTCCAAAAGACTCGGTCATATCCTCAACGTCCACCATGACTCAGATCCACACTTCTCTTGACCTTTAGTTGGACCTGATCCATTCAAACCCGCAACCCGTAATCATGCTCCGATGACCCGCCTTATTTTGGTGACCCATTTAAACAAAACAGTCAACCAACTCAACCCGTACTTGACCCGTAAATAACCCGCAACATCAAGATTACCCAACAATGAACGAACATGGTTTTGGGAAATCATGGTCCACAGCACTTTCGTTCACATCGTCGTTCTCAACGCTAATTTCGTATGCATCTTGTGTAGGGAGGATGTGTATCTTGGATGACGGAAACTGCTTATGTGGCAGCCATCTGAACAACAATTCGTCATCTATGACATGCTTAAGGATTTGCATATGGTGGTGAAGGTGTTGACGGATTTTGACCAAAAAGGGAGGATGCATTCATTAGAATATGTCGATAGTTCCGTATCACCATCGGATATATATGTTCCGTTTCCATATGATCCTTTTGAATTAAGTGGTTTTTAATTTTAATGGTTTAATTAGAACTGGATATCATGAAACAACTGGTTATGGTATGTGTACTTTGGCATCAGATCTAATGTTTTGAACTTAGAGTCAGTTATGGGTTGTTTAGAG
The DNA here is from genome assembly GCA_947069175.1 of Scalesia atractyloides. Lineage (NCBI taxonomy): Eukaryota > Viridiplantae > Streptophyta > Magnoliopsida > Asterales > Asteraceae > Scalesia > Scalesia atractyloides. The sequence continues at coordinate 62,906,544 of CAMTDV010000030.1, forward strand.
TTTTCTGTTTTAATATTTGATTGAATCTTGACAGTCCGTTTTAATCAACTGCTATATAGGCAGTATTATGCTTTCAACAGTTGATGTGTTTGCTAACCAGCTCTTGCTGCAGGTAGGAATCATCATTAAACATTTGTGCATATAGGATTCTTGACTGCAGGTTAACTGAACTGAATTATGTCTAACGTTTTCTTGGATCATAATCTAAACCAAAGAAATAGGTTAGAGAACAATTTTATTTGTTCATTCTATAACTTGGTTCTATTTTGAATAACTTGGAAGTCCAAAAAATGGAGTTAGAAAGAGAGTTACAGTGTATGTAGGTCCCTAGAATGGATCTAAGACAACCTATTCCTTGTTGTATAATACACAAACAAGTGCGGAATCCAAGTTTGTATACAAACCAAGCAAGAACACAATCAATATTGCAAATATATCACTTCAAAGATTCCCTTGTATTGATTTCATTTTCAGCAGAGTAACACTACACAAATCATCAAAATGCTCTCCTACTCTCCGAGTGTGCTCTCTACTGAAACAGGGTGACATCTACTGGTATTTATAGAACATACCAACAGATGCCTTACACCGACACATCAAAGCACACCAATACACATGAATAATCATATCCACACATGAGTCATGACTTTATCAATCTACACATAACCTATAGATATATCATATGGATACAGTATCCATATATACTTTAATCTGTCGATGTGTATCGATTCCAACAGAACATATTTTTGTTAACTTGTGACAGGAGGATGTCATAGATTGAACAACTTACAAACAACTAAAACATAACAAATACGAGTCCATTCATCGACGTACAAAATATGATAAATAAAGAGACAAGCCACAGACACAAAATCCACTAACACAAAATGCACTAAAGTTTATAACTCCAAGTTACAAAATTACACATCAAGTAATAAATTTATGGAAGAAAAAAAAACTAATTGACTCATGAATTTGCTTTTATGCATTACAAATAGTGACTTTCTATCTGTTTCCATTTTAAATTTTATTTTATTTAATCCGTTACATCCATAGCTAGTTGAGCAAAACTGAGGTCTCTAATTTTGATATGGACTCGAGTTTGACCAATTTGGTTTGTAAGGATGGTGACATGTCACAAGAGGAATCCTTAAGAAGCACAGTAACAATGTAATCAACGGAGGAATGGAGGAATCATTAATCATCGTGTGAAGACTAATAAGATCATAAACATAGAGAGCATAAATCGGCGTTACATGACACCAATTTGTAATTCTTTGCCACACCACAGTTACCACTAAGCATGATAAGAATAAATGATCTGCGCACTCCTTTGATTCACCACAAAGAGGACAGTTCACATTGTTTATGTTTACGTAACGCCATCAAAATATATTAACTAGGGCTTCAAACGGACCCGGAAGTTAGTTCGAGTTCGTTCCTTTAGTTTAATGAATGAACGAACAGGAACGATTTGTTTATTTAGTTAAATGAACAAACATGAACTGAGACCGTGTTCGTTCATTTATGTTCGTGAATGTTTGGTAACTTGGTTGTTTGTGTTCATAGCCCGTCACTGTTTTTAATTTTAATATTTTATTTAAGTACTTCAACTTCTGAAAAATAAAATACTTAATAACTATTGGATTATTATATATTTTGTTTTTGTGTACGTTTGTTTACATTTGTGTTCGTGAGTTAGTTACCTAAACTTAATAAATAAACACAAACGAACACCAACACACTCATTTCTTTAAGGGTGGAAGGGGCACCTTTCGGTGGCCCCTTCGGGGATCTTGTTTTGCCGATCGGGGAGGCACCCCTTTGGTGGATGCGGTGTTCGGTGAAGGATCAAAACGGTTACTATTCACCAATGCGGGAAGATAAGATATAGAGGAGAGAGGGAGGGGGTTAATGGTGGGATCCACCCTTTTTCACACATTGCAATTTTTTTTAAATGTTTACCACTCTACATGTGTTTGAGCACCCCTAGTGTTTAAATGCAAAATGGGGAATAAAGGGGAAGTTGATATGGCATGATATTATTGGTTAGGAAAAAAGTTTACCACTCCCTATTTATGGAGCACCCCTTCTACCCTAACCTAAAAAAAATCTGGTTGGTAATGAACACATACATTTATTTAACAAACGACCACGATCGAAGTCTTGTTTGTATTCATTCGATTCTTTTGCAACCCTAATAAATAACATTTGCGGTTCAAACAATATGTTTTAGATAAAAAATAATACACACTTGGTTTAGAAAAAAAAACCTCACACATAGTATTAAAATATTTACTTTAATTAGTAATAAATAAAAAATAAGTGGGTATCTGGGCTAAGAATTATGATGTTCTCAGGAGTTGGCCCACTCTTTTGTCCAAATCTTTATGGTTTGTCAAAATCTTCATTTCTATATCAGCAAAGTCAATTCCCAGATCGACTAAGGTTAGGTGGTGATAGGGTTCAGAGAATCACATTTCAGGTGCAGCAGCCTCTCAATTGTTCTTCACTTATGTGAATTGTGAATCTGCTTCTGCTTTATACCATTTTGTTTATCTTTCCAAAAGTAGAAAATGGATATGGATTGATGTGGTCTCACAAGTAGGATTACTTTAGCTTTAATCTTTAGAAGTTAAGCAAGTAGCTCTGATTTTTTGTTTTTCAATCATGTGAATTTTTGATGGTTCAATCTGCTTCTGCTTTATTTCATTTTGTTTTCTGGACCAAAATTACAAAATCCGAATCCGAATTATCCAAAAAAATCGAATTCATAATCTGAAGTTTCAGAATCGATTCAGATGTGGATTCTAAAAAATTCATCCTAGAAAGTTAGTAAAAATTCAAACAAAAATATATATATATTAAATCGTTGCATTTTGAATGGTTTTTGTTGTTTGAATTGTTTGAGTTTGAGTTTATCTAAAAGTTTGTTTTACGTTTTTTGTTTCCATATAATCCTTGGAATATGGAAAACAAGTTTAGTTTTAATCTATATCGAAACGTTTTTCTTTTGTCTGACGTTTAAATATCCGTATCCAAAATTTTGGAAATCCTATTCGATTTCCTTCCAGATATCTGAAATTTTAGATATCTGGAATTTTAGATACGGATTCGAATATTAAAATGATCTTGAACACCCCTAATAGATGGAGTCTCACTAATAGCATATATAAATCTACAAATTATAGTACATTATGTGTGAGAGAATACCAAGTTTTTAGGGTTTCTGTTTATTCATAGTTTATTCAGTTACTGTTATAGGAGCTGGGAAAATATTGAAGGCAATTTCTTGAACCATTTGTGATGCCGCCTAGAAAGCGTCCGCGCGCAAAGAAGGCCCAAAAGAAAGCTGAGCATGAACACGATGGTAAAATTACAAGCTTAAAATCATGTGAACCATACTTGAATCTTGCTTCGGCTTTTGTTTTCAGTTCCTGAGCTTTTTTAAGTCGTTATAACTTGTAATATTGACATGGTTATTTGAACATCACATGACATCATTTGTTAGTATTTTCAGGCAGCGTGACGCCTAAACGAGTACATGAAGCGCGTCCACGTGGAACGGGAAAGCGGCCATGATTCAAGCCCAAAAGAAAGCTGCACAATATCAAGGTGGTAAAATTACATATATAGTTGAATTTTGCATGATGTTATTTCCTAAAATGCTCTTAGAACTTAGTTAAATAGCAAATGCCTGAATTGTTTAATAGTTATTCTGAGTATATTCACTTGTTCACAACTTCCTAAAGGGCAAAATTAAATCAATATGAACTGAATAAAAAGTGCAGGCGGGTCTAGCGGATCCAGCTCGAAAAAGAAATTTGAGGATATTTAATTGCGTCTATCTGAAAAAAATTGAACAAAACTTTTGGGTGGCTACAACAATAAAAGAAAAGTGCAGGTGGGTCAATTCCACCCAGACAGTTTTAAAAATTGTTTGCCCCACTTGATCTTTGATCTCTAGAACATGAATCGAATATAACAAACTGAACTTAATATAACTTGAATCTCTGAATACATTGTTGGCCCCAATTTAAACTAATTACACAATAAACCCTCGTACTTAGGATGTGTGGTGATTAGAACTTCATTCACCCACTAATCACCAACATCCTTGAGTTGTTGTAAATCTTGAACTCTGAGCAGTTTTATTTCTCGAATCTCCTCTGAATTTAACACTTCACATTGATCTTCTTGTTCACTAACCTTGCTCCTCTCGAACTTGCTTCACTAACCACATTCCTCACGAACCTTGCTTCACACGAATTTTTTGTTTCACACTAGTCTTGACCGCACTTGATTTGTATCACACCAGCTCCTCAGGTTGCCTCAACACGAACTCCGCCCGGTCTTGAATAACTTGCCATCATCATATCACATGATTTGAATCCATCTCGCATAGATTTTGTTTTACAATCTGACTCACTCAGATCTCTAGCGGTTGTATCACACAACAATCCTTCTTCTGACCCAGTCACAGGATTATTTTATCTTTTTACACACTTGTCTTCTCCTTGATTTATCTTTATCATGGTTGTCTCTCACAATGGGTTTTTCATGACTGATTGCTTCCCTCACAGATTCTTCACTTTCACACTTTCACCTGATCCACTCACTGTATTATATATTGTACCTTTCACAAGTTATCTTGCATCACACGGTTCTTCCCTTTGATCTTTTCACACGACCAAAATTCATGTTTCTACTTCTTTTCAATGTGTAGGCACATCAGAAGTGCCTGTTCATCATCTTCTTCTGTTTCGACTAAGAGTGTCTCATTTTCCTTGGTTTTCTTGGTTGGACATTCGTAGGCATAGTGCCCAACTTTCTCACATCCGTAACGAGTGATTTTTGACTTATCTCACATCTGTAGGCACATCAGAAGTGCCTGTTCAGCTGATCCACTCACCGTATTATATATTGTACCTTTCACAAGTTATCTTGCATCACACGGTTATTCCCTCTGATCGTTCCACACGACCCAAATTCATGTTTTCTACTTCTCTTCAACGTGTAGGCACATCAGAAGTGCCTGTTCATCATCTTCTTCTGTTTCGAGCAAGAGTGTCTCATTTTCCTTGGTTTTCTTTGTTGCGCATCCGTAGGCATAGTGCCCAACTTTCTCACATCTGTAACAAGTGATTTTCGACTTATCTCTCATAGCCGGTGTTTCTTGCTTGCTATCATCCCTTTGTGGTTTGTCGGTTCCTTCCGACTCATAAGAGGTGTGTCCTTCACCCTTATGTTGAGAGTTGTGATCCCTCGGCCTCGTGACGGACATAATCTCCCTCGTCCACAATTTCATACACATTGTCCATGACCCGCATATAAGAGTTCTTCTAGATTGTTCACATAGCCTTTTTTTATTAACTTTATCCTTTCTTTGTAAGATTTTAATCTACCAATAGCTTCGTCCAGAGTCATCATGTTTAGATCCAAGTATAGTATTGCTCGATCGGTGCAACCATTTTAATTAATCTATCTGTCACGACATTTAGAAGTTTTGTACCATAGTGGTTTGATTCAACGACGTTTTTCGTACTCGCTTGCCCTTGTAACACTACTATTAATCTTTGCAGTGAACTCATCTATTGTGCCATATTCCTTCATTTGCAATAACTCAAATCCCTACGTAAGTGTTTGTAATGGCGCCTTTTGCACTCGATCTACACCAACATGTCTCGTCTTCAATGTTTTTCATATCTCTTTTGCGGTTTTGCAATTTGGCACTTGCAAAACCACATCTTTTGGTATTTCTTGGAACAAGTATGCAATTGCCGACTTATCTTTCTTAATATTCGGTTGTGTATTTTCTGTCGGTTCAATTGTTTCCCAAAGTCCATTGGCTTCTAAAATCGTTTTGATGTGAATTGCCCAAACCGTGTAATTTGTCGGTTTCAGAATTGGAAATTGAAATTGGGAAAGAGAACTCCCTTCCTTTTGGATTACAATTTGTTGATTTGGTCCGGTTGTTCCTAGAATGATTTCCGACCGAACAATTTTCACTTGACCAAAAACTTGCAATTCCATTACCTTAATTTCTTAATTCTTAAAATTTCTGACACGAACTCCCGTACCGGTAAACTTTGATTATCTAGAATTCGATAAACTTTCTAATCCTTAACCCACGTATAACCCCAACAAGTAATAACCGAAAATTTTAACTATCAAATCCGCGCTAAACCCCGAAATGAAAACCCTAGATTTCTAACCCTGGTTCAATAACCTTGAACCGAAAAAACTAAAACTTGCTAATTGAAAATTAGAATAATAAAACCTGATCGTGAACAACCCTGCGATTCGATGCATTGCGATTCCCAGGCTCTATATGCTTTGATACCAATTGTTGGCCCCAATCGATATTTGATCTCTAGAACATGAATCGAATATGACAAACTGAACTTAAATATAACTTGAATCTCTGAATATATGTATTTCATAATAGAAATCAAAATCCCTATTTATACTAAACCAATGGATGCGAATGAATATACGTGTCTCTTCACGAGCGGTTGTGTCTCTTGAAGTTGTGGATGAGGTTGTTGTTGAAGAGGTGTGTATCCTTGTTGTTTCTTGATGCCGTCAATTCTAACAGTCGCGACCCAAGGGAGATGTCGATCTCTTTGGGGTTGTTAGTTACAATCTTTCAATCGACACCTTTGTCCTTGTACTTCATAACTACCCTAAACTATCTTCATAATAATTACACAATAAGCCCTCATACTTAGGATGTGTGTAATGATTAGTAACTTCAAAATTTTGCCCATTTTCCCTATACTTATTTTGACAGAAGATATCACAAATGTACAAGAAATTATGGATTCAGCTGTTGTAAGACCTTTACATTTGGTGGATATTTTCCATTTTCTCTATACTTATTTTGACAGAAGATTTTCCAACGCTTCTTGTAGTTAGCTTGTTCAATTCTTTGATATTTAATGATTGTTGTTGATTTGTTATATTAGAGATAACTTCCATTATTAAATTCTTTCTTGATGCTCAGTTACTTTAGTCTGAATTTTCTCAGTATACTTGTTTTGGATGAATTAGTTTCATAGGTCAATTATTTACCCTCCGTGGTTGCTGGGAATCAGTCTTATATTGATGCAGGGATACTTTTAGTAACTAAAGATTCTAATCATACAAATAATATAAAACCAGGAAGTTCTTTTACATTTATAACATTGCTAAGTTGTTATAAGATTACTAATGCACGGTAATTAGGGTTTTTTTAATTTGCTTGATTCAAAAACTGATAATTTAATTTCTCCTTTCAGTTGACTATCAATCATCAATGGCAGATGCGTATCTATCTGCACAGATTCTTCACCAAATATTTCTTCGAATGCCGACAAAACCCTTGGTGCAGTTAAAATGTTTATCCAAACTATGGATGCGTCAGATATCGGTTCCTAACTTTATGAACTTGAGATCACGACCGATGATCTTTCTCCCCAGATTTCCTTTTCAGGCCATAGACAACACAGGCGCTCCATTCATGATCGAGCTTTCCAATCCTATAATTAACCCCGAAAGGTATAGAGATATCACCGTTGTTGGGTCATTCAACGGGATACTCATTTTAGTCCTAAAATATTGTATCCCGGTCGAACACATTTTGTTTGAGGATGATATAGTCCTTTACAACCCATTCTCGGGAAAGTTCAAGGAACTTCCTCATTCACGAAAATTTGATCCATGTAACAACTATGTGTATGGATTTGGCTATGGCACAACCGCAGATGACTTAAATATTTTTAGATTAAAAGATAATTCCAGTGGTCGTGATAAATCTTGTGAGGTTTTCAGTCTTAAATATATGTCATGGAGCAGACCTTCCAAGTTAATTGGCGACTATTTTGTTTCCAACAGCTATTCGGGTATCTTTGTAAATGGGTTTTTGTACTGGAATGCCCTGAGAACGGCTCATTTCCGAACTCCATTGATCCTAGCTCTTGATATCCAGAAGATGGTATTTTCAGAGATAGAAATTGCAGATAGACGTAGCCTCATACGTTTGGGTACATACAAAGGCCACCTTTGTATGCTTTGCTCTCAAGTTAATGTGGAAGGGTACGAGTTAAGGGTGATGAACGGACATGGTTTTGGTAAATCATGGTCCACAGTACTTTCGTTCACATCGTCGTTCTCAATGCTAATCTCGTATGCATCTTGTGTAGGGAGGATGTGTATCTTGGATGATGGGAAACTGCTTATGTGGCAGCCGTCTGAACAACAATTTGTCATCTATGACATGCTTAAAGATTCGCATATGGTGGTAAAGGCATTGTCGGATTTTGACCAAAAAGGGAGGCTGCATTCATTAGAATATGTCGAGAGTTCGGTATCACCATCAGATATATGTACTGTTTCCATATGATCCTTTCGAATTCAGTGGTTTTTAAGTTTTAATAGTTTAGAACTGGATATCAAGAAACAACTGGTTATGGTATGTGTACTTTAACATCAGATCTAATGTTTTGAACTTGAGTCAGTTATGGGTTTTTTAGAGTGTTCTGTTTTAATATTTGATTGAGTCTGGACAGTCTGTTTTAATCAACTGCTATACAGGCAGTATTATGCTGTCAACAGTTGATGTGTTTGCTAACCAGCTCTTGCAGGTATGAATCATCATTAAATATTTGTGCATATAGGATTATTGACTGGAGGTTAACCGAACTGAATTATGGTCAACGTTTTCTTGGATCATAATCTAAAACAAAGAAATAGGTTAGATAACAATTTCATTTGTTCATTCTATAACTAATAAGATCATAAACAAAGAAAGCAAAAATCGGCAGTACATGACACCAAATTGTAATTCTTTGCCACACCACAGCTGCCACAAAGCATGATAAGAATAAATGATCTAGGCAATCCTTTGATTCAGAAGAGGACAGTTCGCATTGTTTAGATTTATTTCACACCTTGCAAGAGTATCACGAGTTGGTAATCATGACATGTGTAGACGCCAACAAAATATATTAACTTTTTTGGTTATCCAACGGTTCCATTCTTATAGAGCCCCATCCCTCACTGGCCGTTGTGAAGATAGTAATGAGTGGACCGACTAAGTCGAGAAAACCTCTTTATTATTTGCTGTCCACACCGATTTATCAAACCCACTTCTCACCCTCAATGTGTTAATTAGTGTGCTACAGTTATGTAACTCCTCCATCTCGATCTGTTTCAGAATTAGGAGTATGATGCCAGTACCACTCCAGCCTTATACCATCCCCATCCACCTTAATTCTATTATTTACCCAACATTTCTTGGATTTTTCAAGCCAAACAAACATGGATATAAACATTTTAAACTGCATTCGCCCACCCATGTATCTAACATAAAATCAATATCTAACCAAAACATGGACAACACAAACCATTGTATGCTTCCCGCCTCTGCTCCCCTTGAAACAAAGGCTAAAAAAGCCTCCATTGCTAGAATAAAAATAAAGGGGAAGGGTGGGTCACCTTGCCTTACACCCCTTTCTAGCTGAATTCTTTGGTGGGTGACCCATTTACCAAAACCCAGGATCAGGAAAATACCTTTTATCCACGTCCGCCAAAGAGTAGGAAAGTCCATTTGTTCGAGCACCATGATATGGTATCAAAGGCTTTATTAAAATCGACCATAAATAAAAGAACCTTAGACTTCAATTGCATCACCCAAGATAATACCTCATTAATGATTAGTGGCCCATCAAGAATGTTCCTATTTGATAGAAAGGCAGATTGTTCCTCTGAAATTACCGACCCAATTACCACTTTCAAATGGTTCGCCAAAACCTTTGAAATAACCTTGCTTATACACCCAATTAAATTAATAGGTCTAAAGTCATTTGGATCAACCGAATGATTTAATTTATTTATTTATTTTCTAACAAATCTATTTATGGCTATATCAAAATTTTCATTTTGGCATCAGCACATCAATTTGCAAATCGACTATGGTTCGGTGGAGTTAGGGTTCTTGTTCACAGACGTCTTAGAAATTAGATTTCAGGTGCAGCCCTCTTGATCTTTCTTATTTTTGCACTGTTTCATGTGAATTGTCAATTTTCTTCGGCTTTTTACCATTTTGTTTTCCTTACCAAAAGTAGAAAATAGATCGATTTTACATTGATGTAGTCTCACTAGTAGTATAAATGTAGCTATGATCTTTTGTTTTTCAATCATGTGAATCATTGATTGTTCAATCTGTGTGTGCTTTATATCATTTTGTTTTCCGGACCAAAATTATCAAACTAGATTTGCATTGATGGAGTCTGTTGAACAAATGGCAAGTCAACAATCTAAGTCAACGGTATCCAAGTTGTTACAAAGTTCTTAGTCGTTTTAATTCAGTATAACAAGTCTGCAATAGTCAAGGGACTACTAGTGATACGTTTGAGATAGTTAGGGCTTGTTCTGGAAATTATTTGTTAATGTTTGTTAACAGATAGTTGGTTGTTAAATAGGGGATTAGCTCAAGTAGATCGTTGGATTCTTTTTCGATTTCTTTCATTACACTCTTGTAATCGTTTTAAACAGTTGAAGTTCTTGAATAAAACGTTCAGTCAACAGTATTTGATTGTGTGATTTTCTAGTTTCTTTGGTGTTTTACAACAATTGGTATCACAGCCAGCATTTGGCTTCAATTCAGAGAAATTAGGGTTCAAAATTAGGGTTCAATTCCAAGAAATTGTGAAAAAAAATTGATAGCTATGGTGTCCACCAAGTTCGAGTTGGAGAAATTCGACGGGAAGAACGATTCTGGGTTATGGAGAGTGAAAATGAGGGCATTATTGGTGCATCAGGGGATTATTGATGCGTTAGCCGGAGAAGCAAATTTGTCGGCAGGGTTAACCAATAATGTTTATGCATTTTGTGTTCGTCACTTGTCGAATAGGCTAGATAGAGCGTGTGTTAAATATTGTATAGGTTAGAATCAAACACACGACCAAGTTAGCACAAACTTATATGTAGGAAGACAAGTTCGGACGAACTTGTTACACGCTGGACAAGTTCGGACGAACTTATTACATGATGGACAAGTTCGCACGAAGTTATCTTCGGACACCATCACCTGTTTGGTGCGAACTTGTGTGCCTATATATAGGTGGTGTGTGTTCATTTGTTCATTAAGTTTTTGCAATCCCTACGGGGAGGTGTTGTCGGATTCTCTCCAGGAACTACGGCAGCTGGACAAGATGTATACTCTTTCGGTATGAATGAAGATACGACTTCCGCTGCACTCTACTTCTACTCCATTCTTAATAACATTCTACCGAATCGGTTACGTTTACGCACTAACTTCCGTCTAGAACTGCCTGATCACGGACCTTCAATTGGTATAAGAGCTACGGTTATCACCTATGCTCATGAATTTGGACATTTATGGACATTAGGAGGGGTTTTGGACGTAAAACATGAAATAAACATACAATCCACGGACAAAAAGTAAAATTGAATGGATAATTGTCAGAAAACCATTTTCGATGGAATCATCTGAAATTCGAAGAAATAAGGATTCTGGATCTAAAAATGTGAAAAAAGGCTGGTTTTTAGAGACCAAGTTCGCCCGAACTTGTAACATAGTGACCAAGTTCACCCGAACTTGTTATGTGATGACCAACTTCGCACGAAGTTGATGTTGGGTGTCCAAGTTCGCACAAACTTGGACATGAGCCTAAAAAATAAAAAAATAAAAAAAAATTGTTGATCGTATTGATGAGATGGGTGTCCAGAAAAAATTTGGCGATTGAAATTTTTTTCGAGTTTTCGATGACGAACCGGGATGTTCAGGGACACCGTCTGGAGCTTTAGAGTACATATTTGATGATACGATTGCAAAATTGTGAAGATATCGGGATAGTCACTGGTACCGGTGCAGAACGTTGATCATTAGGTGTCGTGACTAGTAATGGGCCTAAACGTTAAATTCACATTTGATGAATATTGAAAATTCCGGATTTGAGGAGGAATTTCAGTGAAAATTTCAAAAATGAAGGGGAATAAAAATTTTACGATATATGAATATTCTAGCATTTTTGAAATTCGTGACTACTGCAACAGTATTCGGGTGGTTACCAATTGCTTATTAACTAGGAAATGCAGAGGATTGAGATTCATTGGTGATGTCTAGTTTGAAAGCGGGTGGTTACATAACTGAGTCTTGGTGGAGTTGTTTATCAGATTCTGAGGCTATGGTTGTGGATTGACACCTGAGTCGTGCGTATGGTTTGGGAGCACATACGACTGCCTATCTTTAACTCTGCTTTGCACATGAACTATTGACTGGACTAACCGCCAGGAGATAAGGATGCTCTGTAGTTTCAGTTGCTCCGGGTTGTACGTGGTACCATGATTAAGAAAGATGATATAATGGGTTTTTCAGACAAAGAAGTGTACCGGTTGCTGACAAAAGAGGTTATACATTTGGGAGTCCGTGATCACAGGAAGTTCAGATTTTTCAGATCATAATACAGATTGATGCTTAAGGGTTAGAGTCCTGATTTCCGGTGAAGGGGTAGTTAGCAGGATTAGCAGTCATTAATACCAGTGAGGAACTGAGGACGTTCAAGACGTTCAGTGATGATCTTAGGAATTAACGACTAGCTCCGGTGTATCGGATAGTTTCAAAATTACCAGGGAGATCTGAGGTTATTCAAGATATAACTGATGATAGCCTTTGGTGGCCATTATTTTTAGTCTTCAAGCAGATGAATCATTCTTCTTGGACTAACCGCTGTTGGATGACGATGTTTGTTGATTAAGTTGCGCTGGTCTACCGAATATAGCTACATATCTGGCATTGTGACTGAAGAAGAAGAATGTGATTCTGATTACGGAGGTGTGTTTCTCAGATTTGATGCTTTACCAGATTATCTGTTTCCGATGAAGATTTTCTGATTGAGCAGATTACCGATTTGCGAATCAAATCTTTCTGAAAGGTGCTTAACTGCGATTACGAAAATCGGGATTCCATATTTTCGAGAGTATTCGTTGATTTGAAGTTTTTCGATGCAGTGATTTGAAGTTTCTATCAATTGTCGATTGAGTTTTTGATATATTAGGAGTGTGCGGAATAAACTCTCGATATCAATGCTTATTCAAAAACTGAACTCGGATGCGGTTATCATCGAAACGGAGAAGCTGCTGCATTGATTAGCTTTGGATTGGTGTGTATTCAAGAAAATTGTCAATCAAGCAAATCAGAGGAGGTCGGAAACCGTGCAATCAAAGTTCTGAACTGGATTTTCAGGGGAATTCAATGTTGATATTGCGAGCCCGGATCATCAATTAAGGGGGAGTTTGTTGACGCGTCTCGACGACATCGACAGACACCTTGATTGAAACAAAATATTCAAACATGGCTCAGAGATTTGGAGATCAAGACCAAGCTTCGATAGTAAAGAACAAGGGGAATCTGTTGATGCATTTTGTGTTCGTCACTTGTCGAAGAGGCTAGATAGAGCGTGTATTGAATATTGTATAGGTTAGAATCGAACACACGACCAAGTTAGCACAAACTTGTATGTAGGAAGACAAGTTCGAATGAACTTGTTATATGTTGGACAAGTTCAGACGAACTTGTTATATGATGGACAAGTTCGCACGAAGTTATCTTCGGACGAACTTGACCATCACCTGTTTGGTGCGAACTTGTGTGCCTATATATAGGTGGTGTGTGTTCATTTGTTGATTAAGTTTTTGCAATCCCTGCAGGGAGGTGCTGCTGATTCTCTCCAGGAACTCCGACAGCCAGACAAGATGTATACTCTTTCGGTATAAATGAAGATACGACTTCCGCTGCACTCTACTTCTACTCCATTCTTAATAACATTATACCGAATCGGTTACATTACGCACTAACTTCCGTCTAGAACCGCCTGATCACGGACCTTCAAATAAGGAGAAGAAGGACATTCTTGAGAAGGCGTACAGTGGTATCATATTAAGCCTAGGATATCGATTATTGCGCGAAGTGTCTAAAGAAACTTATGTTGCTGCAATATGAGCTAAGTTGGAGAGCTTGTACATGACAAAGTCCCTTACAAATCGCCTTTATCTCAAGAAGAGGCTGTACACTTTTCAGTTGACATCAGGTAAAAGATCAGAGGATCAAAATATTAGAGGATCATACTGATGAATTTAACAAAGTAATCTTAGATTTAGAAAATATTGATGTGTCCATTGATGATGAAGAATATAAGGCTGTAATCTTTTTAGCATCTCTCCCACAGTCATTTGAGCATTTTGTTGATACTCTTATGTATGGGAGAGATTCATTATCAATGGAAGAAGTCTTGGCAGCTTTGAATTCTAAAGAACTTAAGAAAAGAAGTGATGCTAAAGAAGAGATAGGTGAGGGTTTGGTTGTAAGGGGAAGATCTGAACAAAAGTCTTTCAAAGCCAAGAATACACCTAGGTCTAAGTCCAAGATTAAGAGGAAATGCTATATTTGTAACTCTGAAAAGCATTTAAAGAGAGACTGTCCTGATAGATTCAAGAAGAAAAAGTATGATTCAGGGTCTAAGAGTCAACATTTAGGGTCTCCTGATAGTTCAAATGATGGGTATGAAAGTGATGATGTGCTAGTTGTGTCTAAGGGTGCTAAAGATGACAATTGGATCTTAGATTCAGGAGGTTCGTATCATATGACTCCTCATAGGGAGTATTTCCAAAGTATAGATATACAAGATTTGGGTACTGTGAAACTAGGTGATGACAGGCCATGTAAAGAGAAAGGGCAGGGTGCAGTGGTTCTCAGACTTGACAATGGTACCGAGTTAAAATTGATAAATGTTAGATTCATTCCTGAACTGACAAGAAATATCATTTCACTTGGTATGTTTGAGAAGGAAGGATGCAGTGTAAACCTGAGGAATGACAAGGCCAAGGTAATAAGAGGGTCAATGGTGATCTTTACAGGCACAAGAAAAGAGAATAATATCTATATGTTGGATGGTAAGGTGTCACATGGTGTAAATTGCTATGTAGAAAGACCCAAGATGAGTGATGTTGTTCTCTAGCATTGAAGACTTTGGCACATCAGTGATCAAGGCTTAACTGAACTAAAGAAACAAGAGGTTCTTGGTGACTTTGATGGTAAGGAAACAAGGTTTTGTGAACACTGCATTCTTGGTAAATCTCATAGGGGTATACATTCAACTAAAGGCATTTTAGATTATGTTCACTCAGATTTGTAGGGGCCTGCAAGAGCAATGTCCTTAGGTGGTACTCTGTATTTTTTGTCTATTATAGATGATTTTTCAAGAAGAGTTTGGGTATATGTTCTAAAGGGAAAGTATGAGGCATTCGAAAAGTTTAAAGGCTGGAAGAATTTGGTAGAAACTCAAACAAAAAGAAAAGTCAAGAAGATGAGAACTGATAATGGCCTAGAATTCTGTAATGATCAGTTTTGCAGGAAGTATGGTATTGCTAGACACAGAACAGTCCTAGGAACTCCACAGCAAAATGGCTTGGTGGAGAGGATGAATAGAACACTTCTAAATAAGGTGAGATGCATGTTGTTTAGTGCTGGTATGCCTAAGAAGTTCTGGGCTGAGGCAGTTACTACTGCTGCATGTATTGTAAACAGATCACCTTCAACAGCCATAGGTCTTAAAATACCTATGGAAATGTGGTCGGGTAGGAGAGAAGAATATGATAATCTAAGGATATTTGGAACTTTTATGTGAAACAGGGGAAGTTAGAACCAAGGGCAATCAAGTGCACAATTCTTTGATATCCTGAAGGTGTCAAAGGTGATAAATTGTGGAGAATTGATGAAGGCTCTCCTAAGGTGTTCAATAGTAGAGATGTAGTTGCATTCAGGGAAGATGTGTACTACAAAGATGTTATGGGAGGAGAGATTGGAGATGGTCCAAGTTTTAGCAATAAGGGTGATGTTCAGATTGAGGTGGAGTCCGAGATCAATGAGAAGTCAAATGAGCAAGAAATGCCTGAAAGTTCACATCAGGGCGATTCTCCTGGATATAGCCTTGCTAAAAAAAGACCAAGAAGACTGATAAAGCCTCCTGTAAGGTTCAGAGACAAAGAAGATATATCTGTTAAAAATAAAAGATATCAAAGGAATAAGTTTGGAAGAAATTTGCGGGATCAGTCAAGCATCATTTCCCATTTGAGATGGTCAAAGACAGCTATTAACAGCCGTAAATCCAGCCCATAAACAGCTCGTCTTCTATATTTAGATTGTCCTTCTTAGCTATAAATTGTATACTTTTCCCTGTAATACATACACTGAAATATATAACAATTCGTTTTTCAATCATCCTTTTGTAACATGGTATCAGAGCAGTTCACGGTTCTAATACCGACCTGCTCATCACTTACCCCTGCTCATCACTTACCCAAATCAATCATCCTCTCAACCAAGCTACCATGGCCGAAGCCGGCAACTTCGGAGAAGATCTATCAATCCAAATCGCTAATCTTCTCAAGAATGGCCTCAACTCACAAAATCGGAACCCAAAATTGTCCGATAACCTTCAAATAAACCTCAAGCTCAACAGCCAGAATTATGCTCTATGGACCCGGATGATAAGGGTAGCCATAGGCGGTAAATCAAAAGCTTTTTTAAACCATTTATCAACCAATCCACCAAACCAAACCAGCGAAGAGTATGAACAATGGGAACAAGACGACCTAGTCGTCTTCTCATGGCTCATACAAAACATTGAACCAACCCTCGCCAGCAATCTAACCGAATTTCCGACAGCAAAATCGCTGTAGGATGCCCTAGCTATAACATATAGCAGTGGACGTGACAAGCTCCAAACCTTCAACCTACATGTCAAGGCGAATGAAATCAAACAGAACAATCTCTCCCTTGAAGAATTGTGGATTATACTCCAAGGAGTATGGGGAGAAATTGATCGGATTGACCCAAACCCTATGACCTGCCCAACCGATATCCAAGCATACTCCAAAATCAGGACTGAACAGAAATTGTTTCAGTTTTTAAACGCTCTTAACCGGAAATGTGACCCTATAAAAAGGGAAATACTCCGGTTAGAACCCCTTCCAACTGTAGAAACTGCATACGCCACTGTTCGCAAGGAGGCCGCTCACCAGAACATTCTAGGAACACCTCTCAATGACACACAGGGCATCACAGTGGGTCTAATGGCCTCTGAAATTGAAGGGTTAGGGCTTGCATCAAAAGGCTACCGACGGATCGATGGAAAAAGAACCGGATCAGGTAACAAAGATGACAAAACTCACCTCAAATGTGACCATTGTGGCATGACAAAGCATACCCAGGAACAATGTTTCAGACTCGTCGGATATCCCGAATGGTGGTCTGATGGTCATAAGAAGGGCACAAAGGCTACAGTTCAAGAAAAAGGAAAATCATCTAGCACCGGCAACCGAGAGGTCACCGGAGATGGAAGCCGGAGTAGAACTGGTTTCGGCGGAATGGCCGATGCAAAAGGAGAAGAAGATGAAGTAACAGGTAACGGGTTTGGGGCGGATCCCTCAAACCCTTGGCTTTATAACCATAACAAAAAAATAAATATGTCATATTTAGTCCCTGGAAATAGTGGAAATGCTAATATGGCCCAAGTACACCATAAAAAACAAAAACTATGGATTTTCGATTGTGGCGCGACCGACACAATGACTTATGAGTTATCGGATATTATTGCAACAACCAAACCAGAAAAAACACATATTCAAACGGCGAACGGAGGGATAATGGATGTAAAATCGGAGGGACTATTGAGATTTCACCCACAATAAAAATCTCTAATTGTCTTTATGTTCCCTCGTTGTCACATAAGCTGCTTTCCATTAGCCACGTCACAAAAGAACTCAACTGTATTGTCCTAATGTACCCTACGTTTTGTATTTTACAGGGTATCAGGACGGGAGTGATCATTGGGCGTGGCACTGAAAATCAAGGGTTGTATTATGTGGATGAGGTGACTCAAAGTGGTGCTGTGATGTTGACTCATGGGACATCGGAACGAGAAGCTTGGCTATGGCACCGAAGATTAGGTCATCCTTCTACAAGTTATTTGCATATTTTATTTCCAAAACTATTCCCAGTTAATTCTATGTCACATTGTGAAACATGCGTTTTAGCAAAGAGCCACAGGAAAACTTTTAAACCCAATAATACTAAGGTTGCTTTGCCATTTTCATTAATCCATTCTGACGTATGGGGTCCTGCCCCAGTTCTTGGGGGCAAAACCTTCGTTACTTTGTGATGTTCGTTGATGATTGTACCCGAATGACCTGGGTTTATTTTTTGAAAAACAAATCCGAAGTCTTTGAAAAATTCACTATGTTTTACGCCATGATCCAAACCCAATTTCAAACAAACATCCAAATTTTCCGATCCGATAATGGCGGTGAGTTTGTTAATACCTCTTTTAAATTGTTTTTCCAAAACTAGGGAATAATCCACCAAACTACATGCCCAAACACCCCAGAACAAAACGGTGTCGCCGAAAGAAAAAATCACATTTTGCTGGAAATGACACGAGCCCTCCTAATTGAATCCCAGGTCCCGAAATATTTTTGGCCTGAAGCCCTTGCTACCGCTACCTATCTTCTCAACCGACTCCCAACAAATATCCTCAAACTTAACACTCCATTACACACCCTTTCAAAATTCTTCAAACTACCCTCAGTCCTTACTCTTCAACCACGAATCTTTGGATGTACCGCCTTTGTTCACATACCTAAATCAGATCGAAGCAAACTTGACCCTTGTGCTGAAAAATGTGTCTTTGTTGGGTATGGAATAAATCAAAAAGGATACAGATGTTATAACCCAAAGACACGTCATATGTTCACCACAATAAACTGTGACTTTCTTGAAACCGAGTATTACTACAATTCCCAACTCAGTGGTCAGGGGGAGAAGGAATGTTTAGACACACTAAGTTGGTTGAAATATGTTCCCTATGTACCAACTACAGAGTCACCAGAGTCCAATTTCAGTGCCACTGAAGGCCCTAATGTTCCTCCTAACCTGGTGTCCCAGGTAAGTAATACTTTTGAAGTTTCCGAAGATACCAATACTTCTAACCATGAAACTGCCACAGAACAAGCTGAAACTTTGCAGGCAGATGAATCCAGACAAGAAGAACCACCATCAAGATATGTGTTACCCCCTAGAACAAACAGAGGGGTTCCTCCGAAACGGTATTCTCCTGAAAAAGAGCCAAGAAGATCTAGTTATCCTATAGCTAATGTGGCTAATGGAAATTTCACTAAGGAAGCCAAAGCATTTATCTCGTCTGTTTATTCCGAAGAAACTCCTACAAACGTGGATCAAGCTTTAAAGTCTAAACATTGGAAGGAAGCAATGAAAACAGAAATGGAAGCCCTAATCAAGATCAATACTTGGGAAAAGTGTACTCTCCCGTTGGGAAAGAAATCCGTGGGGTGTCGTTGGGTCTATACGGTTAAGTATAACCAGATGGTACAATTGAAAGATATAAAGCCCGACTGGTAGCAAAAGGGTATACCCAGACACATGGGATTGATTATGCTGAAACATTCTCCCCGGTTGCCAAAATGAACACAATTAGGGTTCTTTTTTCGATAGCTGCAAATGAAGGGTGGCCACTTCAACAGTTTGATGTAAAAATGCCTTTCTACACGGAGACCTAGATGAAGAGGTATTTATGGATGCTCCTCCAGGATTCACAAAAGATTTCAAAACTGGAGAAGTTTGCCGTCTGAAGAAGTCTCTTTATGGTTTGAAGCAATCTCCCCGGGCTTGGTTTGGCAGATTTACCGTAGCTATGAAAAAGTTTGGATATAAACAGAGTAATGCTGATCATACTTTGTTTCTCAAAAAAAGAGGAAAATTCGTAACCTGCCTAATTATCTATGTAGATGATATGATCATTACAGGGAACGATAAAGAAGAAATGGTAAAACTAAAAGAAAACTTGTTTGCTGAATTTGAAATGAAATATTTGGGCAGGCTTAAGTATTTCCTCGGAATTGAAGTACTAAGGTCAAAACAAGGAATTTTCATTAGTCAGAAGAAGTATGTGTTAGACTTGTTGGCAGAGATTGGAATGATCGATTGCAAACCAGCAGACACTCCTATGAGTGTAAACCAAAAGCTCTATATGGAGGAAGGAGCAAAGTTAGCAAATAAAGAAAGATACCAACGGCTGGTGGGAAAACTAATATATCTCTCACATACTCGTCCAGACATTGCCTATGCTGTAGGGGTGGTAAGTCAGTTCATGCACCAACCTCAAGAGTCCCATAAGGAAGCAGTTTGGAGAATTATTAGATATCTCAAAGGAACAGTGGGTCATGGAGTCCTGTTTCAATCACATGGACACCTAAATGTTCAAATCTATACTGATGCAGACTGGGCAGGAGATAAGGGAAGTCGGAGGTCAACAACAGGCTACTTCACTTTAGTTGGTGGGAATCTTGTTACTTGGAGAAGTAAAAAACAAAAGGTGGTTGCTCTTTCAAGTGCAGAGGCTGAATTTAGAGGTATAGCTCGAGGTTTAACAGAAGCCATATGGATGCGAAGACTCTTAGCTGAGATTGGCTTTCCTTCAAAAGGAACAAGTAAGATTATGTGTGATAATAAAGCTGCAATTCAGATTTCAGAAAACCCAGTACAACATGATCGAACTAAACACGTAGAAGTTGATAGGAACTTCATCAAAGAAAAATTGGAAGATGGTACGATTGAACTACCGTTTGTTCGATCAAAGGATCAGCTCGCTGACATTCTAACAAAGGCGGTTAACGGGAAAATTTTCAGCGATTGTTTGGGCAAGTTGAATTTTGGAAATCCGACTATTCAACTTGAGGGGGAGTGTTAAAAATAAAAGATATCAAAGGAATAAGTTTGGAAGAAATTTGCGGGATCAGTCAAGCATCATTTCCCATTTGAGAGGGTCAAAGACAGCTATTAACAACCGTAAATCCAGCCCATAAACAGCTCGTCTTCTATATTTAGATTGTCCTTCTTAGCTATAAATTGTATACTTTTCCCTGTAATACATACACTGAAATATATAACAATTCGTTTTTCAATCATCCTTTTGTAACAATATCTACTTATGTTTTTATGGCAGCTAAACTTGGAGATAGTACTGAACCCTTAACCTACAATGAAGTGGTTGCATCTGAGGATAGTCAGAGATGGCAACAAGCAATGGAAGAATAGATAGAATCACTACATAAGAATCAAACCTGGGTATTAACTGATAAACCTCAAGATCAAAAAGTTGTTACTTGCAAGTGGATATATAAATTGAAAGAAGGTATACCAGGGGTGGAAGGTCCTAGATATAAGGCCAGTAGTGGCTAAGGGGTTCACACAAAGGGCTGGGATAGACTATAACGAGGTGTTCTCTCCTATTGTAAAACATTCTTCAACAAGGGTAATTTTGTCATTAACTGCGTTATGGGTATGGAACTTGAACAACTTGATGTAAAGACAGCTTTTTTGCATGGGTATCTTGATGAGAAGATAGTGATGAGTCAGCCTCAAGGTTTTGTGAAAAAGTGAGAAGAAAACAAAGTATGTTTGTTAAAGAAGTCATTGTATGGACTGAAACAGTCTCCAAGACAGTGGTACAAGAGATTTGATGAATATATGGTGTCTCATTCCTTCACAAGAAGCAGCTATGATGCTTGTGTTTATTTTAAAGAGTATAGTCCTGGAAACTATGTGTATCTTTTGTTGTATGTTGATGATATGTTAGTAGCTTGCAAGGATTATGATGAAAGAAGGGCAGCAAAAGATCTGTTGATGGCAGAATTTGATATGAAGGACCTAGGTGTAGCTAAAAAGATTTGGGGATGGAAATTACCAGGGATAAAGTCAATGGTATTTTGAGATTGACTCAAAGTTCATACATTAGAAAGGTGTTGAATAACTTTGGTATGATGATCTGCAAACAAGTGAGTATTCCTTTTGCTGGTCATTTCAAATTGTTTGCACAAAACTGTCCAAAAGATAGTGATGAGATTGCATAGATGGAAAAAATCCCTTATGCCAATGCAGTGGGTAGTTTGATGTATCTTATGGTATGTACCAGACCTGATATAGGTTTTGGAGTTAATGTTGTGTCCAGGTATCTTTCTAATCCTGGAAGACTGCATTGGGAAGCTGTGAAGTGGCTTATGAGATATTTGAAAGGTTGTCAAAAGGTGGGATTAACATTTGGAAGAAAATTTGATAATAACTTAGTTCTAGGATATGTTGATTCTGATTTTACTAAAGATCGAGACAAGGGCAGATCAATTACTGGTTATGGTTTTTAGGTGAAGGGTAGTTTGAAGCATCTCTTTAACATGTTCTGACCTTGTCTAGTACAGAAGCAGAGTATGTGGCTTTAACTGATGCAGTGAGATGCGGGCCCAAGTGTGGAGGAGCGGGCCATGTTATATTTTGAGGCCAAGATCGCGTGAGAAATGGGGCTTCACTAAAATGGCTCTAACTTGGGCTACGGGGTCCGTTTTGGGCGTGCGACCAGGAGAAAAGATCGTGAGAAAAAAACCCATCTTGCTGCTTTGGCGGTTTGGGTCAACGTTCTGATCAAAAAAGGCTTATTTCTATGAGTTTTTATCATTTTTATATGTTGCTTATGAGATGATAACGATCAGATTTCAGTTCTGAAAATTTAGACTTTTCACTTCAAATTCCGTGCCCTTTTGGGTTGAATTTTGGGGTTGGGACAAGTTCATCACGGGTATTCGCAGAATCAACGCGATCGATCTTACTTATCTGTTACTACTCTACATCAGTAGCTCTGTGTCAAGTCAAGCGACGAATTTATATTTTGTTATTGTCAAGCGTTGATTATGTCCTTATTGTTGATATATAGCTCATAATGTCTTGCAAACTTACGAATCTAAACACTTGAAGCTCTCAATTTAATATGTAAAACTTGGGAAGATGTTATGTATCAAAGGTTTTTGGAAAACGCTTGCGATGGTTGACCCTTGAATTTTTATAAGGAAATGAAAGTGGCTTTCCTAATATTATATGGATGTTTTATTAATTAAACACATAATTTGAAAGTATCCTTGGATCACATTGTTTTAAATTTGAATACGTGAACTCACCTTCCTTTGTGTTGACACTTGATTTGTTAAATTAAAAGATAAATGCCATGGCAATTAAAAATCTTTTGAGGTATTCAGTTTTAAAACTTGGACATGGAGCAGGGCTTCAGAGTTACTTGGGAAATTTTGCATTGACACCATCTATCAAGGTATATTTGCAAATAGGTTTTTTTATTGCAATGCAGTGACAAAGAAGCATTCCCTTCATTGATACTCGCTCTTGATATCAAGATGTTGGTATTTTCAGAGATAAAAGTTCCAGATGGATATAGGTTGAATCGTTTGGGTACATACAGCGGGTGCTTTTGCATGATTTGCTCACCAAAAATGCGGAAAGATATGAGTTGAGGGTGATAAATGAACATGGGTTCAGGGAATCATTATGTGGACGGTGTGAAACTACTTATGTCAATCTCGTCACAACAACTCATCATCTATGACATTTTAAAGATTCGTATAAGGTGGTGAACGCCTTTATGAGTTCTCACCTAGAAGGGAGACTGCAATCCGTAGAATATGTGGAGAGTACTTTATCACCCGAGGATATATGCAGTGTTTCCATATGATCCTTTTCATTTCAGTGGTTATTAATGGTTTACAACTGGAGATCAAGAAACGACTAGTTATAAACTAGTTATAATGTGTTTACTTTGAGATAGACATCTATGTTTTTTTTTAACTTGCGTCAGTTATGGATTGTTTGAGTATTTTTGTTTATTAGTACTTTTTTATTTTAGAATTTGATTTGAGTCTTGATAGTTTGTTGTAATCCACCGCTATATAAAAAGAACTATCCTTTCAACAAAGTTAACTCATTTCAGTTTTGTGTTACCATGTCTGGGCCGGATGTGGAAATGGGAATGGGAGTTTCTACAGAGAAAAAGTGGGATAGGGGATAACAGATCGCTACACAAACATTTAATGGTATTATAAACTAAATAAGTCATTTAATTTAATGAGAATGTTAGACCATATCTTTTGGTAACATACAATAATCAACGAGTATGTGAATGTTGTAATTTAGGAGTAGGTGTAGGTGTAGGGGTGTGTGGATTTGATGTTCGAAAAGAATAACCACCCAAAAAGAGTACTTATTTAGTACATGCATGTCAACCAAATGGCTTGTATGCTAGTGGTACCAATGAGTGTAGTCAGGTTTTTTCTTTCTAAGTGGTGAGATTTCTAGTCTAGTAGAGAACATTCGTGTAGAATTACTTGTCAGTATGGGTTATATTGATCTAACACACTAACGTTTTTATCTACTGTTTTTCTTTTCACTTTTTTCTTGTATCTTTATTAGTTAATCCTTTATACACTTAATTACACTCCATGATTTTAACTTGTTAGATATGATAACTAAATTTATATTATTTAAACAAAATTATTGGGGAAGATTTATCCATTAAAAGTAATCACTTTCAATTTGTTTCCTTTATATATCACATCTATTATTTGTTGAGTGGATAAATTGAGGTCCCTAGTTGTGATTTTGACTCAAGTTTAACCTATTTGGTTAGTAAGGACGGTGAACGTGTGCACCAGAGGAACTCCTCAAGAAACAAAGTAACAATGTGATAAATTTTTCAATTCATTTGTGGCGGTTGATGGCATCACAAGATAAGGTAAGGCAAACATATGTCATAATGCGTGGATGGAAAAACAAGGATAGTTGTTATGTATACTTATCATTTTCCTCTTACGGGTTCTATATATAATGTCAAAAGAAATAAATATGTAACGTGGTTTGTGATTGCTCCTTTATGTAATCATATGAAATTGAACAAAACGGAAAGTTATTGGTTTTTGTTCATGCATTTATGTATGTTTCTAGTGTCGGTTTGAAACTCCACCACGTCGAACGACGTGCCTCCGTCGGTTGGACTCGGAGATCGGATTCAAGTGATATTAAAAGCAAACCGCGTAGTCTTTGGATTTGTATATAATAGAGATAAACATGATACCATAGTTTGGTATCATGTATACTAACAATTGTTGAAATTAATGGAATGAATTATACAACACAAGTGACCTTCTTTGGAATTGAGAAATACATAAGGACCTTTGCATGAAACCTTGGTTCATGAAGGTTTCCTTTCGCATGCATGGCATCACCTTCGCTTAGAAACTTGCATTCATCAAGACCTTCACATGGAAGTGGTGTTCGCATGGATAAAGATGTTGACCTTCGCGTGAAACAAAGGACCTTCGTTCAATATTGTTGTTACTATTAGTATATATACATGTTCATGTCACTTGTATAGATAGAGTTTTGCAACAACTAGAGAGAGAGTTATCGATGTGCTTAATTGTTTGTAACCGATTCTGAAACACAGTCGAAATCAATACATGATTGTCGAATATCTTTGTTCTTGATTGCATTCTATCTCTCGGTGTTGGCGTAACTTGGATTCCACACTCGTTGCGCCATCCCAAACAAGAAATCATCTTGTTGAGATCGGATTTCGGGACCTACAAGTGGTATCAGAGCATAAGACTCGATTTCTTGTTGAAAACTGAGTTGTTGGCGAGGTTTTTTAGTGAGTTTTGAAGGTTTATTGGATAAAAACAGAAAACCCATTTTGTTATCGGAAAAACGTATTAAATGGCTATAATACATGATATTTGTTGATGTTTTTTTATGAAAACATGTTAAAAACTGTTGGAGATGATCAAAAGGACAAGTTTTGTTGAGTTTCAAGGAAAAAAAAAAACCATATTGTCTTTTTGAATCTGATTGGGTGGACTAGAGTAGAGCATATTGTCTTTTTGTTGTCTAACATTTAAGATTCTTTTTGTTGTCTAACATTTAAGAATTTTGTTTCATTCTGGTTGTGTGAAACAAAGGTGCCATTGATTACATATAGACGAAAGTGCACCGGTGAATCAATTAACGAAAATCTTTAATTAAAACCTTAAAAATATGTGAGGAGTTTAATTATATTATAAGAAATGCTTGTTAGTGTTTTTGAATGGTTGTGAGTGGGGGAGAGAGAAAATTAAGGGAACGTTACTGTTCACCTGTAAATATACGGGGAAAATCTGGACAGAGAAACTGTATAAATTTTTTAATATTTTATAAATGGTTGTGAGTGAAAGAGATAGAAAAAGTAACAATAAAGGTATAAAAAATATTATTTAATGGAGAATGAGAGAGAGAAACTAGTTGTTTTTAGTGGATATATATATGTATATGATAGAGAATTCATTACGAATGCTCTTATAACTTCAATTTGGTCCGATTTCCATATAAATGAAAGTCCATTATAATACAAAAACAAAAGTTGTGGGTTCCTAGCATTATTTAGGTATGATGAAAATGTCTCTCCCACAAGATTTAAGCTTGACGGTTAAAGTTCAATGTGGGATACAAATATAGATTTAGGAGTAAGATAAAAAAAATACTTCAATTATCAGGAAGGAAAAAAAATTAATGTTGTTAGGATCTGAGTTTGATTTACTTGTAGTTTTTGTTTCAAAAATGGAAATATGATTGAAATTGAAAGTAAATGCAGCGGAATAGAATGGAAAATCTTTTACTACAAGTAAAGTTCGTTTGTTTTATCATCATTTTGCTTTCAAGTTTATAAACTTTGCCTGTGATTCACAAACTCCCCCTCAGCCTATTGCAATAGTTTGATAGTACAGAAAAGGAAGAAGATGATTGGTGTAAACATCTTTTTAAGAAGACAAAATTCACTGTGACATCGACTTAGCTATTTATACTAACTATCTAACCTCTGAGCATCCTTTGATGACGTCAGGGTTGATACTGAAAATTTAACAAAAAATAACAAACTCTAAATACTGATGCCTAACATCTGATATGCAAAAGCACTTCTGATTAAAACCCAATACCTCTTGCTTCTTTTCTTCAGTCAGACCTTTGGTATATTGGTGTAGCAAATGATGTATAGGTAGCAAACTTTAGGAAGAAAGAGTTTAGGTGATCAGAGGATGTAAACTCTGATAGTTGGACCAAACCGCGGATAGAGTATTTTGGCTTTATATTCATATGTTCCTTTGTAAAGGGTTCAATCCCACAATCTCCCCTGGAACAGATGATGCCAAAAACACCTTTTATTCTTGGTCTTTTTCCTCAACAGGAAATCTCTGATTTAACCTTTAAATTGCAATTCAAAATTGAGAGATTCCTCATCATCATCATCCTTTTCAAGTACCAGATCCATAAGTTCTTGGAGGTCTTCTACACACAGCCCATATGCATCCTCCATTCTCATCTTGGTAGCATCGCCATTAGATTTGAGCAAAGTAAATTCGTGGGAGTTTTTTCAACTTTCCACTTTAGAATTTTTGGGTCTGATGGCTTTCTAGGATGGTATGTTATTGTTGAGGTGGGTAGAATTGATTGATTTTCCATCTCAGAAAGATCTTCTGCAAGCTTTTGACTGGTTTCATCAGTATGGTAATCAATCATGTTTTGGATTCCTTCTTTTATATGCTCATACACTCTCTTATCTTCTTCTACCATATCCATTTGCCTTTTTCTTTGATTTAAGGCCAGAATAGAGAAAGCAGATTTTTCAGATGGTTTTGAAGAGTGTTAGGTCTGTTGAGTTGTATCCTCTGCTGCATACACTGGCTTCTTTGGCAGTGATGGATCAGTTTTCCTTCTTTGTTCAAGCCATTTGTATGTTTCAACCACCTTAACCTCTGTCCACCTCATGATTTGGTTCTTTGACCCATAATTTGCAGCAATCAACTCTTCCGTCATTCTTCTTATCTTTAAATTCTTTTCAGACAGCTTCTTATGTTTATTCCAATCTGGAGGAGTTGGCTTTTTGAGAGGATCTTTCAGCATTTCTTGCATTCTTTGTACCTCTTCTTCCAACTCTTTTATAGTCCAGTCTTTGATTTGTGCCCTTGTAGCCTTGTATAACTTGGTATCCATGATGTGTTTGATGTAATCTTCTTTAAGACTTTATCTTCTCTCTCTGACATTTGTTGTCATCTCTTGCATAGTCTTCTAAACTTTTGACTTTGCGCAACTGTTATTGCAGTAATTTTGTATTACTCTGTCGGACTTTCCCTGGGTATCCATTTTTGTGATATCCTCTGCTTGTTAGACTTTAAGCCTCTTGAATTCTTCTAAGTTTCTTGGTTTGGATAACCTTTCAGAGATGGGAATTCCCTTTTATCTGGATTTTCTTCTGAAAAGAAAGATTTGATCTCTGATTTGACAGCTTGTAATTGCAGTGGGAATTGAGTGGCGAGTTGGAAACAGGCATTTAGTGTTAATTTGTATAAGGAAGGAGGTTTAAACAGTGTTGTGGTGGACATTTGTTTAGAATGACACGGGTTAAAGGTAGGGGAGAGATCTTGTCATCAAGTACAACTGTTTGGTTGTTGTCGTCCTTTTGAACCTGATATTGGGTGATTGTGGTTGTGGAATTTTTGTGGGTGTGCGTAGGATATGGTGGAAGTTGGAAATATGACCATAGTAGTGTTGGATTAACATTTGTTATAACCTCTGCTGAGTCAACAGATGCTAACACAACAGGTGTTGTAACATCTGTTGTAATTGGTTTATCAACTGCTTTTAAAGAATGGGGTGTAAGTGTTTTTGTGGGAGCAGAGGATGTGGTTGGAGTAGTAACTGTCTTAGGTTTAGAAGGTATGGATGCTGATTGCCTTGTTTTTCTAACAGGCGTCTTCTTTGTTGAAGAACCAACACTTTCTTTTTCTATTTGCAGAGCTATCTTTTTTGGAACCAAAGCTCTGCTCTCAACCCTTACACTTTTCTTTGTATTCTTCTTTTCCCTTGCAAAGATATCAGCTGTTTCATCAGTTGTTTTAGAACTATCTGGTTAAGGGATAACCACTGTTGGGCGTAATCTTTAGCACTTCTTTCTTTAAAGGTATCTCCCCCTTTCTGGTATCATCAGTGTTGACCAAGATTAGTGTAAAGGAGGAGTACCAGTGGTTTGAAGGAGATGAGCCTTGATTGCCTTAATATCTGCAACATATCCATATATCTGACATCAACCATGTTTCTAACCTCTTGCATTTGATGTTTGTGTTGAAGATCAGCATAATATTTTTGTTGCTGAAACAGAGGGTCTAAGGCTTTTTTGAGATCATCAGTGGATAGGATAGAGGGTTGGCTCTTTGTAGCTAACATCTGCTTCAGTAAATCCTTGATTTCAGCAACAGAGCTTTCAATTTTGGTAATTCTCTCCGTCAAATCCTTGTATTTCAGATCATCACCTAACTTAATAGGGTCATCTGAACTCCTACCAGAAATGGTAGTTTTATCTATGTTATCATGAACAGAGGTTTCAACCCTTGTTTCAAACATAGATGCCCCTTTTTTCTTGGTTCTGGGGACTTCACACATAATTAGAGGTTACCGTAGTAGCCTCAACAATGGTTGCCTTCATCAGAGTCTTAGGAATGGAACCACTGTCCAACTGCAAACTTGGGAGTTTGGCAATTGTAGTGATTGCTCTTGATGAACTATCCTCTAAGGTTACATGTAACCCAAGGGATGTATCCTCTTCAGCTGTTGATGTGTTAGCAAAGAATAAAGAAGCAGACCCAGTCACTTGTTGGAGTATATTCTCAATGATAGGTTGGTGAGAAGAACTGGTTAATGTCTGTTCTAATTCAATTACATTCAGCAAAGGCACTATGGTAGGTGGGAGTGATTTTGTTGGTGAAGGTTGAGGTCAGAAAGAGACAATGCCCCTGGGAGAGGGGCTGTGGAAGATAGAATTAAGTAATTCTAGAGCTTCATAATTTGGTGTCCCTGTGTTTACAACCTTTTCCTTTTGTGAGGAAGAAGGAGGAGTTTCAAAGCCAGGTTGAGATTCTAACATCTGCTGTGAAGAAGTAGCAGTAGTGTTTTCATGTGATTTTTGTGTTATCACTGGGTTAACCTCCGGGATCTCATCTTCCAGAGGGCCCTTTTTGGTTTGGTAGGTTTTTTTGGAGATTTTCTTGGGTTTTTTGGAGATTGCTTCAGGGGAGTGGTTGTAGTGCCCTGATCACCAGGAGCAGTGGGCTCAGTAGCAAGAGGTTGAGATTGAACATTTTGTTCTTGTAAAGCTTGCTCAGCCTCCTCTACTTGTGTTTTGGAAACTTTATCCTGATTTGTAATTCTAGTAAAGTTTCATGAGTTAGGCTGCCTGGTTGTGTAATAGCGCCTTTTTAACATCATTATCATGTAACTAATTATGAAGACAAACACTCAAGAATCGTGGATGTATCAGAAAAGCTTTTCGTTTTCAATATTATTAAAATTTGCCACAAGATCATTGAACAGTATCTGAGAAAAGTTAAAATCTGATCCAATTAAAAATGCATACCCCAATACTGAATGTTCAATGGTATTTCATTAAAAGTTGTGGTCTTTGCTGAGAGACAGGTTAAAAGAGTGTGAAAGAAAAATCTCATCTCAGCAGGAAAATTGGGTTTGTAAATTGTCATACCTTTAAGTTGTCCAATGTAACCCATTTCCAGAAATTCGGCATGCATCTCATTTGTAGAGAATGAGACAGGATGTGCCATATATCAATTCGAATACTTGGGAAATGATTGAGGCTGATTTGCATTATGTATTGCCCACTCTTGATACAATAGCATAAGGAACATCTTTTTGAGAATGAACCTCTGCTTGTACCCAAAATTGTCATTGTGCGTCTTGATAAATTGGGGCTTTGATGGTTAACAGATGCTCAAATTTTATTCTTTCAAGATTTTTATCATTGAATGATATCTTGTGTTTGAATCAGTTGCATCAAGAATTGCTGTATAATTGTGAGGAGTTTTTGATTATGAGGGTGAATGGTGGTGGTTCTGGTTTGGATTTAGCTTTAGGTTTAGATTTGGGTGCCATGATTGAAGAAGAACCGTTTGGAAATTTTGAATTCAACACAGTAAAGTGAAACATCTGTTATGGATAAAACAGGGTTTTATAGGTTTAGAAAAAGTGATGATGCGTGTCATCTGACGCAAACAACTGACGAATAATGTCTGACCACGTGTAACCTCTGTTTGAAAATGGCAGACAGTTGACGCAAACAACTGACGAATAATGTCTGACCACGAGTAACCTCTGTTTGAAAATGGAAGACAGTTGTTTGGACAAACACTGTTTGAGAACATGGGCAGTGGATGTGAACAGTGTTTTTGAAACTATCAGAGGATACACTTTTGACAGTGGATAGACTTTTCTAAACGACCAATGTTTTGATGCTATCAGTGGTTTGAAACAGACTTTAAGGATTTATTTAAAAATTCAATTTTAAGCTATTTTTAAGGATGAAATTTTGATTTTCTGAAAACATTTTTATGCTATTTACACATGGATCAACAGAAAAACTATTTTTAATCCATGTTGAGCATTCCAATCCTAGAGATCAAGCTTTCAAAAGTAGATGTATCCAATGCTTTTGTTAGAACATCTACTAGTTGATCCTTAGTATGGACATGTTGTAAAGAAATCAAACTTTTTTCATAGCAAGCCCTCACAAAGTGATGTTTGATGTCAATGTGTTTTGTTGTGGAGTGAGAGACATGATTTTTGATGATAGTTTTTGTTGCTTGACTGTCAATTTTAAGAGGAGTCTTTAAAGCAGTGATACCAAAATCCAAAAGTTGATTTTGAAGCCACATGATTTGTGCAGTGCAACTTGCAGCAGCAATTTTATTCAGCCTCAGCAGTGGATGTGGAGACTGCAACTTGCTTTTTACTCTGCCAAGACACTAAGCAATCACCTAGGAATTGGACACCTCCTGATGTGGACTTCCTTGTTGTCTTACATCCAGCAAAATCACTATCTAAGTAACCTAAAAGCTCAATATTTCCATTAGCAGGATACCATATACCAAGTGTGGGAGCAACTTTATGTACCTGAATATCCTTTTGATATCAATACGATCAGACTTTCTAGGTAATGACTGGGATCTGGCACAAACACATGTTGCAAACATGATGTCTGGCCTGGAAGCAGTTAGGTACAATAAAGACCCAATCATACTTCTATAAAGTGTTGGATCAACCAAGTCAACTTTATCAACAATAGTGACCAGCTTTGAAGTTGCCATGGGTGTGCTGCAAGGTTTACAATCATCCATGTCAAACTTTTTAAGCAGTTCATTGACATACTTATTTTGATGGATGAAAGTGCCATTGTGCATTTGTTTGACTTGTAAGCCAAGGAAACATTGCAACTCACCCATTGCACTCATTTCAAACTCTACTACCATGACTTTTCTGAACTCTTCACACATGGCAGTGCATGTGGATCCAAAAATGATGTCATCCACATAAATTTGGACAAGCATCAAATCTTTTCCTTTCCATTTTAAAAACAAGGTTTTATTAATTTTACTCTTGAAAAACCTATGGATAGGAGAAAGTGGATAGAGTTTCATACCAGGCTCTTGGTGCTTGTTTAAGACCATATAGTGTTTTGTTTAACCTGTACACATGAAATGCATCTTCAAATCCAGGAGGTTGGCACACATACACTTCTTCCTTTATCTTTCCATATAGGAATGCACTTTTGATGTCCATTTGAAACACTTTGATGTTGTGGTTAGCAACAAAAGCTAAGAACAGTCTGATGGCTTCTAACCTTGCTACAAGAGCAAAGGTTTCATCATAGTCAATGCCTTCTTCCTGTCTGTAGCCTTGAACCATGAGCCTTACTTT
This sequence comes from Scalesia atractyloides, assembly GCA_947069175.1. Classification (NCBI taxonomy): domain Eukaryota; kingdom Viridiplantae; phylum Streptophyta; class Magnoliopsida; order Asterales; family Asteraceae; genus Scalesia; species Scalesia atractyloides. The sequence continues at coordinate 62,939,302 of CAMTDV010000030.1, forward strand.
GTTCTTGACAACAATACCCCTTTCATCTGTTTTGTTTCTTGAAAATCCACTTTGTGCCAATTGGACTTACATCCTTAGGCAGTGGTACAAGTTCCCAAACTTGTTGTCTTCTAAACTGAAGGAGCTCCTCTTGCATAGCTTCTACCCAACTATTGTCTTTCAGTGCCTCTTGGTACTCGATAGGTTGGATGAGTGATAGAAAGCCAGCAAAGAGGCAGATGTTTTAGGATTGGCTTCTTGTGAGCACTCCCTCATTTATGTTGCCAATAACTTGATGCAGTGGATGGCTTTTGAGGAAAATCAAATCACCTTGATATGGGACAAATGCATTTTGAGGTGAAGCTTGCAAATGTGTATCATCTGAGCTATCCTCTGTTGGTGAATTTGATGGTCCAGCCTCTGATTGGAATGGAGGTGGTGGTATGGGTGGTATGGTTGTGAATGTTTTTATTTTTATCCAGATTTGATGGATTTTTATCAACAGTGTTTTGGTTTTGAGAGCAGGCAGAGGATTGAAAATTAACTACTGTTGAACCAGTAGAGCTTTCACCATTGTTACTAACATCTGCTCCATCTGCTTGAAGGACAAATCTTGAAGTTTGGAAGAATGCAATCATATCCTTGTTCTTGTGGTGATGACTGTGATGTACCTGCAGTGTTAGTCTTGACAGACACATCTTCAAATGTAAATTTATCTAGATCAAACAGTTTAGCAGGATTTGCTGGGATTTTCAAAGATAAAGTTCATTGAACTTCACATTAAGAGTTTCTTCAACACACTTGGTCCTAGAGTTAAATACTCTGTAGGCTTTGGCAGTGGTTGAGTATCCCAGAAAATAACCACAGTCAACTTTGGCGGCAAACTTGGAGATGGAATCTTTTAAGTTCAAAATAAAACAAGGACGCCAAAAACTTTGAAATATGAGATCAGAGGTTTGATTTTATAAAGCAGTTCATAGGCAGTCTTTTGATGCCTATGGTTAATCAAAACTCTGTTCTAAACATAGCAAGCAGTGTTTACAGCTTCTGCCCAGAAAGACAAGGGTAAACCTGAGTCTACTAGCATGGTTCTTGCAGATTCAACTAGGTTCGATTTTTCCTTTCAACTACCCCATTTTGTTCTGGAGTTCTTGGGACACTAAATTCCTAGCAATCCCTTTTGACTCACAGAAGGCATCTAACTCCTTATTTCTAAACTCTGTTCCATTATCACTCCTAAAAAATTTACAGGAAGGTCATATTGCTTTTCAACTTGTTTGACAAAGTTTTGCAATATACCAGCTGTTTCATCTTCGGAGTGTAAAAAGAAGGTCCATGTAAACCTTGAAAAATCATCAACAATGACTAAACAAAATCTTTTCTTTATTAAACTCATGATTTTTACAGGGCTAAACAAATCCGTGTGCAACAATTGCAAACACTGGGTTGTTTGGACTCTTCAATTGACTTGTAAGAACTTTTATGTTGTTTACCTTTTAAACAGGAAACACAATGTTCTTCACAAGTAAATTGTTTATGTGGTAAAGCTCTGACAAACAGTTTTTAGATAGTGTGGTGATTGTTTTCAGATTTGTGTGCCCAAGTCTTCTATGCCATAACTCTGTCTCTTTGCTGAAGCAACTGAGAACAGGCATGCATTAGACATAGGTTATCTTTCAACATATCAACCACATACATATTGCCACTCATATGAGAAACAAGTTGTGCTTTACTCTCAGCAATAATCGATCAATCTTTTTAACAACCTCTGGTCCTACAATTTGACAAGTTTTCTTTGTAAAAAAAGGATCCATATCCTTTGTCACTCATTTGTGAGACACTCAGAAGATTGAATTTTAGATTGTCAATTAAATTAACATTTTCAAATTTGAGATTCCCTGCCTGGACACACCTGAACCCAACACCTTCCCTTTAGAATGTTACCAAAGGATATATCACCCCTCCATGAGCCAAGAAATCTTTGAGAAGGGCTCTACATCCTGTCATGTGCCTGGAGCCTCCACTATCTACATACCATAAACTATCAAGGCAACTAGAAGCTCCCTACACATAAGTAAACAATTAGTTTAGATTACATTCCAAAGCCAGGATGGCTTTGGATGGGTTCACAGAGTGTCCACTCTCAAATCCAAGAGTATGGTCAGTGGTTTTAGTTTGCCTTTGTATCCACTGTTGTGAACCATTTCCTGTCAGATGTTGGTAACCATGAGGATATCTATTCACTTTGGGCTTTGAAGGTTTTTTGTAACCTCATAGCTCATAGGAACTTTTTGATAAACTGGTTGTCCATGTCCTCTTGGATACATGTTGGCAGCTGGAGCATCTGTCATTTGTACCTCTCTAGGAACAGAGGTTTTGTTCAATGCTTTTTGACAGATGTTTCAACATATTCAAAGGTCTGCTTAGATTTATTTCTAACAGAGCTTGAACTTTCTTTCTCAAGAGCTTTTACTTTGATCTATTTTACCTTTTGATCATAGGCTTGAAGATAAGCACACTCATGAGTTAGATGATTTGTTTTCCCACAGATAAAACATTTTGAATCATTTGGGATTACATGTGTTTTGTTTATGTCATATGCTTTTAAAAGAAAACAGTTTTCAGCTACATGGTTTCTTTTGTTGCAAAATTCACAAAACAAATGTTTGATCTTTTCCCTTCTCTTTCTATCAGATTTCTTCTCAGCAGATGTTGTAACCTATGCTGGAAGATCTTTGATAGGAATGATTCTAGCCTTTGGTGCCTTGACACCTTCAATAGTTGAAAAGTCCATTGGCTTGAAATTTTCAAGAATATCACATTCATCTGACCATGTGGGTTTGAATTGGTATTTCTCAATTTCTTTAAAAGTTGAAGATCCTTCATGTTTTTCAAGAGAAATTTTGTTACCATTTTTATCTGTGATTTTTATCTCATTTCCAGCCAAATTTGTTGGATCTACTTCAACCTTTCCAGAATCAATTTTTGTGACATTTTCAATGGCTTCTTCCTCAGTTTCAAAACCAATGCCAAATTTTATGTTACTCTTGATCTGTTTTTCTAGCATAATTTCAAAACCTTTTGAAGATTCTACCCATTTTTCACATGTGATCTGGGTATCCTCTAACTCCTTTTTGCAAACTTGGTATTTATCTACCATAGTTTGGAGTTGGTCCTTATTATGCTAGCTTCATGCTTTAGGCTACTTATCTCAGAATCTTTTGAAAACAATTTTGATTTTAACTCTTTGATAAGTTTTTCAAAATTGAGTTCATTTTTTAACATTTTGTTCCAAAGGTTTTCATTCACCTGTTTAATGAGCAGTTTTACCCAAGGTATAGTCGTCTGTTACTTTCCTGATTCTTGCAACTTCTTTTTCTGGTTCAACTCTCTCTGATATGTGAGGAGTCGACCATGAAGTTGTGTGAGGGTCATTTCTTTAAACCCAACAAATGTTCGAATAACATAAGCTACAGTCTCCCATTTTTCTGTAGCGATCTTAAGAAACGACTATTGACAGTCGAATTAGGAAATTCCACGTTAACCAGTTTCAAGTCACTGATGAGACAGCTAAAACGTTCGAACTGTTGTGTTAACGACTCACCCTTTACGTGACAAAACGTTTCTACTGTTGATTCAAAACTTCTCTATTGTTTTCGATCACTTCTTCAGTACCACTGAATTGCTCTGTTAGTGCATCCCATAACATCCTTTGCACTATTACAGTGAGCAGACCAGCATAGATTTTGTTTGGTAAGGCAGATGCAACAATGCTAAATGCCTTAGCATCCAACTCTATTTTCTGGAAAATCCTGCTCTGAGTAATTTTCAGGACTTTTTTGCACTTGAGTATTGGGATCCTCTGTACTGGGAACCATAGGAACATGTGGTCCCTATACAACGGATCACCAACAACCGGTGTTTTGCTGAGCTAAAATGTGACCCATCCGACGCTGTCATATGAAATATTCATTTCGTTTTAGCATCGGTGGTTTGAACATAGATCCATTGTTGGAATCCTATGTGTTTGTTTGTTTACAACAGATTTATGTTTTATAAACTTTGAACATAATAAAACTATGTTTTTAATTAAAACTATCAAACTAATTAGCAGGGAAGCTGATCTTTCAAATCAAATTGATGTTAATCAAATGTTGATTGACCGTGCTCTAATACCAATTGTTAGGATCTGAGTTTGATTTACTTGTAGTTTTTGTTTCAAAAATGGAAATATGATTGAAATTGAAAGTAAATGCAGCGGAATAGAATGGAAAACTTTTACTACAAGTAAAGGTCGTTTGTTTTCATCATCATCATGCTTTCAAGTTTATAAACTTTGCATGTGATTCACAAACTCCCCCTCAGCCTATTGCAATAGTTTGATAGTACAGAAAAGGAAGAAGATGATTGGTGTAAAGATCTTTTTAAGAAGACGAAATTCACTGTTACATCGACTTAGCTATTTATACTAACTATCTAACCTCTGAGCATCTTTTGATGACGTCAGGGTTGATAGTGACATTTAACAATAAAATAACAAACTCTAAACACTGATGCCTAACATCTGATAGTGTAAAAGCACTGTTACAGTGAATATAAAACTAATAAACCAAAACTCCGATGACCATTCTCTGCTTCTTTTCTTCGGTCAAACCTTTGGTATATTGGTGTAGTAGATGATGTAGGTAGCAAACTTTAGGAAGACAGAGTTTAGTGATCAGAGGATGTAAACTCTGATAGTTGGACAAATCACGGATAGAGTATTTTGGTTTTATACCATCTGTTCCTTTGTAAAGGGTTCAATCCCAACAAATGTCATGCATTATTTTAATATGATAATTATATATATAGGGTGGGGTTCTAGAGTGTACACTACTGTATTTGTGAACTGAGTTGAACAAATCATGCCATTGATTTACATCTTCAAATGGTATAATACACTAGTCTAATTCATTATTCTTTATTAACCCCTAATCAGTTTCTCTAATTAAGCTAATTTAAATTATCTTTTAATTCATTCCAAGATTCTAGTCTTCCTTATTGAAACAATATTTTCAAAAATCAGTTAAAAATCAATTCATAACAACATAACATGATCAACAATTTTTTTTATATTCCCTTTGTTCCAAAATAGTTCCGTTCGTACCAAATGTACAAAATTGATTTTTTCATAAATATTGTTGTTTTATGTGTTCCACTTGGTTTTACACATATGTATAGTGCATGTATGTTTTGTATAGACACGTAGCTTTTGTATTAATCGTTGATACACATGTGTACACTTGTTTGGTTTTAATTAATTTCATAATTTTATATGTATACACGTGTGAAATTCTAAAAGGAAATGTTTCCATAATTGTAAACACGAAAAGAAAATAGATAAATATAATATATCAAAATATTAGATTTTTTTTGGAATTGTAACGCTTACATATCCTTCCTAAATTACATAAAATAAATCCAAATCTACTCATTATATGGGATTGAACTCAATACCTTTCATTAAGAGATAAAAGCCTCTACCAAATGAGCTAGCCCCACATTAACATTAGAACAAGAATGAAAATAAAAAGGTTTGAAATCTAATTTAATAAAACATATTTCTAACGACTTTTTGGGAAAAAACAAACAAGACTGGTTTTAATTTCAATAATTAAAACTAGTATGTTCGTTTACATCCTGGTTTTTGCATATTGATTTCGTGGCTGAGTTTGGGTTGTCGTGTATTTTGGATGACAGGAAACTAACCGCTTATGTTGAAGTCATATAATCAATTCATCATCTACAACATGCTTAAAGATTCGTATATGGAGGTGGATGCCTTCGTAAGTCACAGACGGTGCCCACAAAACCCAAATAAGAACAATTAGGTATTTAATTGTCGTATGTACTCGGACGGATCTCACAAAATTAAAAAAGAAAAAAAAATGAAAAAGTGTTCTTTTATATGTCTTCAGTAGTAGTCCTCAGTGATTACTTGTCGATTGCCATACATTGTAAACTGATTAAAATGCATCTGAAAATCAAACTTAATTCTTTTTGGTCATAGGTAATCTACTAATCCTTCGGTGATCACCACTAACCACATGATCACTTATGAGGTAAGAAATAACAAAAGATGATGATAAATCACCTTTCATTATAAGTGTATCATTTGTCATCCTTAATTATAAAATTTTAAACTCTTGTATATGTCCTATTTTAAATTCATGATTAGTAATATTATTTTATGTAGATGTTTTAATTGACAACTACGCAAAAGGTTGTGTTTCTATAGTAATCATAGAAAGTCATCATACAATAGATTGGATAATGGAAGGTTATGATTAAAAATGGTGGAATTCATCCAATTCAATAGAGCGCCTTGTAAGGGGTCTTATGGTCTCACTTCCCTCCTTTTTTTAGAACGTAAAAAACTCTATTATACAACATTATTTAAAAAAAATCGCATTACAAAACGAGCCGTTTTTATATCTTTAAAACGAGAGAAAGAATTTTTCGAAAACCCAGATGTGTAAAACATAATGGACGGCACAACACATTATAACACAATGAACATTCAAATTAAAAAATTGAGTTTTAAATAAAAGCTTGATTACATCCCCATTTCATTATGATTTAAATGAAAACATTTGATGATTACATAGTGCTTAATTAGCATTGTATCATATCATGAAAAACTATGATTACATAGTGTTTTAGCATTGTGTTTTATAAAACGCAATGAACTAAATACAATAAAATGGCTGTGTTTAAAACACAATTAAAATTTGAATCGTAATGAACTAAAACATAATGAACTTGTGTGTGTTATAAAACACAATCCAAAACGCAATGAACTAAACTTTAGTAATTTCAATTTTCAATTGCAAATGTCATGTCTCACCTATTAGGTTTGCTCAGAGTTCATATCCACAAAGGCATGAATCTATCAATTCGAGATTTGCATAGAAGTTATCCTTACGTCATCATCCGTATCGAAAAATAGGTAGATTACAATACCTTTTCATCACTTTTTTTCAAATTTTGTAACTTCAATTTAAATCTTATTTACTTTGTCATCATTCCGTTGTGTCAAAAACGCAATGAACTACAATTTTAGTAATTTCAATTTGCGGCGGTGTTGTGGTGGAGTTAATTTAAATTTTATAATGTTATTTCTGCATAATGCCGTACGAATTAATCGTCATTTACGTAACCGGAGATGTTTTCCAGTTGAGGCAACGAAAGCTGGTTGTTTCTAGAAGCTTATAGAAGAAGAAAGTTGAGATTTAGGTCTAAATTTGACTGATGTCGTACGAAGTAAGCGTCGTTTGCGATGGTCGGATATGTTTTCCGATTGATCTGTGAATCGGAAAGTACATTGAATTTGGACTGCGAGGAAGGTGGTGGTGATTGGGGTTTCTAGTGGAGGTTAGAGTTGCAATAGGGGTTTTGTTGGTGATGAAAATGTTGTGAGAGCATTCACAGCGGGTTCCTTATTCTTACAAATTTACACCAAAAATCACTACCTTTATCTCTCATTTCACTTCAATAATTTTTTTATACCTTTATTATTATCTTTTCTCTTCTTCACTCACAACCACTTTCAAAAATATTAAAAAAATTATAAGGGTAAACAGTATTTCCTACGTATTTATAGATGAGTAGTAACATTTTCCTTCTCCACCACTCACAAGTGAACACACTGATAAAAATATAACAGTGAAGCCGGACCAAAATACTATTCGCCTTTGTATTTTTTTATATGCCACTTATAAAGCTAAGTTGACTTCTTAGACTTTTAGCAACAACCAACTTTTTATTTGATGCTTATCTCCCTAGTGGAGGGCTTAGAAGAAATTTATTTTAAGAATAAAAAAAAGAAATTTTAACTAAATCTTCATTAGACTCATTTAATATTTGTATTTAATGTATTATAATGTAATTAGTAAAGTTAATATATCATTAATTGGTAGTTTCATCTTTACTAATAACTATATTAATTTGTAACTTATTTTTAAAATATATATTTTATCAAAAAATAAAAAAAATTCATTAATAGTGTAGGATAAATAACGAGGTGTGTAGGATAAATTACGAGTTGTGTAGAAAAAATTTCAATATATGTAAGATAAATTTCGAACTGTGTAGAATAACTTTTGATGTGTGTAGGCAAATAAATTAGTGTGGAGGAAAATAATCTTTATGACTAATTAATTAGTCAACGTAATAATAAATGAGATTATTTAATGTTTTATGATTGTAGCTTTTTAAACTTTTAATTCTCAATAAATTTTCTTCTTAAATAAACATTTCCCTTATCTCTCTAGATAAACAAACGAACAATTCTCAATAAATTTTCTTTTTAAATAAATCTTTTCCTTATCTCTCTAGGTAAACAAACGAACACTATGCTGTATTTGCATTCCTTATCCAAATTAGTAAAAGATTTAAAAACCATAAAGACGTATTTATCATATTTAAAACGTAGGGATTGATAAAAGGGATTTGTGGGCCCAGAATAATCAAATGAAAGTCGGCCCATCTTTTAGCTTTATAAGCAATTTCACTCTGCCTCTCAACAAACAACACGAATAAGAGAAATAGGGTGAGGGAGGAGCTTGGTTAAGATTCATTATATTTGGTAACTAGGCTAATGCCCGTGTTAAACGCAGTTTCAACAAAAAACATATTATTTATGTTCAAATTTAATACTACGTAAAAACACATACATTCGAAAAAAAAACTTTTAAATAATGTAATAATGTAAACAACGAATGTATAAATTTATTAAAAATACATGATTTGTGGGATTCGAAAACATTATAATATACTCAGCCCTTCAATATAAACTGAACTGTAGCAGACATATATAGCAATAAGTAAAGATATTCATTAAAAGTCGACTCATGCCAAATTTTATCTGTTTGACCCATTTGATATGTTTTTTTAACTTTACACCAGAAAGAATAATTTAAAAATAAAATAATGAAACCATAAGTACCATAAAAGTATCCATCTCATGGAGTTCACCATATTACGCAAGGTTGTACAGTATATAAAATCATAAGCTTCCAAGGACATTCTTATTACACGCCATTAAATATGTAAAATAATAGATTACAGTTAATTCAAATACAAATAAGCATATATTATACAATAATCCATGATAGAATATTAAAACCTCATTTATGAATATATTGTCTGAAGGAGACATCATGTTGATGAATGCATAGCCCATCTTGCATTTATTATGTAAACAAAGTTTGTTGCCTTTTCATACAGCAAGCCCGTGGTCATGATAAGAACACTTTGTGGCTCAACTCCACAAACTCAAATAACATTCTTAGCCTTAATCACTTTGTCAACTAAACCACTCATACTTTCGATGCTGCAAATTTACAAAGATGCTCAACTGAAACACAAAGACACACAAACATTTAGCATATTATCATGCATAACAGGTGCCATTATACCTCTCCATCCACAAATTCATGGGTTCTAAGCATTTTGTTATCATGATATTTCTCCGCTGACAGGCTGCATCCTGACCAAATAATTATGCATTTAGCAGCATGAGATATTCATTAAAAATCGAATTAATATTCTTGAAAAGTATTCAACCTTGATAGCAAATGCAGAATCATTTGACGTGGAAATCAGTAAAATAGCATGCCTAGGGATTATAATGTATAGCACTTACATTACTTGTTTTCGTCAACAAACAGTTGCCAAGATGAATATACATTACTTGTTTTCGTCCTCTTAGCAGTGACCATTGTCATACTCTATTCCAAAACATCGAGCATAGCATTGGAACCAAGTTGAACCTACAAATAAAAAAGTAAAAAAATTAAAATGAACGGGTCGGTCTCGTTGGGTAGCGGGTCAATACGGGTTTCGGTTGAAAAGTTAAAGGTGGATCAATCGGAAAGGATTGACCGCTCATATGTTTCTTGGTCTTTTTTTTTCTTTTTTGAAGCTCATAAATAATTAATATATATTAAATAATATAACAAATCCAGATAAAAGATCTGATTTTTAAAGCCATTTTGGAAAGATTTAAACACTTCATGCAAACTAACCCATTTGACTATCTCATTTTTAGCTAAAACTTGAACTCTACTCATTTGATACATTAGACACAAAAAATTCTCTAAAAAAGGACAGGTTGAGCTTGTCCCCTCTGGGAGCACGAGTAGGAAATTTGAATGCAGGGACCACCATAAAAGTGTCATATCTTCCTAATACTTATGTGCAAGTTCTCTCTCAAGTAGATATAGAAATAAGGGGTTCAAGTTTACATTTTTGACAACTTTAAATAGTGAGATGAGGGTAAAAAATAATAAAAACTATATGATGAACCAAGCATAACAACAATACCTGTGCATGCTGCTGAAACATATTAACATCGACATTAATTAGTTGCCTCACCTACTCAAACTATATGAAGACAACCTAAAGATCGTTACTATTATTAGAAAACTCACTATCATTAAGAGTTGCAATAATAAGAATCCTGAACAAAGAAGTCAAACATGTCAAAGCAATGATGAATGTAATACGAAATCAAACTAAGGATCAGAATAGAACCTGGACAACGTGCTTGTAGTGACCTATCCAACTTCATTCCCTTAACCAATTCCCATTCATTATGATGCGTGTTCCATCCTGGAACAGAACAAAATTACTTTCAAAACTTGCGTGCTACTAAAACACAAGGAACCTCAAACAAAAACATTGTACAAATGATACCGACAACAACAAACAATTTCAACACATGACATAACAGGTTGATATGTGCCACAAGATTTACAATAGAGAAAGCCTTAAACGAATATCCAGTGACACATAGTAAACGATTATTAAAAACTTCAAGTGAAGCTACCTGCAGTATAAAAAAATCAATCGACAAACAACCGCATGAACAAAACATTCTCACAATGGTGTAATTATAAATCCAAAATTGATTGCATCATAGAAAACTAAATACATAGTCTTCTTCAGTTGCATGAGCAAAACATCTGAAACCCTAATGAAACATTTCAATCCAATAATCAACATTAAATTACCTATGCATCATCCATGTCGCCGGAGTTAGGCAACAACACCAATCAGATCGCATCAACAACCGCTGGATAATGAAGACGAAAACAAAATGAAAAAAGCCCTGGTTGATCTGAAACGCCTCCAACGGAAGTTCGTCAGAAGAAGAAATCAGTCTAAAGAGGGAGAAGAAAACTTATGGCTTTAAAATCAGTGAGATTAAAAACGTAAATTGAAAAGCATAATAGAAATTGAGGTTAAAGAGTTCACCTTTCCTTCAGAAGAAGCAAAATCAATGGCAGGAGGAGAAGAAAGAACTCTTCTGTAAAGGTATAAAGAACTCTTCGTTATAAGATTATTATTATTATTCTTATTTAGTTAAAATTAAGTAAGATCTTTTTAGAAAAAATAGATTATAAGAAAAATACTAGAACTAGAATCAGATTTGAATTTACGCTGCATGCTCAACAACTAATCATTTAAATTCTTTTGTCAGTTGACGATTAATCATCAATGGCGGATGCACTATATCTACCTGAAGATATCGTTCGCCTGATATTTCTTCGAATGCCTAGAAAACCCTTGTTCCAATTGAAATGTGTATCAAAGCATTGGAATCGTCTGATTTCAGATCACTTTATAACGTTGAGATCACGAAGAATGATCTTTCTCCCCAGCCTACCTTTTCATGCCATTGACAACACTGCGACAAGCGAGGAAATAATTCTGCCGATGATCAAGCTTTCCTCTCCTTCAATTAACATGGAAAGTTATAAAGAGGTCACTATTGTTGGATCGTTCAACGGGATAGTCCTTTTAGTTCTAGAATATTTAAATCCTAATTATGGTCGTCATATGATCCTATACAATCCATTATCTGGAGAGTACAACACGGTTCCTCGTGGACAATCATACGAGTCATGTAACAACTATCTGTATGGATTTGGCTATGGTACAGCCGCAGATGATTTAAAGATTATCAGATTAAAATATTATCCCTACCCAACTACTGTATCAAAATCTTTTGAGGTATTTAGTCTTAAAACTTGGTCATGGAGCAGACCTTCCAAGTTAACCGGTGACTCTTGCTTCGACAGCACCTATTCAGGTATCTTTGCAAATGGATTTTTGTACTGGACTGCCACGAGAAAGTCGGGTTCCTCTCTTTATTTGATAGTGACTCTTAATATCAAGACGATGAAATTTTCAAGGATACAAGTTCCAGATGGATATCAGTTGCGTCGTTTGGGTACATTTAAGGGGCAACTTTGCATGATTTGTTCTCAATATTTTGCCAAAGGATACGAGTTAAGGGTGATGAACGAACAATGGTCATGGTCTTGGGATTTATGGTCAACAGTATGTTGGTTTGATCCATCCTCATTATTGCCTATTGATTTAGCATCTCATCACGGAATGTTGTGTATTCTGGATGACGGGAGATTGCTAACGTTGAAGTCGTGTAATCAACTCATCATCTATGACATGTTGAAAGACTCGTATGTGAAGGTGGACAACTTGACAAGTTTTATCCGAGTAGGGAAGTTGCATTCTGTGGAATACATCCAAGTTTGATATCACCATCGGATATATCTTCTGTTTTCGTATAATCCTTTTAAATTCAGTGGTTATGTTCGGAATTCTATGAATATATGGTTTGTAATACTTAATTTTTAATGTTTGGTGCATTTTAAATATTTATAACCATGATACAGCATTTCAATAACTATGATGCACCCAATGTAAGTGTTGACAGTGTTTATTGGATTGATGGAAATTTGTTTCTCATTGTTTGGAAACAAGTATATTGCCATTTGCTTGGTGTATCTTAGTTAAAAAAAAAATCTGTTATTTGTTAATTTTTCACGTCATTGTTCAAAATGTTATAAAGAAACTAGAAAAATCATAAAGATGTGCAACCACAGGCTTTCAGTTTTTTTACTAAAAATATCATAAAGATGTGCCACTACAGGCTTTCAATTTTTTTGTTTGATTATTAGTGTGAAAATTCTTAGTTAATGATTTGATTTTTCGTGACATTACTTTATGGGCAATCTCTGAACCAAATGTCTTCAACCGTATGACTTCGGGATCAACTTCTTGGGAGACTTGTTAATTGGTGATTTCCATGAACAAAGGATGATGTCCCTTGCAGACTTTCTTCACGTTGTCGCTCGCCTGGCCACTCTTTCTTCCGTTCAGACCCGAACCAATATGCTCGGTTTGCCCGTTGATTTCTTGTCTTCCCTTAGATGATTCTTTCGAATTGCGAAACTCTTGCCTTGATTAAAGAAATTGAATCCATGATCTTGATTTTTTTAACCTTGGCTCTGATCAATGTTGTAGTCGCTAGGCAGGCGGTTGGGTGGGGACTAGTGATTATTAGGGATTATCAGTGATTAATCGGCGCCTAGTCGGGATTTTCACAACAATGGCTCTGATACTACTATAGATCCCAGGAGACCATTAATTCAACCCATCAATCAAGAACAAAATAACAAGAAAACGAAGAAATGGATTCAACCCTTATAGGCAATTGTATTGAAACTGAACAACTGAATCTGATTAATATACAAGGTACAAGATATAAACTAAAACCCTAACCTATTTATAGATATACGAAACCATTGATTCTTGAACCATCGCGTCCCTTCAAGAATCATCGATGCCAATCGACGTGTCTCTTGATGTTGTTCCGGCGCCTTTTCTGAACGGCGTGCCTTCTTTGATACGTCGCATCCTTTACATGTAGGTTGTAGAGTTTCTATATTGCCACTTTTAGTCCTTATACAATCTAACTAATCTAAATACAATGCAAACTATACTATATACTAGTTACAATTCCAACCCGTAACTTTTCTTTCAAACTAATCAACAAGACTTAGACAATTAAAGTCCAACAATATCTGCTACAAGCCTATGACTACTACAAAGTCTCCAGACTCCACATATCAATACATTTGTAACTCGACTTGTACCACATGTAAATTGTACCTCACCAATATAAGAAATGAAATATAAGAATATATAACACATATTATAAAATAAAATTAGTCATTGATATGAAGAATATAATACACTTTTAACAAGTAGAACCAAATTTACCGACGATGTATAACAAATACCGTATTCTAGTTTAACGGCGCTTTAGATTTATCAATTAGACAGACTGATGGGCAAGTCAAATGAACACATTATTATTATTATTTTTGTTGTTGTTGTTGTTGAATGGCAAGGATGCCAACCACCGTGACCAAGGTCGACTACTCGACCCCGCCAGCCCCTTGGCTCTTCCAGATGCGCGAAACCTCGGCCTTCACCCGCCCGAAGGCACGATAATGGAATAATCGGTAAAACCATCGTCTCCCATCCAAGATGAACCGGCACCACCCGTATTCGCCCTTCACCTGGATGCCGCAGAAAATAATAGAGAGTGGGAGTTGAACCTGCGTCACGAGAACACCAAGTTTTTCCTCAACCACTCCACGACTACTTCACTGGTAACACATTCATGTATATGTATTAACTAGGTTATCACCCGGGTAGGAACATTTACATTACATCAATCATAAGTGTATCAATAATAGTAATGCAAATAAAGTGACATTACCTAAATTAGTAACAAAGTGGATTGTATTAGGTATGAAGTTTTCTTTATAAGTTGTGTATAAAACATCAAGAAAAAGACAAATAATGTTTATATTGTTTTCTTCCCGTGGTTATTGGTGCTCTATACCGTAAATCCAAGACCAACATTATGAGGAAAGATTGTACCCTTTTAAACATTATTATGACCATGAACAACATGAATCCTATAGAAAAGGGTTCTTTATCAACATTATGCCTCATGGATGGAACACTACCTCCACCACTTAACACACTCCTAAGATCACAAGATAATTGTAACAAAATAGAGGTTATATAGTAGGACGCGTCTAAAATAAACTTCCCTAACACTATACATAAAATACTAACATTTCACAATTATAAACATGGACCGAAACGGTCGGTTAACCCGCAAAAGTATTCCCAACAATTCATAATTATAAGCATGAATCGAACGGGTCCGGAGCTGAACAAAATTTTTCTTACCAGATGTTTTGTTTTCAAAATAAAAATAATAGCATTTGGTCTTTTTTTGGCAAAAGCATACAAGTAATGTACTTTAATAACAGGGGATTGAGCAAAAACCTAAGAACAAAACGGGTTGTCCAAAAAAAAAATGAACAGAAAAATCTACACATAGAAATAAATGCAAGAGTTTTTACTCCACTCAAATATCATCTGTCCAAAAAAAAAAAAAATTTACCATGCCCTAATAGGTTTGAACAGAAATATCAGACTATGTTTTATAGTATTTGATCAAAACCCAAAATTTAAACCCTTCATTTTGTTTTTTGTTTTTGGGATTTTAAAAAAGTTCAAAATTTCAGTTACAATTTTTTTTAATTCATCATAGGGCCCCTATTAAAGATATCACCGATTAGAAAAGGGTACATAAAAATTTGAAATGATAAAAAGGTAACTTTGAAATTAGGGTCAAAAAAAAAAATTTTTAAAAAATATTTTTTAAAAAAGAATCAAAGAGCCCCTCAAATAATGTCAAAACCCGTACCACCCTCATTTTTCAAAAAATTTCTAGTACTCTTTCAGAAACCAATATCTAACAAGGGGGTAATTTCTAGCACTACACGAAAACATACATTAACCCAACCCAAATTCCGGGTTTTGGGGTTTTGTTTAAACGGGTTCTAGACAATTTCATTTAAACCCACAAATTCGTTTTGCTTTAAAGGGCCGGGGTTGGGTGGGTTTACCCCTTTTAAAAAACCCCTTTATTAAATATTTTACTTTTTTTTCATAAAAATTTTTGTCATACATTAATTTGAGTGAGTATTTTTTTGCAAAACTTAAAATAAAGCTTTTTTTAAATTTAAACCAGACCCTTTAGTTTGCACCAGGTTTATCTTTAACGGGGGGTTTTTTGGGTTTGGAGTATCTTCTTTTAAAGGGTTTGTTCTCTTGTGTTTAAAAAAAACCAGAAATGTGGGTCAAAATTTAATGGGGCTAAAACAAATTATACAAAGTGTGGCATCTAAAGCACCCCCAAAAAAACAATGACTGTACTTATAGAAAAAAAAAACCCAGTCGATTTTGAAACAAACTATTTGGCCCCGGTTTTAAAATGTTTAACCCCCACCTTTTTTTGTAAATGGGAAACAACATAAAATATAAATTCTCTTATATAATTAGTTACCTCTACTAAAACCCTCAACAGTTCCCCTACTTACTTAT
>CAMTDV010000030.1:63555703-63723651 GCA_947069175.1 Scalesia atractyloides
CACTGCTCTAATCACATTTCCAACCACCACTCACCAAATACCTACTCCCACAAGAATTCCAAATCAACCACCATCACCAAACTCATTTTCAAAAGAAGGAAGATGACAAATGTCATAAATGATGAAAATATCATTCCTTCACCACTTCCAGTATCCTCACAACTACTGACCACAACCTCTGTTACTCTTCAAATATCCACATCATCTCAAACCACTATGAAATCAGTGTTACTTCTTACCACTCAATTCCCACTGGATTTACTTGTTGTCAAAGAAGAAATCAAATCTTTCTATTCTAAAGAAGATCCAAAAAAGAGAATGTTCCCTTCTCTACAATGTTATCCTAAACCCAGAAACATTGATGAATACCTTCAATTGAAGGCCAAACAAGTAGAGGATGTAACAAAAAGGGATACAAAGAGAAGAAGTGATAAGTTCAGAATTACATGCAATATCAACTTAGCAAGGTCAGAAGACTTGAAGACTTCTCAAAAGACCTGTGCAAGAGATTATCTGAGAAAGATGATGAAAGTCTGAGGAAAGACTACATTGATCACATCATGGAAAACAAGCAGTACAAAGCAACCAGAGCACAATTTAAGGATTGGTCTGTGAGTAATTTGAAACAAGAGGTAGAAAGGATGCAAGAAATGTTTAAAGATCCTAACAAAAAGCCCACTCCTCTAGACTGGAACAAATTCAAGAAGAATGTGCCTGATAAAGCGTTGAAGCTCAAAAGGATGAAAGAAGAGTTAATTGCTACAAATTATGGTTCAAAGAATCATATTACAAGGTGGTCAGAGGTTAAGGTTGTGGAAGCTTATAAAGGTTTAGAAGAGCTGAGAAATAAAGATCCAACAGTGCCAAAGAAGCCAAACTACTCAACATCAGAGGTTATTGTTCATCAGACCCAACCTTCTCAAAAATCAACTTCAACATCTACCCCATCCATCCTTGCCTTGAATCAAAGAAAAAGGTGAAGGGAGATGTCTGAGGAAGATAAGAAAAGGTTTGAACATACCTTTATTAAAGAGGGCATCATGAATCAAGCCCAAGTCCACACTGGTGATGCAAGTGACATGCTGAGAGAGACATTATCCAAAATTGCTCATCAAATTCAACCATCATTCTAAACAATAAAAAGCCATCCTAGAAAGCCATCTGATCTAAAAATTCTAAAGTGGAAGGTCAACAAAGATACCCATGAATTGACTCTGCTCAAATCAAATGGCGATGCTACCAAGATAAGAATGGAGGATGCATATGCGTTAAGTGCAGAAGACCTCCAAGATCTGATAAATTTGGAGCTCGAAAAGGATGATGATGATATTGAATCTCTTAATTTGAATTACAATGCAAAGGCCAAATAAGAGAGTTCATGTTGAGAAATAAAGATCAACAATAAATATGGGTTTTTGGCATCATCTGTTTTTCAAAAGGAACAGATGATACAAAGCCAAAACTACATCAGATGATTGATCCAAGTACAAGAAAGTTTCTAAACTCTGATTCGACCCTCTGCTGAAGCTAAATTCTACTATACAAGTATTGTTGTTGCCAAGGTTTGATGAACCAAAGCTCTGATGAAGAATAAAGCTAAGGTCTGGTGAAGACAACAAAGTTTAGGTTTATCAGTTTTTAAGTGTTAATCAGTGTTTTTAATGTAACAGTATTTGTAATAAGCAGATAATAGGTTAATCCGTGGTTAGGGTTAGATATTTTGTTGTTAGCAGTCACTATCAACATTGACGTCATCAAAGATGCTCAGAGGTTAGACATTTTGTATAAATAGAACAGTACATTGTACTGTTCTATCCATCTATTAAAAAGATCATTAACAATCATCTTCTCTGCATTTCTGTACTATCAAACTTAGTTATAAAAGGCTGAGGGGGAGTTTGTGATTCACATGCAAAACTATAAGTTAAAAGCATGATGATGAAAATAATCTTCCATTGATTGTAATACAAAGTTTTCTATTCCGCTGCAAATACACTCTATTTTATCTTCCTTCGTTTATCATCTTTAAAACAACTACAATCAATCCAAACTCAGATCCTAACAATCCAGGCCCTCAAGTGCAAGAACAACGCGCTCCATCAGTCCATCGAGAGTCTAGTTTGACACAACATCCCACCGACACGCTCCTTCATACGCGACAGCGCGCACGGGGTAGAGTGAACGCATTGCACCACATTACCTCGAGACATCCCAATGATACCCAAAGAGCACGGTCTAAAGGGCGCACGTTCATGCACGACCGCCTAGGCCCGCACAGGATGGCGGATGAATTCGAAGCAATGCCAATGAGTATGACCACACTTACCAAGAAGGAGACTCGACAAGTGTGTTCAGCAGACTTCCTCCCGATCATGAAGCATATAAATCGCGCATGCGCACGGCGTACAACCTGGCAGCTGAATATGACTTCACTCTAAGCTACCGTCCAGAAGGAGTTGCAGAAAAGTCAAAATTCATCAAAGAAATAGCAATGGCTCCACTTGAGAAAACAAAGCTACCTCACAACGTAGGGAAATACAACAGGCTGGCAGACCCAGGTAATCACATCCAAGTGTTCACCAGTGCTGGAGTCCTAGGGGGATGGTCCCTACCAGCCTGGTGCCACCTGTTTGTTCAAACATTTATAGGCGCAGCACGCGCCTGGTTTGATAGCTTACCATCAGGAAGGATTAAGTTATGGATGGACTTTCAAGAAAAGTTTTTATCACACTTCAGCCAACAACGTAGGTATACCAGAGACAAGAAACATGTACTAAATATATGGAGAAGAGACAATGAAGATATCAAGATTTCATCACTCGATACAACAAGGAGTGTCTAGAAATCGAAAACATAGGGGATGAGATGATGCGCGCACATTTCATGTGTGCGGTAAAGTGATGATCTAATCCGACGAGTGCGAGGGAGAGATGGTGGTCCCAAGAATTGGGAAACCTTTATTGCAACGGAAAAAAATCATAACACAAACAAAAAAAGCATTTGACCGACAATGATAGCCGTCAATATAATCACAATCACCAAACTGGTGAAAGACGAGGCAGAAGGGGTAAGAACTCCAACTGGAAAGCCTCGGGATACAACGAAAACAGCCAAACCACTGAAGACGCACGCGATACAATCAACCTCATTGGGTATAAAAAGGATGTCAAACTGTCAAACAGGGAGCATCAGTGGAACCCCTTAACAAAACTCCTTCAGAAGTTTTGTCCACCAAGAACCACCAATTCAAGGTGGCACAGCAGATGCGCAACAAGAAGGGTCAAGATCCAAATCTTTTTTTTTTTTGTGACTACCATAAAGACTCAGGACACCTGACAGACGACTGCATTAGTCTACGACAGGAAATAAAAAAAGCGCTTAAGAGTGGGAAATTAACTCATCCGGTCAAAAACGTAAGGAAAGATACCAGAAACACAAACCACAGAGACTCAGGCCTAGATAACAAGAAACTGCGCAGGTTAGAAACGCACATGGTTTGCGGCGGACACAGCCACCCAAGGATACATCACCACAAGCGCGCTCAGGACGAATCCTGGAAAGAATAGCAAGTGGTTTTCCCTGTGGTTCAGGGAGGACCACGAGAGAAGAGATCCATCATCATACCAAGAGTATTTGGGCACTACCAAACCGACTACATGTTTATCGATGTTGGAAGCACAGTGGACATCATTTACGAACAACGCTTTAACTAATTAGACCTAGAGGACAAGGCACGCCAAGAACCGGTCGATTTCCCTCTCACCGGCTTCTGTAACGAGGCAGTCTTTCCGCTGGGACATATATCATTCCCAGTCCTACTATAAGATGGCAAACATTTAAGAACCGAGGAAGTCACCTTCATGGTATTACCAGCAAACTCTCGCCAGACGTCCTTTTAGGGCGCACGTCTCAAGGAGACTTCAATATGCTCTGTTCGGGACCATACTCCGCAGTGGGTTTCCCGACCGAAACAGGAGTGGCACTCATATATGCTCGACGGAAGTATCAGTGACAGATGACACGCGTCCGACTAAAGCAAGCAAAAATGTTCTGCGCACCGAACCAGAAAAATGGGTCCTCAACAGGAAATACCCCGAACAAACAATCACGTTGGGGCACGCAATGTCAGGAAACATCCGCACCCTTATGAAGCAGCTGTTGTTTAGGAACATAGATATCTTTGGTTAGACCCCTACAGATATGGTAGGTGTTCCAAGATATATCGCCGAGCATCACCTGAATATTTCAAAAAATGTCAAGCCAGTCGTCCAGACAAAAAGAAACTTGGGGCTAGAGAAAAATGAAACCATGAAACAACAAGTCCTGGAGCTGGTGGATGCAGGAATTCTACGCGAGGTACGTTATCAAACATGGGTTGCAAATCCTGTAATGGTGCCCAAGGCAAATGGGGGATGGCGCATGTGAATCGACTACAAAGATCTAAACAAAGCATGCCCAAGAGACTGCTACGCACTCTCTGAGATTGATGAAAAGATAGGTTCTTTCAGATGGAAATGCTTCCTAGATTGTTATAAAGGGTATCACCAAGTCCAAATGGCCTTAGAAGACGAAGACAAAACGGCTTTCCATACACTGCTACACCAAAATGTCGTTTGGGTTGCGCAATGTAGGAGCCACATATCAAAGAATGATAAATGAGCTATTTGAAGAGGATGTTGGCAAACACGTAGAAGTATATATGGATGATCTAGTGATCATGAGTAAAAAAGAAGACCAAATGTTGCAAAACATCAAGTTAACCTTCAACACGCTGCCAAGGCAAACATAAAGTTAAACCCAAGCAAATGTTCGTTCGACATGGAAGAGGATAAATTCTTGGGATTCATAATGACTAAAGATGGCTTCAAAGTCAACCTAGAAAAAGTACAAGCAATTGAACGCATGCCTTCACCCTCCACGATAAAAGAAATGCAAATTCTAGTAGGAAGGTTAGCAGCCCTGAATCGCTTCCTAGCTAACCACGCAGCAAAGTCACTGCCTTTTATTAAAACCTTGCGCAACTGCGTTTCAAAAAACAAGTTTCAATGGACGACCGACGCGGAGGTTGGTTTCAAAGAAATGAAAGAATGCTTGATACAACTCCCAACACTCATTGCTCCCAAAAAAGATGAACCTCTGATAATGTATCTAGCAGCTTCAGAGACGGCGGTAGGGGCCGTGCTGCTAGTAGAGCGCAACAATGTACAGACGCCAGTATATTAGTCAGCCACACTCTAAATGATCTAGAAACAAGGTACTCAATGATGGAAAAGCTCGTGTTAGCACTTGTGCATGCATCCAAACGGTTGCGTAGATATTTTGACGGTCATGTCATACATGTTATGACCAACTACAGCATCGCCACATTTTGGCAAAACCTGAGATTTCAGGGAGGTTGGCCAAATGGGCCATCGAATTGGGAGGCCACAACATAGTTTTCCGAACTAGACCAGCAATTAAAGGGTAGATCCTCGTGACTTCATCACTAAAATCCCCAACGATAAAGTAAGTTAAAGTAAGCGAGTGCAAAGCAATGACTAAAACAGAAAAAGTGGTGACAGATAAGTCTGGCAGTTATTCACAGATGGGCGTCCAATGACGATGGGGCCGGCGCCGGGTTACGGCTAGTCAACCCAGAGAAACAGGAGTTCACTTACACCATACGCCTAGAGTTCAAAAACACCAACAATGAAGCAGAATACGAAGCGTTCCTTGCAGGACTTTTTTTAGCAATCAAGATGGGAGTCAAAAACCTAGAGGCGCACGTAGACTCACTGTTAGTAGCTGGGCAGATAAATGGATCTTATGACGCCAAGGGGTAAATCAAGGCCCTGTATTTAGAGCAAGCTAAATCTTTGATCCAGCAATTCCAAACTTTCAAAATTATCCACATTAACAGGAGTGAGAACAAACTAGCCGATGCCCTGAGCAAAGGAGTGAGAACAAACCAGCCGATGCCCTGAGCAAACTGGCTTCGACAAGTTTTCAACACTTAGCCAAACACGTGCGCATTGAAGTACTGAAAAAAAACTCATCCATCCCATTAAGGCAAGTCGATGTAACGCAACTGGGAACACCATCATGATGTCCCCAATCATAGCGTACCTCCGGTCAGGAAACCTACCAGCCGACAAGGCAGAAGCAAGGAAAATTAAACACAAGACCCTACAACACCGATTGTCCGACGGCATTCTTTACAGAAGGTTCTACCTAGGACCGTTACTCCGATGCGTAGACGCAGTTGATGCAAATTACCTCATACGAGAAATCCATGAAGGGATCTGTGGCATCCACGCATATCACATCCCAACCGATGGCGGAAACATCAAAGTGAGACGAAATAGATTGCTCATCGCACATAACACTATTTAGCGACAATAGTTACTTCAAAACTGAATTTCATTAATAAACATAAATTGTCAATATAACAAAGGAAGTACAAGTACATCATGGAAACAACGAAATATAACAACAATAACATAACATATCAAATCTAGTATCTTGCGCGTGTTTCTAGTCATCCCTACTAGATTCATCAAGGCATCAATCCTCAACCTGTAACATGTTTAAAATATAGGTTCAATGCAAAAGCAAAGGCGAGTACACAAGTTTGTAATAGTATAGCATAAGTATCAAAGCATTTTCTCGAATCCACATGGTAATTGTAAACAAGTTATCTAGCATGCAACACTATATGTCAAACTCAAAGTGTCCACAAGTTAGTGTCCCTCGCTACAAAAGTAACAAAACTAGTTTACGAATACAAGACTTAACAAGACCACGACGGGCGGCGTGCTACTCCTATAGCGCTATATATATTAAGTTCGGGCTAGAAAAGTTAATGACATAAAGCATGTATGATTCTAGCATGGACCTAAGTAAACAAGTAGCATGTATTAGGATTGAGATTACAAAGCATGATTAAGTGTGTGTTATGAATTTGATATATTAACATGTTACAACCCAAAGTGTTTTAAAAGTAAAACGGGTCAAGTGTACTCACAGTTTTGCAAGCTTCCACTTGTTAATACGTGAAGGTTTGTTAGTTTGGAGGCGGAACACGGTGTCCTTCTACACGAGGAAACATAGATGTGTGAGTAACTTGGATGATGAAGGAAGATTTAGATTTGGAATTTTAAAGTTTGGCAATAATAAGTATACAAGAAAATAATCATCTAGACTTGGTACTCGTTTTTGACACTATAAAACCCATAGGGGTTATAATGATTTCATGGGTTTAATGCCCATTAGAATCGTAACGGGGAACTAAGTACTTAGGTGACGAAACTTAGTACCACGACGAATAATCATTTGATTATCATCAAGGGTTCGGTTATTATATTATTATATATATTTTATATAGGTATAAGTTTAGTCCAACAAGTATTACAAGGATTTCATATAAGTCATGCAAGGAGGTAGGAGGATAAGCTTCCATTTAAGACATCTTTTGTATATTCACCAATGCACAAGTTGTCACAAGGAAAACAAGGATGGTCATGAATAAGAATAAAATGGAAATGAAAGTTGCAAGTTATCACTATACCATGTAGCAAGTCATCTTCAACCTGGGTGAGCCAACATCGACATAGAAAGTATTAACTAAGTGTGGAAAGCTAGACGGGGTCGTGTCACTATTAGGCTAGCAAACTACTTGGGATAGAGATGACAAAACATCAACTGAGGTGGTGGACTCAAAGTAGGATAGCCACGGCTTCCAAGGAATCACACACTTCTATTACAAGTCTTGTTTTAAGAACAAGCTTGGTGGATACAACACTTGTGGGTTAAAACCCTTACAAAACAAAAGTTTGGAGTGAATAATCACCTCCTAATTTGTGTGAAACAACCTTAGCTAGCTCACTAATCATGGGTTTGATTAGAGGCACAAGTAGAACAAGTTTGTTTAGTAAAAGCATGTTTAAGTAAAGTTCACAAGTTCATCTTCCAAAACAGAAAGTTTAGCCTTATAAATGGTATTGTCCCATCTTGGTTTTCCATGGAAAACCTATGGTAAAATCCCTAGAGGCTCTACAAACTTTGTTGAGGAAGAAAAAGTGAAGAAAACTTGAAAATAATGAAGTTAGAAAAATATGAAAACGAGCATAATTTTATATCCACTTTAGACCTAAAAAATGGTGACGTTTAACCTTAGTTTCCCCAAGAAAACTTGTGAAAACCTTCCTAGAAGTTATCCAAGTGTTGTAGAAGAAAGAACAAGAGGAAATCGAAGTAGAAGTGAGTTAAAACTCACTTTTAGTGGCTGAAAATTTCTGATTTCGCTGCTGAAATCAATTGTGTTTAGAGAGGTTTTGAGAGTGTTTAAGGGTTTTAAAAGTGAAAAGAGGCTAATTATAAGTTGTATATAGGAGGAAGGATTGGGGTTTCAATGGGTTGAGCTTTGGACAAGGTTAGTAGGCATTAAGGCTTGTAACAAGCCCAAACACACCCTTTAAAAGTGGGTTGTCCATTTTTTATTTTATTTTATTTTTGTTAGTTAATTGATATATATTTGTTTATTTGATACCATTTGTTATATAATTAACATATATTAAGGTGTGGCATTGTATTTTTGAAGTATGGACATCATATGCTAATGTTTGCTTGGTAAAAAGAACAAGTTTATAAAAGTTTAATGTAACAAAGTAGATAACAAGGGTGAAATTTATAATGAGGCGTCTAATGATTATAATTTTCACGATTGAATAACCAAGTATCTTGTATGAATGAAATACTTTATGAATTACAATTATACGAGAATTGTTTACGAGTTAATTTATGATACAAACTATGTTAATAAACGTGTGCATGAATCGATGTATAAACATGTATAAGTAATGAATATCCCCATAAAGATCAATTTCATTACGATCGAAGTCTCGGATTTACAACGATTCAAGATGAATACGATTACAAAGGAAAGAGTTTCCAAAAATAGAATTACGATACAATCTTACTAAAATGGAAAGTTGTGAAAAGCGATGCGTTACAGTCTCCCCTCCTTTAGGAAATTTCATCCCGAAATTTAGGAAGATGCAACAAACAGATGCGGATACTTAGCCTTCATGTCACTCTCGAATTCCCAAGTAAACTTAGCGCCACGTTTTCCTTCCCATCGAATCTTGACTATGGAATTCGAATGCGCCTTAATTGCTTGGTCCCTCGGTCCATGATTTTACCGGTTTTTCCACAAAATGCAAGGACTCGTTGATTTGAAGATCTTCAAGCGGAACATGGAGTCCTTTTCAGCTATGCATTTCTTGAGGTTTGAAACGTGAAATGTTGGTTGAACGTTGTTGAGTTCTTGAAGTAGATCTAGTCGATACGCTACCTTGCGAATCCTTTCGAGAATCTTGAAAGGACCTACAAAATGAGGAGCGAGTTTGCCTTTCTTACCAAATCGAACCACATCCTTCCAAGGGGATACCTTGAGAAGTACATGATCACCTACGTTGAATTCCAAAGGCTTGCGTCTTTTGTCAGCATAACTCTTTTTTCGGCTTCTGGCTTTGAGGAGATTATCACGAATTTGCAGGATCTTGTCCGTCGTCTCTTGTATAAGTTCGGGACCGTGATTTGAGCTTCTCCGATCTTGTACCAACAAATAGGCGAACGATACTTACGACCATACAATGCTTCAAATGGTGCCATTTGAATACTAGCATGATAACTGTTGTTGTAAGAGAATTTTATCAAGGGTTAGTGCGAATCCCAGTTGCCACCAAAATCGATTAGCATGAACGAAGCATATCCTCTAGGGTTTGGATAGTACGCTCGGTTTGACGTCGGACTGAGGGTGAAAGGCATTACTAAGATTGGGACGAGTACCAAGAGCGGTTTGAAATGTTTGCCAAAGGCGGGAGGTAAAACAAGCATGGCGATCAGAAATGATGTCAATAGGGGTACCATGACGACTAATGATCTCCTTCGTGTAGACACGAGCCAATTTCTCGTCTTTATAATCTTCACGAATGGGGAGGAAGTGAGCGGATTTGGTCAAACGGTCAATGATAACCCAAATACTATCATGACCAAAAGGAGTGTGAGGAAGTTTAGTAATAAAGTCCATAGTGATGCTTTCCCATTTCCAGACAGGAATCTCTGGTTGTTCGAGTAGGCCAGAAGGACGTTGATGTTCGGCTTTGACTTTGGAGCATGTAAGACATTTCGAGACATAGAGAGCAATATCTCTCTTCATACCAGGCCACCAGTAAGATGTACGAAGGTCGTGGTACATCTTGTCAGCGCCAGGATGAACGGAATATCAAGACTTGTGGGCTTCATCCATCATGGTGTTTCGAAGGTTGCTACGATCAGGAATCCAGATACGATTGAGGTAGTACAGAATGCCATCGGGCTTAGACTCGAGTGGGTTTTCGACACCACACTTCAACTCATTATCGAGGTTACCCTCATTAATGGCTGAGTATTGTGCCTCGCGAATCAGCTCATGAAGTTTTCGCAAGGTTTGGTAGCAACGAATACTCTTTACACTAGTTTTACGACTAAGTACATCGGCTACAACATTCGCTTTGCCAAGGTGGTAGCGGATGTCACAGTCGTAGTCGTTTAACAATTCTACCCAACGACGTTGACGCATGTTGAGTTCCTTTTGATCGAAGATATGTTGAAGACTCTTATGGTCGGCGAAGATCGTACACTTAGTACCATAAAGGTAGTGTTGCCAAATCTTCAATGCAAAAACAACTGCACCAATTTCAAGGTCGTGCGTAACTAGTTTTTCTCATGGATCTTGAGTTATCTCGACGCGTAAGCGATAACCTTGTCAGTTGCATAAGAACGCAACCAAGACCTTAATTTGAGGCGACGCAAAACATGACGAAATCGTCGTTTCCGTCGGGAAGTTTGAGGATAGGAGCATTACGAAGCATGTCCTTAAGTGTTTGGAAAGACTCCTCTTGTTCATGACCCCAAACAAAGGTCTATCTTTCTGAGTCAAGGAAGTGAGAGGGACGACGATTTTCGAAAAGTTCAAAATGAAGCGGCAATAATAATCAGCTAAACCAAGAAACGAACGAATTTCAGACGGAGACTTAGGAGCAATCCAATTCTTCACAGCTTTGGTTTTCGCGGGGTCAACGTGAATACCGAGTTCGTTGACGACATGGCCTAGGAATTGAACCTCCTTTAGCCATAATTCACACTTGCAGAATTTGGCATAAAGACGTTCGGTACGCAAAAGCTGGAGGATAAGACGCAAGTGTCGCTCGTGTTCTTCTCGCGTCTTGGAATAGATAAGGATATCGTCAATGCAGACGATCACGAAGCAATCAAGATAAGGTTTACACACACGATTCATTAAGTCCATGAACACCGCAGGCGCGTTGGTTGGACCAAAAGGCATGACCACAAACTCATAGTGCCCATAGCGTGTGCGAAAGCGGTTTTAGGTATATCTTCTTCGAGAACTCGAAGTTGATGGTAACCAGAACGAAGATCGATTTTCGAGAAACACGTTGCACCTTGAAGTTGATCGAAGAGATCGTCAATGCTAGGAAGTGGATATCGGTTTTTTACTGTAAGCTTATTGAGCTCACAATAGTCAATGCACATCCGAAATGATCCATCTTTCTTTTTGACGAACAAAACGGGAGCACGCCAAGAGGAAGTACTAGGGCGTATAAAGCCTTTATCAAGAAGCTTTGAAGTTGGCTAGATAGCTCATTGCATTTCTGTGGGTGCTAGACGATAAGGAACTTTCACAACAGGATTTGCACCAGGAATGAGATCGATACGAAAATCAACAGAACGAGGAGGAGGAGGACCAGAAAGATCCTCTAGAAAACGTCATGGAAATCGCGAACAACAGGAGTGTCACTCACGCTTGGACCCTTGTCTTTCTTTTCCACAGTATGGGCAAGAAAGGCGAAGTATTCCTTACGTAAGTATTTGTTCGCTTGGATACACGACATAAGCTTAAGACCTTTAGAAGGTTTCCCGCCATAGACGTGTAAGTAATCACCATTAGGAAGAGGAAGACGGATGAACTTTTCATAACAGGCGAATTCAGCACGAACTCGCCTAAGCCAATCCATGCCTACTATGATATCGAAGCTACCCCTTTGCATGAGTATGAGGTCAATGGAAAACGTATGATCGTTGAGGTTTAAAGAACACTTAGAAAGGACAGAATCAACAGTGACGGATTTACCATTTGCGACTTCGACAGGGAATGACCTTGGCAACTTAGAGCGTTTACACTTAAGCATAGGTTCGAATTAAATAGATACAAAACTTTTATTTGCACCAGTATCAAAAAGACAAGAAGCATAGACATGGTTGACGAGACACGTTCCAGTTATGACGTCATTAGCATTCTGCGCCTGAGCGGCGATGATAACGAAAGCCCTGCCTCGAGCTTGTTGCTGCTGCTGGTTGTTATTGTTGCGCTGAGGCAAGCGGTGGTGAGGTCATTAGGATCGCCATACTTAAAGCATGCTTGAACAGTAGCGGCTTGGGGTTGAGCTTGGTTAGGGGCAGGGTTTGCAATAATGGCTTGGTCTTGGGTAGGCTTCAGGTTTAAGTGACAACGTTCCGATAGATGCCAAAGCTTATTACAAGTTGCGCATTTGCGACACGGGGTGTTAGCGGGATGGTGATAAGAGCATTGATTACATTGGGCCACGGCCCAGTGTAGTTCCTCTTTGGTGGTTGAAGGGTTGAGGTAGTGGAAACTAATTGGAAAGGTATCATGTTTTGCGGAATAACAACCGTAAAGTTTTGACCAGAAGCCTTCCGCTTCTGTTCTTTTGTTCTTGGGAGGTGGAGGAGGTGAAGGTTCAGTAGTGGTGGTGTTGGTGGCTTGGTGTGCATTCCTCGTGGGAGCCTTGTTGTAGTTCCCATCGAGGATGCAATTGTTGTTGAGTGAGGCGGATATACTGAATGCGTCATCAATGGTTTTTGGACAGGCGGATGCTACGTGGTTCATCAAGACGGATGGAAGGCAACAGATGAATTTGACAATGGCTTGGGGAACAGTGTCGACTTGGCCAGGGCAGAGAATACTGAGTTGTTTAAAGCGCGCTATGAGGCCAGCGTTGTCGCTCCCAACCTGCTTCAATTCCCAAAACTCGTTTTCGAGTTTCTATAGCTCGTGGGGAGGACAAACTCGTCCTTATCAACTGTTTTAGTTGTGCCCATGGTAAGGTGTGGGCTGCATCGTTTCCTCGTTTGTTATGCTCGGAGGTCCACCATTCGAGAGCTCTCGAACAGAACACCCCTGTAGCGTTCAGGGTTCGTAGGTTATCAGGAAACCCGCTTGAAGGAAGGTGAGTTCAATGGCATCGAACCAATTCATCATGGCGGTGGTACCATCAGTGCCAGTGAATTCGAGTAGCTTATAGGCCATGAATTGTTTGAAAAGAAAGGTCGTTTTAGGTGTCTCCACCTTGGAATCGACGGAGGGATTAGGGGATTCAGTGGTAGGCGGGGTTTGGATCTTGCTCACAATGTCAGGTATAACTCGGGCCATCTACTCGGCCATCTGCTCAGTGATTAATCCTACGAGATCTTTCTTTGATATTGTGTCCTCGTTGTGTTGGAAACCTTTTTCGAACCTGATCGTGACTTCTTGGTCGAGCTTGGCGAAGACATCTAGAGGATCGAAAGAGAAGGAAAGGATAAGACTTGATCATAATTTGAAATAAAGTTTTGCATATATAAGCATGTAAGTATCATGTAGCACATACGATTCACATAAATTTGCATGTATTCGGTAAGTATTAAACAAGTATATTCACGTATGAATGTGTAAAAAGAGTATAAATTTAGTTTGTTCACGAGGATTATTATAGTTTTGATTGCAAGAGACGTGCGAATTGTGTATCGGTTTTGAAATGAACGAGGTAACGAGTATTAAAACACATAGAATTTGAGATAACATAAAAGATAGGCTCAATAAAACATTAGATTGTTTCGGGTTTAGAAACTTCGACTATTCCAAAGTGGTTCGTAAGTTCTTTCGAGTTAGGGAAACATGCTTTGGCCTAATAGGTAAAATACTCTCATCGAGAAGCGATTAACGGTATTTTACCCTTCCAGTTACTACATGTCCCTAGTCGATCGAAAATTCGAGACTTGGTGAGATTGAAAATCAAGGAATGGGACTAGTTGACAAGGTACGGGTTTCACCCCTAACTTAACAACATCGTACCCAAAGTGTGGTTGTTTCTTACTAAATGAGGAGCATATTCCGACTCGTTAGTAAGATCCACTAGAGTATGAAGTGGAAGGTATCCATGAAGATGTGGATATCACCCCTAACTTGATGGTTTAACTTCGTGAAAAATCGAATACGCGGAATGAGGGATTTCACCAAAAATTGTGGGCCATTGGGCCTATCTTGGTGCAAACCGTCTCGTTTGTATTATGAGTTTCTTCAAGTCTTCAAAAGTGTATTGTGTAAATGTCTTAGAAAAGACATATTGTAAGTATTAAGACAAAAGAAGTAGAAAGAAGCAAATAGGAAGGATTGAACATTTTAAACATGAAGTAAGAATGGTCAAGTATGGTACCCACTATAGACTAGGTCGAACATGGCAATTCTACCGAATTCCCTATAGTTATGGCTCTGATCCCAATTTGCCACACCCCAACCGATGGTGGAAACATCAGAGTGAGACGGAATAGATTGCTCGTCGCACATAACACTATTTTAGGGACAATAATTACTTCAAAACCAAATTTCAATAATAAACATAAATTGTCAATACAACGAAGGAAGTACAAGTACATCATAGAAACAACGAAATATAACAACAATAACATAACATAATCAAATCTAGTATCTTGAGCGTGTTTCTAGTCATCCCTATTAGATTCATCATGGCATCAATCCTCAACATGTAAATGTTTAAAATATAGGTTCAATGCAAAAGCAAAGGCGAGTACACAAGTTTGTAATAGTATAGCATAAGTATAAAAGCATTTTCTCGAATTCACATGGTAATTGTAAACAAGTTATCTAGCATGCAACACTATATGTCAAACTCAAAGTGTCCACAAGAATTTAGTGTCCCTCGCTAAAAAAGTAATGAGACTAGTTTGCGAATACCAGACTTAACAAGACCCCAACGGGCGGCGTGCTACTCCTATAGCACTATATATGTTAAGTTCGGGCTAGCAAAGTTAATGACATAAAGCATGTATGATTCTAGCATGGACCTAGTAAACAAGTAGCATGTATAAGGATTGAGATCACAAAGCATGATTAAGTGTGTGTTGTGAATTTGATATATTAACATGTTACAACCCAAAGTGTTTTAAAAAGTAAAACAAGTCAAGTGTACTCACAGTTTGGCAAGCTTCCAATTGTTAGTCCGTGAAGAGTTTGTTGGTTTGGAGGCGGAACACTGTGTCCTTCTACACGAGGAAACATAGAGGTGTGAGTAACTTGGATGATGAAGGAAGATTTAGATTTGGAATTTTAAAGTTTGGCAATAGTAAGTATACAAGAAAATAATCATCTATACTTATTACTCGTTTTTGACACTATAAAACCCATACGGGTTAGAATGATTTCATGGGTTTAATGCCCACTAGAATCGTAACGAGGAACTAAGTACTTAGGTGATGAAACTTAGTACCACGACGAATAATCATTTGATAATCATCAAGGGTTCGGTTATTAGATTATTATATATATTTTATATAGGTATAAGTTTAGTCCAACAAGTATTACAAGGATTTCATATAAGTCATGCAAGGAGGTAGGAGGATAAGCTTCCATTTAAGACATCTTTTGTATATTCACCAATGCACAAGTTGTCACAAGGAAAACAAGGATGGTCATGAATAAGAATAAAATGGAAATGAAAGTTGCAAGTTATCACTATACCATGTAGCCAAGTCATCTTCAACCTGGGTGAGCCAACATCGACATAGAAAGTATTAACTAAGTGTCGAAAGCTAGACGGGGTCGTGTCACTATTAGGCTAGCAAACTACTTGGGATAGAGATGACAAAACATCAACTGAGGTGGTGGACTCAAAGTAGGATAGCCACGGCTTCCAAGGAATCACACACTTTTATTACAAGTCTTGTTTTAAGAACAAGCTTGGTGGATACAACATTTGTGGGTTAAAACCCTTACAAAACAGAAGGTTGGGAGTGAATAATCACCTCCTAATTTGTGTGAAATAACCTTAGCTAGCTCACTAATCATGGGTTTGATTAGAGGCACAAGTAGCACAAGTTTGTTTAGTAAAAGCATGTTTAAGTAAAGTTCACAAGTTCAACTTCCAAAATAGAAAGTTTAGTCTTAAAAATGGCATTGTCCCATCTTGGGTTTTCCATGGAAAACCAATGGTAACATCCCTAGAAGCTCTACAAAATTTTTTGAGGAAGAAAAAGTGAAGAAAACTTGAATATAATAAAGTTATAAAAAGATGAAAACGAGCGAATTTTATATGCACTTTGGACCTAAAAAATGGTGAGGTTTAACCTTACTTTGCCCAAGCAAACTTGTGAAAACCTTCATGAGGTTATCCAAGTGTTGTAGAAGAAAGAAAAAGAGGAAATCGAAAGTAGAAATGAGTTAAAACTCACTTTTAGTGGCTGAAAGTTTCTGATTTCGTTACTGAAACTCAGCTGTGTTTAGAGAGGTCTTGAGAGTGATTAAGGGTAGTAAAAGTGGAAAAAAGGCTGATTATAAGTGGTATTTACAGGAGGAAGGATTAGGGTTTCAATGGGTTGGGCTTTGGACAAGGTTAGTGGGCATTAAGGTTTGAAACAAGCCCAAACACACACTTAAAAGTGGGTTGTCCACTTTTTATTTTATTTTATTTATTTTATTTTTGTTATTTAATTGATATATATTTGTTTATTTGATACCATTTATTATATAATTAACATATATTAAGGTGTGGTATGGTATTTTTGAAGTATGGACATCATATGCTAGTGTTTTCTTGGTATAAATAACAAGTTTATAAAAGTTTAATGTCACAAAGTAGATAACAAGGGTGAAATTTATAATGAGGTGTCGAATGATTATAATTTTCATGATTGAATAACCAAGTATCTTGTATGAATGAAATGCTTTAAGAATTACGATTACACGAGAATTGTTTACGAGTTAATTATGATACGAACTATGTTAATAAACGTGTGCATGAATGATGTATAAACATGTATAAGCAATGTATATTCCACATAAAGATCAATTTCATTACGATCGAAGTCTCGGATTTACAACGATTCAAGATGAGATACGATTACAAAGATAAGAGTTTCCAAAAATAGAATTGCGAATCTTACTAAAATGGAAAGCTGCGAAAAGTGAGGCGTTACAACGCGTGTCCGCGCATGGTTGTGGACAAGATAATGAATGCAGGATATTACTGGCCAGGGATGCATCTAGATGCGGTCAAGACTTTGAGGAAATGTGACGCATGCCAACGCCATGCACCGAAGAAGTTACGTCCCAAAAACGCTTTAGTCCCTATCACAACAGCATGGCCATTCCAACAATGGGGAATAGACATGGTGGGGCCATTCCCAGATGCACCTGGAGCAGTAAAGTTCATCATAGTGGCAGTGGATTACTTTACCAAATGGGTGGAAGCAAAAGCGTTAGCGTCGACTACTGCAATGGTGGTCAGGAAATTTATTTGGGAACACATCATCTACAAGTTCAGCCTACCATTGTGCATCGCCACGGACAATGGAACCAAGTTTTCATCCAAAGATTTACAAAATTGGCTCAAATACCTACAGATCGAGCACACCTTCTTCTCGGTAGCACACCCACAGCGCAATGGCCAGGTCAAAAGCGTAAACAAGAGTATTGTGGAAGGCATCAAGGCAAGGTTGGGAACCCAAAGAAGAGGATGGGTGGATGATCTCCCAAGTATCTTATGGGCATATAGAACCATGCCAAAAACAAGCCACGGAGAAACTCCATTCATCCTAATCTATGGCTCGGAGGCAGTCATACCCGCAGAAATAGGCTTGCTATCTCCAAGAATGCTTTCCATGGACAAACAAGTTACGAACAAGAGCGTCGCATAGACCTGGACCTCTTGGAAGAACGGCGTGAGATGGCAGCAATCAACAAGCCAAATACAAGACAAAGCTAGAAAAGTACTACAACAGCAGGGTGCGCATTTACACCTACAACCATGGAGACTACGTCTTTAGAGACAACAAAACCTCCAACGCTGAGCGCCCGGGAAAGCTAGCCCCAAAATGGGAAGGACCCTATGTCGTCGATAGGTCCTAGGAAAAAGGAGCTTACCAACTGAAAACTTTGGACGGGGTTACGTCCCTAGGACCTGGAACGCGTAGCAGCTGCGCAAATGCTATATGTACTCGCATCTTATCCTTGTATGAACGGCCCCTGGCCCAACACATTTTATCTTAATACAAGAAGTGTTTCCTATGTTACATCTTTTACTTTTCTTGAATTTTGTAAAATAAAATGCATGTCTCATCTTGGGTGTGCATAAAAACGCTAACAACTATATAACAATATAAGGGCACCAAACCTCCAAAGTTAGCCACGACTACGTGTACAACTGGGTTTACCCTACGCATATTCAGATTTACCTCGAATGCTTATTCATGCCACCTAAACAAGATGACTAACACAAGCACAAATTGCAATCACCACAAATTCAAAGTCAAACGGCCCCAATCCCATATATATTAACAATAGTTAAAAGAGATGGCCTTAGCACAGACCATCTCCATACAAAATATAACACCAAAAGTTAAACAATCCACAGAAAGGCAAGATAACGAAAATAAACTGTCTTAAACACGATTACAATGGCTCCTGGCCAATTACACAGCGCGCAGGCCGGTCTGCTGGAGTTACTCACGAATGGGTACTCGGACCAGTACCCCCTCTCGCACCACCATCCTTAGCAGCACCACCTTCCAGCACCTTCCGAAGTACCTCCACCGCTACACCCTTGCGTGACATTTTTTCTGACCGCCTTCAAAAGCCCAAACTCTAACAAGTTAAATGCTTGGCGTTTGCTCTTGTAAGTGACCTCACAATCCTGCTTGAATAACTCGAAATCATTGTCAGACCTCCCTACAGCAGCAATATCCTTCCCTTTAGCAAACCCATCCTGACGACCGTTATCATAAGCTGCACCGCCTAACTCCAACATATATTTGGGCAACTCCTCGGAGTTCACCAAGCGATCAGCAAGCTACACAAATTCAAGGTAGACATAAATACCAAAAAGAGAATGAGATACGATATTACACAGAGACACTTACCAACGGGAATGTAATGCCTAGCTTTTTCGTATCGTTATTTTAGAAAATAAATATTTGAATCATTATTCGAGGCGTTAAAACATAATAAAAATATATGTATTATATATATATATATTATTAATCGTTATTCGTGTAACGCCTCGTATCTCCGTATTTCTATTTTAAAAATGTTCGTATTCGTATTCTAATTTTAGAAACCTTACATTCATATTTTAATTTCAATCTCACAATTCGAAGCATTAATCAGAATAAAATTCATATTTTATACATATTTTTTAATCACACAACCTATCATTTAAATATGTATTTATACGCAAACCGACATAATTATACGTATAAATACTTATACGCACATCCTCAATACTTGAATTATACTTTTATACTTTTTATATACTTAATTACATAAAATATACTCAAAAAATACCAAGAAATATAACAATCATCTTTCCACCTCATCAATCATCTTCCACCTTCTTTAACCAATCATATTTCACCATATTCCACCTCATTTCTCCACCAATCATCTTTCCACCTCATCAATCCTCTTTCACCTTCTTTAACCAATCATATTTCACCCTTTCCACCTCCTTTCTCCACCAATCATCTTTTCAATCATCTTCCACCTTCTTTAACCAATCGTATTTCACCCTTTTCAACATTCTCTATCTATAAATACCAATATCCTTCTACCATTTCTTTACACCATTCTTCTCTCCATCTCTCTAATTCTCTCAATCTCTCTAATTAAAAATTCTAAGAATTCTAAAAGGACACTGAGTGTTCCAACCATTCTTCTCTCAACCTCTCTACTTCTCTCAAATCTTCTAAGCAAGGAAGAGAACTCTAAGAGTTCTAAAAGAAAACACTAAGTGTTTTAATGGAAGCTTGAAGCTCCAACATTCAACTCCTCACGGAAGCACCAAGGAAGCTTTGCAAAACTGTGACATACTCGACCCTTTTTACGCTTTAACGCATTTTTGGGTGCAACATGTATACGAAATCCCTTTACGCAATCGATTATAGTTAAATACTCAAGCCATCGAACACGTTCGTTGTTATGCTTAGGTAGTTTATGCTTGTAGTTTCAACTTGTATTCTCATGATATTGTTATGCTTAGGTTGTTATGCATGCTAGTTAAAGATTTTAATTATATCCTATTTGCTATGCGTAAGTTATTTATGTATGCTCGTTTCAACTTGAATATAAAATGCCATGTGGTTTTGAGACAAACTTTTATACATATACTTATATTCAAACTTGTATGCTCGCAGTGCTTTTCTACTTATCCATGCTTTTATTGAATGTTGCAGGATTGTGACATATGAATCTAGTAGGATTGCCTAGAAATGCGGTTAAATTTTAAAGTTCGTTATATTGTAATTTATTTTTCAATCCTGTTGTATCTCGATTCCAATACTTGTACAAAAATCATTGTAATGAAATGAAATTTATTTATTTGAATACTTATTGTCCATTATTCATTTTAAACTTGTGGTGTTCCTAGTTCAAGCAACGTAAGAAGTTATTATTAAATACTTGTCACAATTAGTGTTATGAAGTCTCTTGCAATCTCGTTTTGTCTCATCCCGATGTTTCCGCCATCAGTTGGGGTGTGACAGATTGGTATCAGAGCCATAACTATAGGGAATTAGGTAGAATTGCCATGTTCGACCTAGTGTATAGTTTAAGCACCAAACTTTGACCATTCTTGATTCTTGCTAAAACGTTAATTCTTCCTACTTTGCTTCTACCTCTTCTTTTGTCTTAATCATACAATTATACGCAACACATATTTGAAAACACTCGTATACCATAATCGAAATGACTCGTCAAAATAGCGGTGATTCCCGCCTTTGGTGACGAATTTCAATCCACCTTACATGATATTTTGTGCGAATTTCACCATCCAGTCAGGAGTGACAACCATATCTTGATGTGAAATTCCATATCATTATCTAGTGGATCCTTATTGACAACTCGAGATTATATCTTGTTTCGTTCAATAAACCACATTTTGGGGGCGAAATTGTCAAGCTAGGATTGACAGTCGACTGGTCTCACTCTTCGATTTTCAATCTCGCCAAAGTTTTGTATTTTCGATCAACTTAGGGATATGTACTAACTGGAAGGGTAAAATACCGTTAATCGCCTGTCGACGAGAGTATTTTACATATTAGGCCAAAGCATGTCTCCCAGATTCGAAAGGACTTACGATTCACTTTGTAGTAGTCGAAGTTTCTTAACCCGAAACGCTCCAATACTTATCAAACCTCTCTTTTATGTCATCTTGGTTGTATGCGATATGATACTTATTCCCTCATTCATTTCAAAGTCAACGTTTTACTAGAATCAATTTTATGCGTAACAAACCTTTCTTTTCCAAATTCCAAAATTTATTATGTGATAAATCAACACACGCATACTAATACGTTATACTTGATTAGGGATTACTGGGACAGCCTTATGTGATAAACTGGTCATTAACTTCGGATGAAGCCACAACTTAACATATGTAGTGCTTGTGAAGCACTATAGGAGTAACGCACCGCCACATGGATTTGTGGTAATGTTAAGTCATTCATTCATACTAGCGGGAACGATGGGTTGACAATTTGTCATTAACTTCGTAAGAAGCCACGCCTTAACATGTATAGTGCTCGTGTAGCACTATAGGAGTAGCGCACCGCCACATGTATTTGTGGTCATGTTATCATACGTTAGCGGGAGCGATGGGTTGACAACTTGTCATTAACTTCGTAAGAAGCCACACCTTAACATGTATAGTGCTTGTGTAGCACTATAGGAGTAGCGCACCTCCACATGGATTTGTAGTCATGTTAAATCATACATTCATACTAGCGGGAACGATGGTTTGACCTGTTTATTCATAGGCCAGTAATGCGTTAATCTTGTTAACAAGATATATATCATGTGTTGTTCAAAGCTTTTACTTGTAACATACTCATACTTATACTCTATACACTCTCACACTTAAATACCAATCATGCTTATATACTTAAGATTCTATACGCTCCCATTCTCACTTGTAATAACCTGATCGTGACATGGAAGTAACCTGGCATCGATTAGCAAAATGAACGTAATATGGTACGAATATGGTGGATACGCTACTGCTACTTCCTCTATATAAGTGTTACTACCATATTACCAAGGTTTCGTAAAAACGTGCCATAAAAATTCGGTGTTTCCTTGTAGATTATCGAATACAAACTTCGATCACTCGCGAGCTATTCTTGGTTATACCCAAACATACTTCGAAATGCTAAATCTTTTTATTGTCTTCCTCTTGAATAAATTTCGGAACG
This sequence comes from Scalesia atractyloides, assembly GCA_947069175.1. NCBI lineage: Eukaryota > Viridiplantae > Streptophyta > Magnoliopsida > Asterales > Asteraceae > Scalesia > Scalesia atractyloides. The sequence continues at coordinate 63,578,282 of CAMTDV010000030.1, forward strand.
AAATTTCCTAAAGTATGGGAGACTGTGATACCTATCTTTTTCGCATCCTTATTTTAGAAAATAAGTATTTGTGTCATAATTCGAGACATTAAAACATAATAAAAATATATGTGTGTATATATATATATATTATTAATCGTATTCGTGTAACGCCTCGTATCTTCGTATTTCTATTTTAAAAATGTTTGTATTCGTATTCTAATTTTAGAAACCTTACATTCGTATTTTAATTTCAATCTCACAATTTGAGGCGTTAATCATAATAAAATTCATATTTTATACATACTTTTTATTCACACAACCGATCATTTAAATACGTATTTATACGCAAACAACACAATTATACGTATAAATACTTATACCACATCCTCAATACTTTAGTTATAATTTTATACTTTTTATATACTCAATTACAGAAAATATACCCAAGAAATACCAAAAAATATACCAATCATCTTTCCACCTCATCAATCCTCTTCCATATTTTTTAACCAATCATATTTCACCTTTTTCCACCTCCTTTCTCCACCAATCATTCCACCTCATCAATCCTCTTCTACATTCTTTAACCAATCATATTTCACCCTTTCCACCTCCTTTCTCCACCAATCATATTTTCAATCCTCTTCCACCTTCTAACCAATCATATTTCACCCTTTCCACATTCTCTACCTATAAATACCAATCTCATTCTACCATTTTCTTCACACCATTCTTCTCTCCATCTCTCTAATTCTCTCAATCTCTCTAAATTAAAAATTCTAAGAATTCTAAAAGGACACTGAGTGTTCCAACCATTCTTCTCTCAACCTCTCTACTTCTCTCAAATCTTCTAAGCAAGGAAGAGAACTCTAAGAGTTCTAAAAGAAAACACTAAGTGTTTTAGTGGAAGCTTGAAGCTCCAACATTCAACTCCTCACGGAAGCAGCAAGGGAAGCTTTGCAAAACTATGAGCATACTCGACCCTTTTTACGCATTAACGCATTTTTGGGTGCAACATGTATACGAAATCCACTTTACGAAATCGATTATAGTTAAATACTCAAGCCATCGAACACATTCATTGTTATGCTTAGGTAGTTTATGCTTGTTAGTTTCAAATTGTATTCTCATGATATTGTTATGCTTAGGTTGTTATGCATGCTAGTTAAAGATTTTAATTATATCCTATTTGCTATGCGTAAGTTATTTATGTATGCTCGTTTCAACTTCAATATAAAATGCCATGTGCTTTTGAGATAAACTTTTATACATATACTTATATTCAAACTTGTATGCTCGCCAGTGCTTTTCTACTGATCCATGCTTTTATTAAATGTTACAGGATTGTGACATATGAATCTAGTAGGATTGCCTAGAAACGCAGTTAAATTTTAATGTTCGTTATATTGTAATTTATTTTTCAATCCTGTTGTATCTCGATTCCAATACTTGTACAAAAATCATTGTAATGAAATGAAATTTATTTATTTGAATACTTATTGTCCATTATTCATTTTAAACTTGTGGTGTTCCTAGTTCAAGCAACGTAAAAAGTAATTATTAAATACTTGTCGCAATTAGTGTTATGAAGTCTCTTGCAATCTCGTTTTCGTCTCATCCCGATGTTTCCGCCATTGGTTGGGGTGTGACAGATTGGTATCAGAGCCATAACTATAGGGAATTAGGTAGAATTGTCATGCTTGACCTAATCTATAGTTTAAGCACCAAACTTTGACCATTCTTGATTCTTGCTAAAACGTTAATTCCTCCTACTTTGCTTCTACCTCTTCTTTTGTCTTATAATACAAAGGTTTTCCTAAGGCATTATACGCAACACATATTTGAAGACACTCGTATACCATAATCGAAATGACTCATCAAAATAGGGGTAATTACCGCCTTTGGTGACGAATTTCAATCCACCTTACATGATATTCTGTGCGAATTTCACCATCAAGTCAGGAGTGACATCCATATCTTGATAAGAAATTCCATATCATAATCTAGTGGATCCTTGTTGACAACTCGAGATCTTATCTTGTTTCGTTCAATAAACCACATTTTAGGGACGAAATTGTCAAGCTAGGATTGACATCCACTCCTTGACAACTGGTCTCACTCTTCGATTTTCAATCTCGCCAAAGTTTCGTATTTTCGATCAACTTAGGGATTTGTACTAACTGGAAGGGTAAAATACCGTTAATCACCTGCCGATGAGAGTATTTTACATATTACGCCAAAGCATGTCTCCCAGATTCGAAAGGACTTACGATTCACTTTGGAGTAGTCGAAGTTTCTTAACCCGAAACGCTCCAATACTTATCAAACCTTTCTTTTATGTCATCTTGGTTTTATGCGATATGATACTATTCCCTCATTCATTTCAAAGTCAACGTTTTACTAGAATCAATTTTACGCGTAACAAACCTTTTCTTTTCCAAATTCCAAAATTTATTGCGCGAGAAATCAACACACGCATACTGATACGTTATACTTGATTCGGATTACTGGGACAGCCTTAAGTGATAAACTGGTCATTAACTTCGGATGAAGCCACAACTTAACATATGTAGTGCTTGTGAAGCACTATAGGAGTAACGCACCAGCACATGGATTTGTGGTAATGTTAAGTCATTCATTCATACTAGCGGGAGCGATGGGTTGACAATTTGTCATTAACTTCGTAAGAAGCCACACCTGAACATGTATAGTGCTCGTGTAGCACTATAGGAGTAGCGCACCGCCACATGTATTTGTGGTCATGTTAAGTCATACATTCATACTAGCGGGAGTGATGGGTTGACAACTTGTACATTATTCATTTTAAACTTGTGGTGTTCCTAGTTCAAGCAACGTAAAAAGTAATTACTAAATACTTGTCATAATTAGTGTTATGAGGTGTCTTGCAATCTCCTTTTCTTCTCATCCCGATGTTTCCGCCATCGGTTGAGGTGTGACATGGAACCCATGGTTCAACAACCATTTACAATCATCGCTCAATTCATCAGCCAGGACCTCCATGGTTTTGTTCTGTCTGTTCACGTTCTCCACATCTTCTTCCAGCTGTGAAAGGCGTGCAACAGCCTCCGCATGGCTTTGTTGAGACGTCAAGGCCTCAGCTTCCTTATCCTTTAACAACTTGGTCAAGCGCAACACCTCTTGACCACTTTCATCCCTTTCACCTCGAAGTCTCACAGCTTCATCATGAGCATTCTTCAACTCTCGATTGGATTTAGCATGGGTAGCTTCCCATTCAGTTTGCCGATCAGGATTAAACTTCTAGGCAGCAGCAAGCTTCGCCTCCGCATCAGATACACGCCAGTTCAGACCCTTCTTCTCAGAATTAAAGGCTTCATGCTCCACCTCGAAATCCTATTTCGCATTCTTGAGAGCCATGATGTTTTCTCCCATGGATTGCCAATCCCGCACGATCTCTTGAGTAGTCGAATAGTAATTTACACCAGCATGTACGTGCTCGTCCACAATCAAACGGCACGTCCTTAAACACACTCCGCAGGCGGAAGAAATAAAGAATAGAACTCATGACAATTTGATAAGTTGTCCATTTGAGATCCTTGGAGAAGAGACCAGTTGGGAACATAAGCTCGATCATCACATGCAGGGTTGTGACTGTCAAAAGCCCCGCCCATGTCTGATCGATGAACCCCATAAACACCCTGACCAACATCACTTTTCTGTGCGCGCTTGGTATACTTGGTCGTGAAAGGGACAACATCACTGGCTTCAACAGAGTCTCCACCCCTTCAACAACTTCTGTATCCTTATGTAACCCCTTGGGTTCGGTAATCTTCAAAGGAAAAGGACCACGCGCTAGAGAATCACTATAGATAGCGCTGGGAGGAGATCCAGGATCAGGAATATCAGAAAAATCCAAAGGGGTAGGCTTAGACACTGGAGCAGCAGTAGGAGTTGGGTGTCGCCCAGCAGAAGAACCTATACAGCAAGTCACAACTAGTTAAGTCGGCAATGAAAAATACATACTCGAGAAAATCGTCACAAGTAAAAAATGTACCTTTCGACCAGAAGTTTCTTCAAAAAGTTCTTCAAGAGTGTTAGGCTTCTTCGAGAAAATATCGAGGTATATCTGACTCTCCGAAAGCACAACAGGATGACCCATCATTTTCATCTTCTTCTCAGAAACCTCCAAAGCGGCTTCAGAATCTAATTTTTGTTTAGAACCAGATACAACTTCCTTTTCTTCTCCATCATCTTTGTTAAGGTAGTTTGATCCTCATCAATGTCAGAAGCACTTCGCTTGGCACCTATGTCCAATCCAGACATAGTGTCAGACACGACAACATAATCCAAGTACTGCAAATGAGATGGTTTGCCGGCGCGTCCCTTCAACTCCTCTCGCACACCACTAGTCTCTTGTAAAGACCCAGCAACACCAGCACCTCTTGCATCCGCGCCTGGTCGTGCATGGGCACTTGCATGAAACGTGCGGGACCGGTGCACAAGACCGTCAGATGAAGCAGTCAATTCTTCACTCGACAAGAGGATGGTGTCCTCTATGGTAGACAGTTGTTTCATAACAAACTTGAGGGATAAGAAAGAAGGCGCACCTGTAGGGGTCACAACATAAACACTCAAGCTCTCATATGTCAGATGAAGGAAATTGTCATGGATTAATCATCTCACCGGCAACCTTGGGATCAAAGACGTTCATCAAACTGTAAACTGCACAATAAAAGACAGGGTTCACACGGAGAACATAACCATACAAAAATACAAAACAAAAATAATAAAAACACAACGTACTCTTGTTCTTGTGACCATAGGCCGGTGCAGCCATGGGATTAGTAGGTGACCACAGCGTACTCATTCCGGCAGCAATCAAAGCCCCCTCTTCCAACTGAATCATAGGGGTTGGATTTCGAGTCAATGTTTGATACCACTGCTCCTCAGCATAGCTAACCACTGGCAACTTCAGCAAACCCTCATCTGTGGTCCGGTAGTGCATGTCAATTGGTATCACACCCCGACGGATATAGAAGAATTTGTGCTTCCAATTGCGTAAACTCTTGGGTGGATCCTTACTATAGGGCAAGACATTTGTCGTACGGGAATTGAAAGAATAGTAACCGTCGGTGCCCACATAGTAGAACACATTAAACATATCAACAGAAGGGATCAGATGTTGAGCACGACAGATAAACTCAAAGTGGGTAATACGTGGCACCCCTACAACACTGATCTGGGAGATATGTAAACCATAACGGGCCAGCACTTTACCCAAAAACTTGGTAATCGGAAGCCAAAGGTTACCTTCATGGAAGAACCCAGCATAGAGGGTCATGTACCCAGGGGAGCATCCAACACCGTACTACCTACTACCGGAAATTGAGCACCCCAGTTCACCGGAAACTGGAACGTCTGGCATATATAGTTAAATTCATCCTCCGCCAGTTGACGATAGCCTGGTCTACTCTCAAAGGCTCCATAGACTTTGAATTCTTCCCCTTCGTTGCACCAGTTTAGACGGAAGTAGACATGAGAATAAGGGAAGTAACACACAAGAAATCAAGAAGAAAATGGAGAGAAGAGAAGAAGACAGGGAAGTTGGAGAGATAAGAATTCAAAACGTTGATTCAAGGGACATTTATACCCATCGCATTAAGTACGATGGGAAACCCTATCGACAAGTGGGGAGTTACAACCAAGGAAGGAAGGACATGTAGCAGGAAAAAACTGAAAAGGCGTCTGATAAGGGCGCGTCGCCGCCACACACCTGACACGGAGCCGAAAAGACGACTGTCACACTGACGTCATCTCTGAAAAGGCGATTGTTCCACTTCGCTGATGGGGCGTCCACCACGCTCCTACAAACAGTGACAGCTGTCAGACGTCAGTCTCACCAACCACACCACTTGTCAAAGAAACTTCTCCCAGAAGAAAGCTTGCGCATACGCACGTGCCAAGAAGGGCCCACTTCTGTGCGCCGAAGCCATGCGTTTTTTTGGCTCATTTATGTGCGTTGCAACCTATACGCTTTTTGACTCACTTCTGTGCGCCGCAACCATGCGCCTTTTTGGCTCACTTCTGTGCGCCGCAACCCATGCGCTTTTTGGCTCACTTCTGTGCACGGCAACACATGCGCTTTGGAGGATCACTTATGTACGCCGAAGCCATGCGCCTATTTGGCTCATGTCTATACGCCGACACTCATACACTCCTAAAAAGCCCACTCCAGCAAAGGTTCACCTTGAAGTCAACGACCACATAAAACACCTCTTAGAGTCAAGAATCTCTCCCGGTTGATAAACTCACCCGAAAGCCGCACTGGACTGGGGGACTTGAAGAGGTATGATCCCAAATCACACGATGACATGTGTAACAAGGAATCACACCTCTCCATGATGGCGTTCACATCGCAAACTACCGTCCACGTCACAGAAGATTCTGGAAGCTTCTGGAAGGAGACGCCAAGGGACCAAAGATGCTCCCAGCAGACATAAAGGACAAAACGTGGACCAATAGGGGGACAACAGCAGCGGACGCAGGATCCCAAGAGGATCGGGCGACATCCAATACCACAGCAGGCTGACCTGGAGCGAGTAACCGTGTGCCACGTCACCCCAGACCCGACAGCATCTTAGGGGATAGGAGGAATATTCCTCCTGGTCACACAGCTGGTGAGCACTGGCTAGCTGGCAGGTCGCCCTCTCTCCCATTCTCCGGCTATAAATAGAAGGCTTCATCCACAGTATTAAGGGTTCGAATTCTCACTTTCTTCACCATTCCTCAAAACGATTACTTATTCTCACGCCGGAGGGTGGTTACAAGGAGAACCCCTCTCTTCTCCTCCTTATGACGAGTCACCGGTGTTGTTCGTTTTGCAGGAACCTGAAGAGTTAGCTATCCGTCGAGTGGAGTATTAAGGTTGAACCGACAATCCCGAGACAACCCGGCTGAGTATCCTTAGTGTTACTTAGTGTTTTTTCATAACCATAATAACAAGTTATTAGTTTTAAAATGGGGTAACTTTGTAGAATAGTAACCAAGTTTTAAAAGTGTTCCAATTAGGTCACTCAAGTTTCAAAAGTATTCTAATCAGTCACTCAACATTCATTTTTTATTAAAATTAAGGGTTTTTTCATCCATTTCACAGGTAACCGTGGTGATGTGAATTTTTGTTTCTTTTTTCCCTTTCATTTGATGCTAACGTCCAGTGATTACGTGGATTTTAACTTGTTTTTTTTCAATTTTTAATGTAACTAAAGTGTTTTTATTTTTAATAAATAGAATTTCATATATTAATATAATCCGACCCTACCATCTTATGCTCCATTTTTCTCTTGACACATGGAAAAAAGGACATGACTCGATTTGAATGTTAAGTTATCTAATTGGGACAAAAACGATAGAGTGACCTAATTAGAATACTTTTGAAACTTGGTTACTATTCTGTGACATTTTCCCTTTTAAAATACATATACCATATTTATATCATAGAAAATAAGTAAATTTTATGGATTTAAAATATATTTGTGTATTACGGGTTGTAAAACGTAAAAATCAATCTCACTTATTAGGAAAAAAAGCATATATGTGAAATTATGAATAGCAATACACTAACGACGATGAAAAACGTTAAATGTAAATATAAAAAGTAAAAGATAAGTTTTATCTACTAACGTGTGGGTTATGTTCGCCTGTTGTGTCAGTTTAGTTTTAAATAAGTTTTATTGTTATGTAGATAGAACTAAGGGTATCGAAACAATAAATTCAAAATTTTATAAATTATATATTAGAAATAAACAAAACATAATCATGTTACATGGATCCAAAACAAACGAAAAAAACGTATATCGACACCGGTCTTATAATACCAATATTGGTACTGATGTTTGTCGGTATCTTTCGGTTTGTTCCTAACGATACTCGAAATGGGTATGATTAGTTTACAAAAAGTATACATTTTTTCGAACACAATTGGTGCGTTACGTTACCACTACTCAATATAGATTATTATAAAAAAAATACTTACAATGGTTTTATTGCATGAAAGTTGTCTCATTTAAACCAAAAAATAATTATTGTAACCATAAAAATAAAAGTGTAGTTTACGTATATTGTACACCATAAAAACGCATAAAGATACCGGTTCGAATGATAATGATTATACTGATATTGACAGTTGTTAGTCATTATACACGAACTCAATATAGCCTGTGATGCAAAAAGACTACTTCAAACAAAACTTCATTTTCAACGAAATGTCAAGAAATAGAAATTACACCCAGGGTATATTCATTTATTTTGAAAGATATTTCAAACATAGGTTATCTACACACAAGGGTGAAGTTTTACCTACATGATGATCGATAACCTCAGCGTTTGATTCCAACAGAAAAATATATTTGATTACACATAAAATATATTGTTTAGAGTTTTGAATTACATATACCGGAATAAAAAAAACAAGCACAAACATGAAGAAGAACAAACTTTTTCCCATCTTGAATATTTTTATGACTTCACAAATAATCAATACAAGTGCAAAGAGACAGTTTATATACACAAATTTTGGCAATAGTTGACGAATTCTTTACGTTTATTATCATGTATTAATGGGGGTTTTAACAATAATTGTTACAACTAGTTACAATGTATTTATATGTAACGTCTCTTTTGAGTTCATTACGTGAATGACTTATGCGCTAAGCACTTTTTTATAAAGATTATAAATATGGTGTTGATGTTATATTAAGTGGTAAAACGTTTTTCCTTGAAATAGTAACTTTTTTGTTTTTAAACGAAAGTCTACCACAAGACATAGACGTGAAGGTAGTTTCATCCTTACACTTCAAAAAAATCACTAAAAGACAAAAAAAAACATAGACATAGTTTTCTGGTGCATGTTGGAACTAACCTCAAAGGAATTGTATAAGAGATGTAGAATGGTGAAAGCTGGATGCGAGGAAACCAAAATTGTGTCCTTCATGTCGAGAGAAGGGAAAGCTAATTAGCTGTTGAGAGGAGCGATGGACATAGTTGCGCCAAACATGGTCGAAATATGACATAACAAGAGTTAACATTTTTCTTTAATCACAGCTATAATAAGCCCTTCATCTTGATCTTGTTAGGCATCCTCATCACCAGTGTCTCGCCTATTTGTTGATGTTGCAAGCTCTGGATCGTTTGCCATCACCACTAATGTCTCCCTACTTTTAATCACTGTCACACCCCGCTTTCCGAGTGGGCCAGGACGTGGGGTTTGAGCGTGGCGATTATGTATCAATTTCACAACGCATCGGAAAAAGGGAGTAGTAAAAGTACAAGTATTAAAAACGTCAAATTATATGAAAACTTTAGAGCATTTATAAACTGATTATATGGTTTATGCCATTTTAACGAGTCGTTTGCTTAAGTACGGGTTCGAATGGTCAAAGGGGCCTGTGACAAGTCAAATATGATGGATCATGGCTTTGTTATGTTGTACAAACAGTTTTGGTGTCAAAACATTAGATTATGAATACTTAAAAGTTTATTCTTTGAAAAATATATAAGCTAAGTTTGACTTTTTATAATTCAAGTTTGACTTCCATTTGACTTGTTTAGACATGATGATCACGTAATGTAAATGTAGGGTTTTAATTTCTACATTCTGATGACGATTTGGTTGAGTTTGATTTAAAATTGATTGACCAAAATGGTCAGAATCGAGAATCAAACGGTCAAAGAAAAAGTTAAACTGTTGACAATTCTTTGACATTCGGACTAATTTAGACTGGGAGACTTACTTAATTAAAGGAGGACTTCAAAGACCAGAAAGGAAGACTTTAAATGCAGAAGAAAGCACTCACACTTAGATTTTAGAATGTTTTGGGTTGGGTATGAGTAAAAATGGCACATAAGGATGCTATTTATAGCCAATCCAAGTTCAATAGGTGAGGACAAGTGTCATGGAGGTCTTAGGGACTGGTTAGTGTCCCTTGAGGTGTCAAGAGGTGGATTAAGGTGGAAACTTTTCGAGATAGGTGACACATGAAGGCTGAATGTTGTTGCCAGCCAACATTCTTCTATGTAGGGACTAAGAAAACATTGTAGTTCTTCCATGGCACTCATTTCAAATTGAGTTGTCATCAATTTTCTGAAATCATCGCACACTTTATCACATGTGGATCCAAAGATGATATCATCTACATAGATCTGAACTAGTTAATAGATATTTCCCTTCCCATTTGAGAAAAAAGAGTTTTATCAATTTACCTCTTTTAATTTTGTTGGATAGGAGAAAAGTAGATAGAGTATCATACCAGTTCTTGGTTCTTGTTTCACTCCATACAAAGCTTTGTTCAACTTATAGACATAATCAAGATAAAACGAGTCTTCAAATCAAGTTGGTTGACACACATAGACCTCTTCTTGGATTTTTTTTCCATAGAGAAAAGCACTCTTTATATCCATCTGATACATTTTCATGTTGTGCTTGACAACAAAGGTCAAGAAGAGTCTTATGGCTTCTAACCTTGCTACAGAAGCAAAGGTTTCATCATAGTCAATTCCTTCTTCTTATTTGTACCCTTAAACCACAAGCCTGACTTTTTATAACAATGTCTCTTTCATCAGTTTTGTTTTTAAAAGCCTCACTTTGTTCAAATTGGACATGTGTCCTCTGGTAATGGTATACGTTCTCATACTTGTTGTCTTTTAAACTGAAGAATCTCTTCTTGCATAACTTCTACCCAACTATTTTCTTTTAATGCCTCTTGGTATTTGACAGGTTGGATGAGTGATAGAAAGCCTGCAAATAGGTAAACATTTAAGTTTGGCTTCTTGTGAGCAATCCTGCATTGATGTCTCCTATAACTTGTTCTGGTGGATGAGATCTGTGGAGGATAGTGTTTCCAATGTATGGAATGATAGAATTTTGTGATGAAGGGTCTAAATGGGAATTTTCCGGTGAAACCTCTGTTGCCATTGTAGTATGGTCAAAAGTGGTTGAAAAGGTGGTGGAGGTATTGGCCCAAGTGGTGAGTTATTTAAAGATGAGGATAGATCAGTGGTTTGACCACAAGCAGCATCAGAGGTTTGGGGTTGACTTTGGTCAATAGTTGTTCTAGTTATTGTGGATTGAGTATTGTTTTGGGTAGAAGAGCTTTGTGGATCAGAAGAGACTTTATATTGAGATGGCATCTCAATGTCAAACATGTAATCCTATTGAGCTACACTTGGTTTACCTGTATCAACACCAACCTTAGCAGTTACTTCTTCAAAAATGAATTTATTAAGATCAAATATTCTGTAGGGTTTTAGGGATTTTCAAGGAGATAATTCATTGAATTTTACATTCAAAGTTTCTTCTATAATCATGGCCCTTGTGTTAAACACTTTAAAGGCCTTGGCTGTAGAAGAAAATCCAAAGAAATATCCTCAATGCACTTTTGCTGCAAACTTTGAAATTGAATCTTTGAGATTCATGATAAAGCATGGGCAACCAAAGATTTTGAAAAATGACATTAAAGGTTTTATTTTGAACAAAATCTCACACACCAGTCTTTTGATGCCTAGGAATTATTAAGACCCTATATTGAACATAGCATCCAGTATTCACAGCCTCTGCCCATAAGGACAAGGGAAGACTAGAATCTGCAATCATAGTTCTTGCAATCTCAATAAGGGTCCTGTTTTTTCTTTCAACAACCCCATTTTGTTCAGGTGTTCTGCGAATACTGAATTGTCTCATAATTCCTTTGGATATGCAGAATTCATCAACCTATTGTTTCTAAGTTTTGTCCCATTGTCACTTCAGATGGACTTTACAGAATATCATATTGTTTTCTGATTTTATGATAAATTATTTTAAAATTCCTGCAGCCTTATCTTTTGAGTGAAGAAAGAATGTCCATGTAAACTCAGAAAAAATCATCAACTATCACTTAGCAATATCGTATTTCCTCAAGCTCATGATTTTAATTGGCCAAACAAATCCATATGCAACAGTTGTAAACATTTGGGGTATATTTGGCAAGGAGCTTTTAGGAGCTTCTAGCTTTAAGCTTTTAAGAAAAACTCCTACTCAATAAAAAGCCTTGTTTGGTTGAAGGAGCTTCAAGCTTTTAGGTTAGGAGCTTGAAGCTTTTGGTTGAACGCTCCTACTAGTAGCGTTTAGAAGAAGCTACAAGCTTTTAGGAAAAAAGACTATTTTAACCTCTAAAGATAATGATTTTTTTAATGCACCAACTTTTTAATGTCCATTTTGGTCATTTTATACATTTTATTAAAAGCTCCAGCTACTCTGCCAAACACCTAAATATATCTAAAAAGCCTCCAGCTTTCAGCCACCAGCCTCCAGCTTTCAGCCACTAGCTTCCAGCTACCAGCCACCAGCTACTTTTGCAAACATACCCTTGGTTGTTTTAGACTCTTCAAGGGTTTGTGTAAAAGTTTGTGTTCTTTTCCTTTTAAACAGGAGACACGGTGTTCATCACATTTAAATTATTTGGTTGGTAATCCTCTGATAAGTTTTTCTTTGTTAGAGTGTTAATTTCTCTTAAATCAACATGTCCCAACCTTCTATGCCATAATTCTGTTTCTTTCGTTGAGGCAACAAAATAGGCACATGTTGGTTTTTGGGGTTTTCTTTAGACATATCTACCACATAAACATTGCCACTTCTATAAGCAACAAGTTATGCTGTACTTTCAGCTATAATTTTGTCTATCTTTTTTACAACCACAGGTCCAACAATTTTACAAGTTGTCTTTGTAAAAAATGAGTCATAGCCTTTGTCACTCATTTGTGAAACACTGAGTAAGTTAAATTTTAAGTTGTCTATCAGATTGACATCTTCAAATTTTTAGCTTTCCTGCTTAGACATTCCCTGACCCATTACCTTTCCTTTAGAGTTATTTCCAAAGGAAATATCACCACCTCCATGAATATGGAAGTTTGTTATTAGAGCTTTGCATCCAGTCATATGTCTGGATTCTTCCGCTATTAACATACCATAGTGTCACGCCCCGCATAAATTCAGCATTCGAGAACCTTCTGGAGCTATCTACATGCTTCAAGAGCCGCCCGGAAGACTCCGGAACAGCCCGTATTGTTCCAGAAACATGGAGACACTAAGAAGCACATAATATCAGCCAAGAACGGCCTAGAATTCGTTGGAAAACGCTGGTTACATCACCCATAAAAATCTGCCATAAGAACTCTCTAGAATTCAGCATAATATCTTGATATTATGTAACAAATATCTTAGATATTTAGACTTGATATTTTGTAAGGAGTGTTCTAGATATAGAACACTCTAGATAGACACCAAAGTACTATAAATAGGCATCATGGGGGCTCAGTTGAAGCATCCCCAAAGACTCGTAAACATCATAACTCTTGTAAGCTTTCTTTGCATAATACAAAGCCTTTCTCTTGTATACTTGTGTTCAAATATTACAAGCAAACCACTTGCGATCCAACGTTCCCTCTAGCAACTTTCACAACCAAAACCCAACCACACTACGTCGACAAGGCTTACATAGACCGTGATCTAAGACCGCACGCAAGTTGAATAACTAACTCCGTGACAAGTGGTATCAGAGCCAGGTTACAATCCATCAAAGATGGCTGATGATAAGATCCAACTTACAACCACGGCTACTGGTGAAGAGACTCGTGGGCGCGATGACACTCGCAAAGGAGGAAGAAAGAATCGAGACATGTCCAAGGACTTGGTCGCAAGCTTAGACAAACGCGTGGAAGACGTGGAGACATCGATAGCTGAATTCAAGTCACGGGTTGAAGAATTCAAGGCTGAAGTCGACATCTTCTAGACAAACGTTAACGAGTCGCTGGAACAAGTAGGTGGCGATCTCGGCGAGTTGAGGAAGACATCAAACTTGCAATGCAGGTCATGCAAGCTGAATTAAAAGAGATGTTTATGAAGGAGCTGGGGAAAGTACAAAGCAATATAGAGCGCAAGTTTGCTGAAAAATTCAATGAGTTGCAAATGGAGCTAAACATTTGCAAACAAGCACTAGCAAACCGAGGCGACACCATTATTTCTTCAAAGTCCGAAGTCCCAAAGTCATCTCCGTTTGTTCGAAAACGGGAGGCACGAGTCGTTGACAACTTCATTTGGGAGATTGAGCAGTACTTTGAAGCTATAGACATCGTTGACGATGGCAAGAAAATCAAGACGGTGACCTTATACTTGAAGGAAACCACGGCTCTATGGTGGCGACGAAAGCACATGGAGATCGAAAAAGGTAAATGCACCATCAACACTTGGGCTGATTTTGTAAAAGAAATTCAAAAGCAATTCTATCCGAAAAATGCCGAACACGATGCAAAGATTCGGCTACGAAACCTTAGGCAAAAGGGTAACATCAAAGATTATATCAATGAATTCACTACCCTTGTGCTTGAGATTCCTGACTTGTCGTCCAAGGATGCTCTCATTTACTTTGTCGATGGCTTGCAACAATGGGCCAAAACCGAACTTGAACGACGAAATGTTCAAGACTTTTCATCGACAATCTCTGTTGCTGAAAATGTGCACGACCGTAATGAAAATCGTTCGACAAGATCAGCAACTATAGAGACTGGCGATGCGAAAGGTGGGGAGCAAGACCCACTAACCAAAATCAAAACCGGAGAAATGATGACCGGGCATTAACAATATATAACAAAGGAAAAGACGTAAACAAAGGCTGCTTCCTTTGCGACGGACCTCATGATGCTCGAGACTGCCCAAAGAAAGCCATATTAACGGCCCTTATAAGGACCGCGATGATGAACCTGAGGAAACCGAAGAGGTTCGCCTAGGTGCAATGCAGCTTCAAGTTTTGAATGCTATGACTGAAATGGAAGGAAAACCTTTGGCGATAGCAAATCAAGCTAACCCGACAACGTTCGTGGGCAATACAAAAGGAAAAGGTCTTCGCTTTGTCAATCTAGAGATCAAAGGAGAAACCTTAGAAGCATTGGTCGATACCGATGCTAGCCACAACTTTATGACAAAAAAAGAGGCAAGAAGACTCGGCTTAAGAATCACAACTCAAGAAGGCTGGATCAAAGCTGCTAATGGAGATCCTATACCGATCGAAGGTGTTGCTTGGGGCGTAAAAACCAAAATCGGGACATGGGCAGGCAAGTTACACTTCTCGATTGTTCCAATCGAAGACTACAACATTGTGCTTGGGATGGATTTCTTTCGAGAACAAAAGGCCATGCCAGCACCATTCATGAACACACTCTACATCATCAAAGGCGATGAGGTACACACTGCACCCTTGAAGTCCAAGAACCAAGGCAAAATATTATCCGCAATACAACTCATGAAGACTCCTGAGGCGTTCGGGCATCGCAATGAGGACGTTGCGAATTTAAGTGGGGAGGATGTCACGCCCCGCATAAATTCAGCTCTAAAATTCAGCATTCTATAACCTTCCGGAGCTATCTACGCGCTTTAAGAGCCGCCCGGAAGACTCCGAACAGCCCGTATTGTTCCAACAACATGGAGACACTAAGAAGCACAAAATATCAGCCAAGAAGGGCCTAGAATTTGCTGGAAAACGCTGGTTACATCACCCATAAAAATCTGCCATAAGAACTCTCTAGAATTCAGCATAATATCTTGATATTATGTAACAAATATCTTAGATATTTAGACTTGATATTTTGTAAGGAATGTTCTAGATATAGAACACTCTAGATAGACACCAAAGTACTATAAATAGGCATCATGGGGGCTCATTTGAAGCATCCCCAAAGACTCGTAAACATCATAACTCTTGTAAGCTTTCTTTGCATAATACAAAACCTTTCTCTTGTATACTTGTGTTCAAGTATTACAAGCAAACCACTTGCGATCCAACGTTCCCTCTCGCAACTTTCACAACCAAAACCCAACGACACTACGTTGGTAAGGCTTACTTAGACCATGATCTAAGGCCGCACGCGAGTTGAATAACTAACTCCGTGACAATAGGCTATCTAGGCATGTAGATACTCCCAATTTAGTGGCCATAAATGCACATTCGCATTATTCTCATCTTCAGCTATATTCCAAGTATCATTGTTTTTTATAACTTTATCACTACCATTTCATAAACTGTTGTTTGTACTGGGTTAGATATACCTTCAACACTTTGAATGTTAGAATTTTTCTGGTTGTTTTTAACAATTTCTTTGGTTACATTGAATTTCTCTTTCAACTCATCCCATATCTCTTTTGTACTATTACAATGTAATAACTCTGCATCGTTTGGTAGAGCCTTGGCAATTATAATGAGTGCTTTGGCATCTATCTCAAACTTTTTGAAATAAAGCATAGAGTAATCTTCCCGGTTTCTTTGGCTCATTATCACAAGAATTTTTGACACAAGGTGTCATTGGAATATGTGGTCCGTACATTACTGACCTCCGATATCCTGTGTTTTGTTGAGCAAGATAGTGTACCATTTGAGTTGCCAGATATTGTAGTTTGATCTGTCATGCATCGAAGGTTTTCTATCACAACCAGAGATAAAGGAATCATAGTTTTTTTACTCTTTTGATCTTTTAAAAGAAGAACATAGTATGTGTAAGAAACTTTTCAACTTTGAGCTACGAATAGTAATGGATCGTTGATGACCTGACCTTCATGTGTTAAACTGATTGTGAAATCAAGTTTAAACGTGACCAAGCTCTGATACAAATTGTTAGGATCTGAGATTGATATTTGTGGACTAATATTGGTTATCACAATACAATTTACAAACAGAGAGATATTATTATAAAATGTTTTCAATTGATTCAAATGGTTCAAAAGTTTTACAGAAATGAATCTACAATCTCCCCCTCAACCAATCGCTCACTAGAACTATTCGTATAAAAGAGAATGTGTGTGAAGTGATAAATGGATCACTAACAGGTGTGATAAATTTATACTGAGTACTAAATCTCTATTTGTGATGGATTGACGTCACCCTGAAAGTGACATCTAACAATCATAATAGAAAAGATTCCATAGATGTTTGCAAACATCTGTGCAAATCCTATCATCTGATCTAGACTAATCTAAACACTGATAAGATAAATACTGTTACATTGAAAAATCACTATCTAAGCTATCCTCTGTTGCAGTTGTCCAAACATCTATTTGGCTATACAGATGTTTGGTCTTCTTCATCAAACTTTAGGCTTGATCAATGCTTTGGTCTTCAACAGATGTTAGTCTTCAAACAGAGGTTGGTACTATTATATAACAAGGAACTTAAAAAGACTTATACTATGGCCCCCAGCTAAAAGTTTCTGATTCCGTAACTGGTATTGAGTTATAAAAAAGTGCAGAACAGGACTATCAGTAAATTTTTAAACTTGTTTTAAAATTTAAACGGGCTTTTAAACAATATATAGTTTTTTTTTGTGTGTGTAAAAACGGTTCTTTGAATGAATGAAGAATAAGTTAATATTTGGAGTTATTACTGTTTGAGTCGGCCAGAACTGAAACCCAAACATAATACCCAATACATAGTGATAGGAAAAAAATAGGTCCCATGACATTCAGCCCCACTGAACTTTTGTTTAAGCTCCATCACTGTTAACGTCGCTAGGCTTTTCATCGCTGATATGATTGAAGATGTCAAATCCTTTAAGAAGATGTTCACTAATTATCAATTTTGTTTCATATATGTTATATTATACACCTTTTTAGATGTTAGAATTTTAATGTTTCTTTATAATGTAATATAAATGAAGTAGGTCTTTATGAATAGATTGTTTGCAAAATCGGTTCATGAAACTTCCACAAGTACTCGTGGAACTGGTTCATCCATCGTGACATCCTTTGAGGAGAGTTTGTCCACAAGACTAATTTCAGCATTATTTCAAAGATCAATGAAATAACATCCATATGATCAACAGCATCTCTTTTACATAAGCCTATTCAGTAATCCAAGGTATCAAATAGTGTGTATAAAATAAGTATCTTATTGTAAATAAATACTATTTATGCATGTCAAATCTACGATGGTTATTGGCACTATCAAGGATATATGTAATGAGCATTCTTGGTAGTATGATAGATGCAAGAAGTGTGAAATTGCAAGGTAACAACAAAATTTATTTTAAACTTTGGAGCTGGTGAGTTTGGAAATTTCGAATAGAAAATGGTGTTTGAATGTAATAATAACACAAAAAATACATAAAGAAGCCGTATATGCATTCACCAGATTTCTAGCCCATATTTTTTCATTTTTCTTATTTATATTACTTACTAGCTCTTTAGTTATTTATAATTATAACTAATAAAATATTTGTGATTTTATGACTATATACTTTGTAACTTTTATAAAATATTTGCTATAGATTCAAAATTTCCCTATGATTCAAGATCAACTGGTGTTGCATCCCTTACTCTGTTTGCTTGTGAAGCGTTTAAAATTCTTAAAAAATTACAGATGAGTTGCTTGAAAACAATTTCACATTAAATGTCTGTTATTTGTTTGTCTTTACATAAATATTATTTGTTTGTATTTACATAAATATATATTTATCAATTATATAGTTTTAATTGATTAACACGTGTGACACACAAATACCTAAATAGAAATGTAGTCATAAAATAGCTAAGGTTTAAATACCTATTTTGAATGTTTAAATAGAAAAGTAGTCTACTCTTTTAGATATTCTTCTTATATAAACGAAAACATAGACTTATATAATACAAAAATGTTTTTCCACAGTCACCTATTTATATGTAGTAAAATATCTAAGGTTAGGGTTACGGGTTGGGTAACGACCTCGGTGAGGTGCCACATCCTTCGGGGTGCTCGGAAATTACCCCCCCCCCCCCCCCCCCCCCCACACACACACACACACCCAACTGAGTTCGGTGCCAACAGGAACTTCCTCTATTCTCCCCGTGCAATTTCCTTTTAAACGTTAGGCCCCACCATTGAACGTTCAAATATATTATTTTTAGACCAGGAAATTAACACATGTTTACACAAACAAAATTACAATTTTTTTATACCGTTCTTTCTATCAATTCTCTCTATTCGGCTCAAACTAATATCTATCTTTTTTTAATAACAAATTTAACCATGGATCCAAACACCCCGAACCAATCACCATTTACCTCACCCAACGACATACCCACTATTGGTCCCTGCAATATTCATTTACAGGGTTTAATCAAACTTCAACAAATGCAACTAAAATAAATGCAACAAATTCAAGTGCAACAACGACAACAATCCCAGGAAGTCGAACCTGATGTTGTTCTGCTAACCCAAGAAGATGAAGATGAAATTGGACCTGAAACCTAATCGCAAGCATCAAAGAAAAACAAGAAAAAAAAGCAGGCACCACAAAAAACGACCGACAAAGGCACAAAGTATACATGCATCGACATATATACACGGACAATAGGCATCAACGCATCGATTAATCAAATCCTCACATCCCTTAACCTAATAGTTAATACAGCTTCTAACTTTCTAACTTTACTTTACGACCCTTAGACTATTTACAAAAAACATTCTAGATACTATATATACTTCCTAACAATGACACCAAGACTCCTATATATAGTTTATACTTCAATATACTTTGTGTGCCGTGGCACTCCGCAGTTAAAATTGTCACCTTTCCAAGCATCATATGGTTTTCACTTTTTCAGCCTGTTTCACATTCATTTTGTTCCGGCTGACACAAGTGTGTCGGTTGTCCATAATTTGCTGAGAGTTCATGACACGATGATTGGGATCTTAAAACACTCTATGCACCACGCTTGCAATACGATGGTTTAGAGGAAGGTTCTAAGGTTTTTGTCAAACTCCACCATTATGTGCGGAACTCCCTTAGAGCTCATAAATATTCAAAACTCTCCCAAGTCCATTTATGGCCTTAAAACACATTGATCTGGCGCCAGAGCGGTTAAACTTGCCTACAGATTCCCGAATGCATCATGTGATCCATGTCTCCCTTTTAAGCAAGCCCATGGTTATTCTTTCACAGGCACCCCACTTCCTTCGGGTTCATCAATTTCATTACAACCTTTGGCCCATCTTGGACCAGAAACTTGCTAAAGGTGAGAACTCTACTGTTGTGTTAGTTTGTAATAAATGTTTATTAGACGTTCTCAATAACTATTATCATTATTAATTATAATATTTTAAAAATACAGTCTTACCTCATTTGGATTGATAAAATTAATATTTTTAAATGTTTTTTTTTCTTTTAAACAATTGTTGATCAAGATTGTGATGGAAATGTCTCGCACGAGTTTAGCTTATGATGAGGAGAGGTAGTGGGTTGGGTAACAGATCATTTATATTAAGGGAGGACCAATGGGCTGGGTTTACAGGAGGGCAAATGGGTTGGGTTGGGTTTGGATCAAGTTAACCACTTGTTTACACTTTCTTTTAAATTGGAAAAATTCCGGCGAGAATTCGGTCATTATCAATTTGTTTCTTAACGGTACTAAGATGGTACAGTCACTTGATACAGGAACCAAAAATAAACCCAAAACATATATAACCGTGATATGAGCAAAACGATACGTACACATAAAAACACATTACATTTAGTAAAGTTCAATCGGTGCTACACCGCGGGAGAATATGTTTAATATCACACAAAATCTATTTGGTCATTCGCTCGTCGAATTTCAATAAAAGATTATATGGAAACGTCGTAAAGAAAATATTAGAAAAAAAAGGTAAGAGAGAAGGTGGGTTGTCCACGTAAAGTGTGGGTGGGCGTTAAAAAAAGGGAAAATCTGAAAATGGCCAGTGACCAATCCAAATTTCCAAAACGGCCACCTCCCAAGTCTTAGGAGAGACGTTTCAAGGATCTATGTGCATGGGGAGGGTCATCCCATACAAACATGGCATGGCATGTGGCACTTCCCAGAAGTCTCAAACGTTTCCCAGAAGTCTTAGACGCCCTCCCATGCGTCTCTCCAACGCTTCCTAGACGTCTCAAACGCCTCCCAGACGTCTCCCAAAAGTCTTTGACGCTTCCCAAATGTGAGAAGTTCAGAAGTCTCAGGCGCTTCCCATTTATCATGTTTGTATTGGGTGAAACTTCTTATGCACATGAATCCGTGAAACGTCCTTCCCAAGACTTGGAAGAGAGCATTTTAAAAATAAAGCTTGGTAATACCTATTTTCGAAATTTTCCCTAAAAAAAGTAAGAGAGGGAGGTGGTGTGTCCACGTAAACTGTGAATGGGTGTTAAAAAAAAGTAGAATATTTTCGCCACTACCACAATTCGAACTCAAAAGGAACCAATTTGTGTGGATGCACGTCCAATCAACCGAGTTGCATCACTTTTGCAGTTCTGCTACTTATCTCACGCAATAACTTAACCGAGTGGCATCACTTTTGAAGTTCTGCTACTTATCTCACGCAGTAACTTATTTTGATAACTTTTACATTAGTATTAACTTTGTTAAAATGGTACAATAAAATGAAGTAAAAAAAAGAAGTGAATAAAATAATAAAAGAAGGGGGGAGAGGAAAAAAACATATCAAGAAAAAAAAAGTAAAAAAGAAAGGAAATTATCAAATAAAATTGGTTGAGGGTTTCAGCAAGGACTTGTACCCGCGTCTTTTAAATAGGACAGTAACATGTGAACCAACAGGCAACATACAATCTTTTGTTTTATGATTGTTTATGTGTGTGGGGGGGAAGTGGGTTTTCTATCATTTAAGCTTCGTTTGATAAATGTAAGTTAATAATGTGTTTGAAAGAAAACATGGTTTCTAATTCGGAATTCCCTATAATTGTTATTGTTTTACCTGTAAATCTGGTTTGAATTGATAAAAGTTATGAATTTGTGATCTGCATGTCCTTAGATATCAAAAGATGGAAAATGAAGGATTTCAAGGGTGTTAAAAGAGATATAATTGTAAGAGAGGGAAAGAAAAGGAAAATTTGAGGGAGCATGGCTCAATGCTAATCGGGTTTGATAGCTCCAATCGTTTGTTCTTAGACCTTGGATCATGTATCCCATTCCTTCTATTGGTTTGAATATAGTCATGGCTGCGTTTTATAGCGGCTTAGGTATGATGAATCTTTGTTAGTTGGTTTGTTTTTAATGGACTACTTATGAATATGTGATTTCTTAAAGTGATGAATCTTTGTTAGTTGGTTTGTTTTTGATGGACTGCTTATGAATATGTGATTTCTTATAGTGTCTGGTTGTATGTTATATATTGATCTTTGAATTGGTTGAATTGATGAATCGATCGAGGTATGCTAGTTAGATTTGGTGTATCTATATTGTCGAATCCCTAAGCTTCAATTGGAAGGTCCCGAGTGATTCGTCTGCGTTGGATGGGCTTTCTGGATGAACTACAAAACAATAAACCGTTAACCTCGTCACGGGGGGCCCCGATGGGGAATCCGTGACCAAGCTCCGGCGTGAGAATAAGTAAACTTACCGGAGAAGATAAGAAATTTTGGTGCGATATGGCTACCGGAATATATGGTGTGGATCTCTTAGTGTATTGAATGCTATCCGGAGAATGTCCGAAGTAAATGTGATTGTGAGTAAATGCCAAGGTATTGAATGCTTACCTTGTATGATCATGGAAGTCCCTTATATAACGAGGTTGTCGTATCACTGCTAAGATCTCCTGCACTGGTCCAACGGTTACCGACGTGCCAACCCATATCTTGGGCAACATGGGTTACGTGTCATCATCTGACCAGAGAAGAGGCTCATCGCATTAATGAGGCAAGTACGAGGTACATACTTCTTCAGTCGTTCCTTTCTTTCACCTCTTGCAGGCCATTAATGACCCGGCAGAGGAGGCCTCCTTCTTGCTTCCCGCCTTATCAGTGAACTGGGTCTTGAAGGTAAAGATTGGGCCCATTATGGGAGCCAAACTAATTAGCCCAAGACGAGGAGCCTATTCTGGGACCTCTCGTCGACAAGTCAACCTTAGTCCATGGTCTGAGTCCTTGCACATAGGCCTGGACTTAAAGTCTTTTGACGTTGCAACTGTTCATGGTGGGGTCTAGTGACGTTTATGCGTCACCCTTGATGATTGCCTTAGCTTGCGTTGGCTACTTGATCCGACGGTCAGGGGCAAACATGTATCCCCACGTGTATTAATCCAACAATCGATTTTAAAATCATGATGGGACGTTTACCGCCCACTTGAGGGGGTTATTAAAACTTCCCCAAAACTCCTCATTATCCTCGTCATATTTCTCTCTTTTCTTACATTTTCTCTTCTCCTTCTTCTCTCTAGATTTACTTTTGAGAAGAGGAAGAACAACATCTCATAGCCTTATTATTCCTTCATGCCCATGTCCACTTACCCCAAGGAATGGAGAATAGGTTCATCTTTGTCTCTCCCTCCATGTTGCCGTAGCCCCTTCCGATCAGGGATCCGGCTACTGTCGTTGAAGATGATGTTCCCTCTTATCTGATGTTGAGACCACTCTTTGGAAACAATGTATGATAACTCTACTTGTGCTTTCAACTTTCCACAGGGCATCTTGGCCATGGGGGTTTGAGCCCTTTGTACCCGACTCGTCCCCGGGCGTTTGTGGAAGGTATTGGTAAGTTTTTTTCTTTTCAAGATGTTTTTGTTGTGTTTGGCTCAATATGTGGTTTTCATGTTGTTTCTTTGTTGTTCTTGTGTTTATTGCTTTGCGTAGAAATGTCGTTATGGAATTTGATGCAAGCCTATGTAAAGGGTGTATCTTTTGTGGTTGAGGGGATCGAAAATCAGGAGATGGGTGCCGTTCTTGGAGGAGAGGCCCTGTGGTAGAAGGTTTAGATGCTGAGGTGGTTGCTGGGGGGGACCCCTCAAGGGGGCTTCCCTTGAGAAATCAGAGGATTCTCATAACTCTCCCTAATTTGAGAATGTGAGTAGTGGTGACAAAGACCTGGAGGCCCGGTTGGTTTGGAAGCGGAAGCTTGGCTTAGGAGGGAGCACCGATGTGGTTGTACCGGAGGTTCGGAACATTCGTTCTCAGTTACGAAGTCCCTCCTTTTGCTACCAAGGGTTCCTTATCTAGACATTTGAAGATTCTTCGACCTACCACCAGCCTTGTCTCATGAGCTCTTCCTGTAAGTTAATCACTAAACTCGTTTTTTGTGCCTGTGTTCTTTTTCGTTTCTTATTCTCCTCCTACATGCCCCCTTTTTATTATAAATGCAGAGAAGTTCTACAGCCCCAATCACTATCATGGCCTCCTCTTCTCCATTAAAGCTTAAACGAAAGGGCCCGGAAGTCCCTGTGATGCCAACTGAGGCTACTGCTCACACTTCCCCCACTCAAGGTTCCAGTCAGAGCAGGCTCCAGCATCATTCTTGTCTCCGGATACGGTCCCCTTTGGTGCCTTTGTTTACCGAAGGCTGTCCTCCCCCTACGTTCCTGATTGGAAGATAACCTCTTCAACTGTTATCAACACCGGGGAGATTGCTCGGGACTTCCTGGCACATGCTCACCCCCCCTTCCTACATGTTTATGAATTTTGCTTTAGAGCAAGAGATCTTTGAAGATCAGTACTGTATGGGAATATGAGGGGTTCTTCCGGGGGCTGGCATGTTGCAATGCGTCCAGGGGTTGAAAGATAAGAAGAAGGACTTAGAGAATTGCTTGGAGACCGCACAGAACATTGCTGCAGAGCTTCAGTGTCGGGTGATAAATACTGAAAGGAGCCTTTCGGAGAAGGAGGTGTGTCCCATTTTTATTACTCCTTTTTTTTTATCATAAGGGTTTTACATTTCTCCTTATTGTTTGCCTTAGTCAGCATGTTGGAGCTTTGATGAGGGAGAAAGAGCAGGCTTGGGGAAAGGACCAATTGAGTGCTGAACTTAATCACCACAAGGAGGCTGCTTCGGTGTCCGGTGCTGATGTGGATACCATGTACACTGAGTTGGGGATCGTTCAGGAAGACAATCAAAAACTGGCCACGGAGCACCATTAGTTAATGTCCCAGGGATTTGGGTGCTTCCTTTCTGCCTTTACTCAATCTTCAGACTTTAAAGGCTCTTTATAAAGGATTTACCCGGCCTACCGGGATGTGGGATATCAGGCTTGGTTAAAGGATGGGTATGCTTACTTCTCCCAGGGTGTGAAGAGGAAAGAAACCCCCCACTACAATTCCAAGGCCAAAAAGCAACTGACCAAGTTGGATGAGGAAATTAGTGGTCAAACCCCTGCCCTTCTTGCCCAAATTATTGACAACCCTCTGATGTCCCTTGATAAACTCAAGTCTCTGCTTGGCTCCATCGATCCTGCTTCCGATGGTTCACCCTCAGGGGATGAATCTCCTTGATGACCTTTTTAAACAATATTTCGATATGGTTGTAAGCCTTTAACACTTACTTGTTGTTTTTCATTTGTTTGTGTTGATCCAAGGAATTTGTGTTGGGACCTCCTAGACGTTTGTTTAACTCTTTAACTCTCACCTTAAGGAACTATGTTCCCCATTTTGTGTTTACTATATGTGTTTGTTGTTTTAAATGCTTTGTGCTGCTTTCTGTTTTCTTGTTTCGTGATGTTTTTTTTTTGCAGGAATGGATTTTGTATCTGTGACGGGGACCTTATGCCTTGAGGAGTCCCTGGTGTTTGCGGCGCTTTGAAGTCCTTTGAACCCAGTTGTTCTTAATTTGTAACTTTGGCCATTAGTTGTAAATTATGTTAAGTAAGATGTTTCTATCATTGTATAGTTTTTTTGTAACTATTGTTTTATTTGTAGTTTGTATACAAAACGACAGTTTATTCAATTTGTGTTGCTTCTTATCGCAGTAAATTGTGTTAGTCATATTGTGGACTAGTCGACTTCGTCCTTGCCACATTGTCGGGCTTTTTTGACATGTTTGCTATGTCTAGTGTACACGTGTTAGTTTTTTTTTGTATAAGTCTCGGAACCGTTGGACACGTCTGTCTTGGTGTATCGCCTTGTTTTTTGGTCATGTTTTTACAACCTTTTGGTGTTTGAATAATTGGAAACAAGTCATTCATTACCACTACTTGGTAAACATCCAAGTACATATTATTTTCCAAAATATAAGCATAATACAAAAGGAAGGAACTATTCTTTTGTCGTTGGTCCTATAAAATGAGCGCTTAGGATCCACATCGTTCCTTGTTCCTTTGCCCCCATTTATTGGGGTGACGTTATTACACATAGTATTTCCAGAGTTGCATCAAGTTCCACGTTCTAGGAATCTCTTTTCTCTAAAGTGTCCCTAGCTTACATGCTCCTTTCCCATTCGCCCACTTGACTCTATAGGGTCCTTCCCATTTAGGTCCTAACTTCCCGGTACTTTCTTGTAAGCTCGCTTCGTTGTCCCGCAACACTAGATCTCCTGGGACCAGGTTTAACTTTTTCATCCTGCCATTGTAGTGCCTTTCTATCTGCTTTTTATACCCTGCTTCTCGTATCGCAGCTATCTCTCTTCTTTCTTCAAGCAAATTGAGGTTCATCCTGAGATCATGCTCGTTTTCGGCTTCCCTTAGCTTCATCCTTGCTGTGGGAGAGCCGATCTCAGCCGGGATGAGTGCCTCAGTACCGTAAGATAAGATGAAAGGTGTCTCCCCATTGGACGTTTTGGGAGTTGTTCTATATGCCCATAAGACATAAGGTAGCTCCTCTAGCCAACCATTTTCTTCAACCCATCCTTCCATTCATTCCTATGATCAAGCTTTGGTTTGCTCTTTCCACCAGCATGTTACTTTGGGCATTGGTGACAGATGTGAAGATCTGTTGTATGTGCATTTGCTGGCACCAGGGTTAGAAGGGCTTTCCTACAAACTGAACCCCATTGCCGCTAACTAACTCCTGGGGGATCCCGAATCGACAGACAATATTGTCCAGGACAAACCTCTTCATTTGTTCACCCGTGATTCTTGCTAAGGGTTTGGCCTCTACCCATTTTGTGAAGTAGTCGATGGCGACCACCACATATTTTACAACTCCTGGGCCTTCGGGGAACAGTCCTATGATGTCAATGGCCCATTTCCAGAAAGGCCAGGACGTGGAGACTGGGACCATGGGGTGTTTATGATTATGGGTATGCGGGGCATGCACTTGCCAGTTGTCACATTTCTTGATCTCTTCCAAGGCGCTATTGTACATGTGATTCCAATAAAATCCACGTTCATAGCCTTACCTATGGGCATTTTTGGCCCTGAGTGCATCCACATATCCCTTCATGAATTTCTTAGATCAATATCTAGCTTCTTCCTCATCCACACATTTTAGGAACAGTCCCAGGTATGACCTCCTGAAGAGTTGGTCGTCTATGATTTCGTGTTAGAGCGCCTTTATCCTTTCTTTGCCAATGTTTCGTCTTCCGGGAGGGTTCCCACCTCCAGGAACTTGACGATTAGGGTCATCTAAGACTCTTTTGCTCTGATAGACACTTCCTTGTTGTGATGGAAGGTGAGGTAAGGACTTCCACCTTTACTTTTTTGGCCAGGTGGTCGAAGGCTACAGATGCTAGTTTGCTCAAGGCATCTGCCTTTCTGTTCTTCCCTTGGGCACGTATTCCAATTTGAAGGAGGTGAAGGTTCCAGCAAGCTCCTTTACTCGGGCAACGTACTGGGCCATGGTTTCATCTTTGGCGTCCTATTCTCCATTGTATTGTTTAACGACCAATTGTGAGTCTAAATAAGCCTCCATGTTTTTAGCTTTCATTTCCCCGGAAAGCCTTAACCCTGCTAGCAGAGCTTCGTATTCACCATGTTATTTGTGTTTTCGAAGTCTAATCTAATCGCATTGGTTAGTTCAGTTCCCTCAGGGCTGATGAAGGTGATTCCTGCCCCGCTACCCTCTTCACTGGACACCCCATTGGTATGTAACTTCCATACTACAATCCCCTATTGCTTCTTTTCTTTTTCTTTTAACTCATTCCATTTGAGGAGCTCTCTTTCCTCCTATTCAGCGACTTCCGTGAGAAAGTCTGCTAGTACTTGTCCCTTCGTGGCTGTTCTTGTCTTATACTCGATGGCATGTTCTCCCAGCTCCACTACCCACTTAGCGAGCCGGCCAGAGAGCTCAGGTCTCCTCAACACTTTTTGAAGGGGTGGTTTGTGAGGAGAACTACTTTGTGTGCGTGGAAGTACCTTCTCAGCCTTCTTGAAGCAAAAACCAGCAACAATGTTAGTTTCTCCATTGGTAAATACCCCTCCCCGAATTTTTCGATGCGTAGTGTTATATATGTACGTTTCGTATAGAATTTTTTTAGGTATATACGTTTTCGCCCCGCCGGTTTAAGAAAAAAAACGACCCCAAGCTTCGCCACTGTTTGCTTGTCTTGTCTCTCCACCATCATGACGGCACAGACCTTTGTCTTTGATGCAGATAAATACAACAAGAGCACCTCCCCGGGATGGGAGTGGCTAGAGTAGGTAAATTACACATGAGCTTCTTCATTTCTTGGAAGGTTGTCTCAGCCCCTGGCTCCAGCGGAACTTACTAGTTTGTAAACAGTCCTTCAAGACTTTCATGAATGAAAGTGTTCTATCGGCCACTTTGGATAGGAAGCGATTAAGTGTTATCAGCCTACCGTTTAGTTGCTTATTGTCCTTGAGGGACCTTGGGGACCTCATATCCACAATCGTTTGTGTCTTTTCTGGATTGGCTATGATCCATCCCTTAGTCACGATCACTCCCAAGAATTTCCCTTCTTCTACCCCAAAATAGCATTTTTCCTGGATTCAGCCTCATGTTTACCTCTTGAATGGTTCTAATAGTCTCTACCACTCTTCCACCATTAGAGTTTCTGTCAAGCTCTTGATCACGATATCATCTACATATACTTCCAGATTTCATTTCAGCTGGTCCTGGAAAATGTATTCATGAATCTCTGCTAGGTTGCACCCGCATTCTTGATGTAAGTCCAGGAACTACGATCGGATATCACAAACACCTAAACAAGTCGCGGAATAACAAGAAAAGATGTAGAAGAATGAAGAACAAGTTGATTGTAGTAGACCAAAAGTGCACACAACTTCTAAGAGTTGTCTGGTAAACGATTACACAAGTTTGCAAACTAATCAACAACCAAAACCAGACTTAGGTGCATCCTATTTATAACATATAAGATGACCTAATCCAACTGGGCCAAGCCCAAACCCTATTCGCACCTACATATCATCGACCCTACCCATAAACCAAAATATTAAATACAAGACAAATGTAAACCTATAAGTACATGCCCTTATAATATCCCCCTAGGTTTATGTTTTCTTGGCAATTCAACCTCTACTTGCGTTTCTTCTTCTTGTTCAAGTCAGCTTCTGATATCTTCTTACCGACATACAGACCGAATAACTGTGTCTCGACCCTCCCTCTTATTCCTAACCATAAACTTCATGTTGATTATCTGAGCAACTCCTCCTGTGAAAGCTTTTGCACACACTTCATACTGAGGGTCACTCTGAATTTGTGATCTTCCAAGCAGATGAATATCTCTTTCTCCGAACCTCATTAGATCACGCACATCGGTAATTCGATACTCTTGATTTTCACAAACTATAACAGCTTGTCTAGTAACAGAATCATTCATCCAGAATTTGAATTCCCTTAAGCTATCATCAGGAAGATCTTTGGGCAGCAGCACTGTTTTTGCTTGCTTTGTCGGAGGCCACATCACAGTCTTCAGAGATTGCTGAGTCTTCGTATCAAGCACATCTTTATGAACCTTAACGTAAGATTGCTGCAGATTCATATCTCTAAAATTGACCAAAGCTTGCTGCTGCAATTTGTTATAAAAATTCCACCCAATATTGCAATTTGGATTCTTGCACTGATCATGTTTAAGGCGCATTACCTAGATCACGAAGATCTACAGAAGTCCACGACTCAAATGAGCTTGATGAATTGTAATACTCAACCTTCCCATTTTTCCTCATCACCAAAAACATTCCTTTTTCATCATTGTACACCCAACTCCTGATTCCAGACCAATTTCCATATGTATCAAATCGATTTGTCCCAGTAGTTACCACATATCGATCAGGCATGTCTTGAAATCCTTAGTTCTTCTCAGCTCCCACATTCCTCATAATCACCTCCTTCTACTTCTTTTTCTGATTAGCAGTACGAGGACGATTCTGTATATATCTATCCATTGTTTCCTAGTGTTCCTTCTCCCTTTGTGCCTTTTCAGCAGTAGTATATTCTTTGGGAGGATCATCAAATTCCTTTGGAAACTTTTCTTCTAACTTCTGCTTGAGATCCATAATTACTGCTGTAAGGGATCCGAGATTTGTCTTAAGCTCGTGAATCTGCTGATTCTTGTGGGTTATTTCTTCCATTAAGCTAGCAATCTGCACGTCTTTAAAAATCTTATCCTCTTCA
Organism: Scalesia atractyloides; assembly: GCA_947069175.1. Classification (NCBI taxonomy): domain Eukaryota; kingdom Viridiplantae; phylum Streptophyta; class Magnoliopsida; order Asterales; family Asteraceae; genus Scalesia; species Scalesia atractyloides. The sequence continues at coordinate 63,608,558 of CAMTDV010000030.1, forward strand.
AGAGCAGTGACTCTCTTCATCAGAGCTCCAAAATTAACATCACCGAACAAGTCTTCACTATCTGAACTACTAGCGACCTTTTCTTGAGTGGTTTTGTATGTACAGCATGATCTCTTATCGCTTGTTGTAATAACGTTGCGGCCTTGAGCACTTCATCTGTAGAAGGACCACTACTCGAACCTTCACCGGGTTTAGGAGCAGGCATGTATTCAACAGCCCTTGGATTGGTATAGATTAAATGAACGCATCACTTACAGGCGTTCTAGTGACATTGACAGGTGGTGGTTCAGTAACTACAGGCATAGTCGGTTCTGGGTTTGTGCTTGTCACATCAGTTGTTGCACGGCTGATCCTAGGATCTCTTCTGCTCGTTTCCTAGGATGAAGATCAGCCGTGGGATCTTCAGTTAAATTTCCGGGTTCAGCAGATATAGACTCAACAGTTTCAATGTGTGGAGGATTCACACTCAAAGGTTGATCTTCAATTTGTATGTCTGCTATGAGGCTTTTCGAATTCGTCTCTGTTCCAATTTCACCCATAGTCGCATTGAAACTCTGCGTCATTCATTAACATTTCATCAAACACATTCTCTGTATCTTCTTCCTCACTCTCCACTTCATTCAAATCAACATTCTCAATTTGCGCACTCGAACTGGAGGAGCATCAATAATCTGTACATCATGTTCATCGGCCACACCAGCATTGACTGGTGCAACAGTTGGTTCTGTAATCTCTGGAGAAGCACCAAATTTCACTAATGACCTCTTGAATTGATACTGCACTTGAACATCTTTTCTAACTTGCTTCAGCAGACTAAAGACCATGTGATTCATCATTTTGGTTTCATAAATGCTAACACTTTCCTGTAGTGATGGGTATTTTGCTTCCTGTATCATCTGAAGAAACCTTGAGAATTTAAACCAATACTTCTTGTTTATCGTCTTAACATTTGCCATCATATCATCGAAGACACATTTGGAGTAGTTGAACTTCCATCCTTCAACTAGAGCGACCACTCATGATGTTTGTCTAATTGTTAAAGTGCCAATCCCACTCTTATTCCCGCTTATGCAAACCAAATACACATGTGCCAAAAACCTCCAATCCGGATGAAGCAGTTTCTTTAATGTAGGAGGATAGGTTCCTTCATAACTCATCTTCGTCGAGACTTCTATAAACTTTTCCTTGTCAAATTCCACAGGATCACTAGCAGCATCCCCAAAATGCAAGACTTCTCTGATTGTTTGTTCGGTGATCAGAATCTCTTTGTTCTGAATCTTTGATCGAATCACTATGTCTTCTAAGCTGAAGCATTATTCCAGAACTCCTTTATCCAATCTTCACGTATAATTGGATTTTCTCGTAACGTATGTGATAATCGGCAAGTATTCAACCCCACAATCATAGACTTGAACTCTTCATAACCCTTGGGTGGTTCTCCGAGAAAACATGAAATGTTCATACTCTTCTCAAATTCAGGAACATGCACAGATTTGTCAACCACTTTATTTCCATATCTGCACCAAATAGGTTAAATTAGACGAATTATAAACACCGAAAAAACCAAGTTCCCGATTTAGACCATAAACTTTGCCAAACCTTAAAAGTAATTTGGAGTTATAAAAATTTTAACTGATTATGTCAGTTTAAAAATAACATTCTCAAAATTACTTTCAAAGATAGTCCGGGTTCAAAAAATGATAAGCAGGCCCAAATGTATGAGGTGTACGGTCCCCACATGAGTGTGCGAACCGACCACTAGTGTACGAGGGTATCTTGTCTTTTGCCAGAGTGTTTGAGGGGTATTTTGGTAAAAATGCCCAGGTCGCACACACTGTTTGGTCAAACGCACACTACTTCTGGTCAACTAAGTCAAAACAAGTGTGCGAGGGGCATAACGGTCAAAAACACATCCAACACGTCATCCGCACACTCATTCCCGCACACCCTCTGATGGCACAATGGTAATAATCAGGTGTGCGGAGCACATTTAGGTCAAAGTATATAGTGTGCGATCCCAATTTAAGTCCGTGTAGCCCACGCACCGCCATAATACACCATCTTCTCTGGCCAGAAACACTGTTCCAATCAAACGTTCTAACTTCAATCAAGTTTCCGATCAACCTGCAACTCAAACCTAACCCCCTATTTGATTCTTCAAAACCCTTTTTACCACCACATCATCCAGATCCTCTTAATGTTCACAAACAGTCAAAGAAACCCTAATCAACCTATGAACACTAATGAGATTTATTTATAAGACAAGAAAACTCGATGTGACAATATTATATAGGGTTAGGATACAATAGGAAGTTTCTATCACTAGGAAGGATAGGAAGTAATCTTGTCCATCCATTATAGTAATCAAGGGTTAAGATTAAATGAATTAAATTAAATCAAAAAGAGGAGGCGCGTGGGTTTTGTAAGGGCATTCTAGTCAATCCAAGGTAATAGTTTCTCTCTCCTCCAATTCCCCCTCATTTTTTAAACATTAATAATCTTTCATATGACATTTTTTTATAAAAATTACACCAAAAAAGAGTGTTTTTTATCTTTAAAACGAGTATGCTATTGCTATATCTCGATTAAAAAAAGTTTTCGATAACCAGATGCGTAAAACGCAATGAACAACAAACACAGTGAACGAACAGTTAAAAAAACACAGTGAGCGAACCAAAGCAGACGCAGCATCTGTAATCGCAAAACGCAGTGTTAAGTAAAAACTGTAAAACTGTAAAACGCAATGAAGCAACACTGTAAAACTGCAATGAAGCAACACTGCAGTTAAATGTAAAATGCAGCAAAAAAGTAAAACGCAAAACTGCAGTTAAAAGTAAACTGTAGTACTGTAAAACGCACGAGCAATGTAGTTAAAAAAACAAGTAAAAAAACGCAAGGAAGCAACACTGCAGTTAAAAACACGCAGCAAAAAAGTAAAACTGCAGTTAAAAACCAGTAACACGCGACCCGGTTTTTCGGAACTGCATTCGTGTCCGCAGGACGTGCGGGTGCACAGAGTTCGACTAAATTTCGGTTCCAATTTGCACCCCCCTGCGCACCCGCGCGTAGAACTTATGGTAAAACATGTCATAAAGTTATGTTGGTTAGGCAAATGTTTCACCTTATAAATAACCTTATACTTTGTCTCCACTCCAATGTGGGACAAGTGGTTTACCATTTTGGAACATTCATTCAAACACACTTAATTTCCAACATTATTATCATATAGTTTCATTTCAAGTTCAACAAACCATCATAAAACACAATGGACTAAAAAACATAAAATAAATTGTTTTTTTTTCTAAAAAGCAATGAATTAAAACACAAAACAAAGTTAATTTCTAAAACGCAATTGATTAAAAATATAATAGAAAGTGTACTTTCTAAAACGCAATGGACTAAAATCACAAAAGAAATGTGTCCTTTGTAAAACGCGATTGACAAAAAAGTGTGTTTTTTCATTATTTTGTAAAAGCAATGGACAAAAAACACCCAAAAAGTGTGTTTTTCATTCTTTTGTAAAACCAATGGATAAAAAACAGTTTTTTTCATTATTTTGTAAAACGCAATGGGCAAAAACACCCAAAAAGTGTTTTTTCATTCTTTTGTAAAACGCAATGGATAAAAAACAGTCTTTTTTTATTATTTTGTAAAACGCAATGACAAAAAAACCCAAAAAGTGTTTTTTCATTTTTTGTAAAACGCAATGGATAAAAACCAGTGTTTTTCATTATTTTGTAAAACGCAATGGACCAAAAAACACCCAAAAAGTGTGTTTTTTTCGTTCTTTTTTAAAACACAATTTTAAATGAAAGTTTAAACTGAAAGTATTTTGCAATTTTTCTTTGACACATTTTGTCAAACACCTGGTGTGCAACTTTTATTAATGATTTCTCAATGAAATTGGAACTAATGATGTTGCCCAAACGCATAAATACATCAAGAGAAAGAGTAGAATCAGAGATATCTTCACTTTGTCAAAAATGTTTGAGAAATTTGAGAAGAGGAGTACCCGTTTTAACAGAAATCTTATGTTCTATCGCATCATGTTAAATTGAAAAAAACGAGAAATTATAAAATCATAAACTGGGTTTTCTTCAAAGAAATCGAAGAACACGTTGATTGAGTGTCGAAACCCTTCATTGATGAAGAAAAATTGCACCGTGATGTATAATTCTAGAGAGATAAAATGAATGAAATGTTGAATATTTGGTTGACTGGTTTTGAAGATACAGAGAAGGGAAATAAAAATTAGATAAAAGAAGATTGACTAAAATACCCTTCCCACTTGTATTTCTACTTTCCAGATGAACGGCTAAGATTACTTACTATCCTTCCTACCAAAACATACTCCTATTTGATCCTTTCCATATAATATAATGAATTATTTTAGAATTATATAAAGTCCATATTTTATCCGATTCATATTAACACGGTACAACCAACACATTACGAGATATAGAAACTGCATGTATAAAAGGAATATTTCTACCTATTTCTCTCATTTATGTGTTTTAGAGAGAGAATCAAGAGAGTGAGATCCGTAGAAAACTGAAGATGGTTGACGGTGGCCGGTGGCGTACGATGGTAGCTAGAAGACGGTGGCCGGTGGCGTACAATGGTAGCTAGAAGCGGGTTTTCGTCTCGGAACTATTTATCGACACTACGAATGTCATGGTATGATTCTTTTCACTCAGTTTTGATGCTAGATCCCGTTTCTCGCTATCATAAGTCTAGAAAAGATTTGCATAGTATCTGTGATTTTTTGTTTTGAAAACATAGCGTAACACGTAACTTAACTTAACTAATTAGTGAATTTGAATATAAAAATCGCATTTACAATTAATTATTAATATTAGAATCAACATTATTAGTTATTAACTTATAGTAAATCGATAAGATTTGGTAAAAGAAAAAAAAACTAAATAGTTTAATAAACCATATTTTTCCAATGTAATTGCAAATAAAAGTAAGAGTTAATTGCTCGGATGGTCCTTGTGTTTGTCGTTTTTTCACCTTTAATCTCCACTTTTTCAAATAGCATGTTTGTTCCTGTGGTTTGCTAGGGTAGTCCTCAAACTGGATGAACATTAGTTTTCTTAGAGCATTCACAATGAAGACCTTAAAATGTGTGAGAGGGTTTAGTTATATTATAAGAAATGATTGATAGGTTGTGAGTATAGGAGAGAGAAAATATATGGGAAGTTACTGTCCATCTGTAAATATATGGAAAAAAATCTGGAGAGAGAAAACTGTATAAATTTTTTAATATTTTTAAAAATGGTTGTTAGTGAAGAGAGAGAAAATATAATAATAAAGTATACAAAAATATTATTTAATTAAAAAAAGAGATAAAAGATTTTTATTTTTAGTGAAAATATATGGATATAGTAGTTTTTTTTAGTGGATATGTATATATACTAATAGGGATATCAATCTGAATGCTCTTAGTTAAGTACAGGTAAAATGACTAAAATAAGTAAAATTTAAATGATATCTTTAATTAAGTGGGGCCCACTGATTTATTAAATTCTTTTAAAACTTAACCCCTGTTCCTGCAACCCCACCGTCTTCCACCTTCAATTTCTGGCAACTGCACATCGTCTTTCTCTCAAAACCAGTTATAGGTGTGATGTTCATTGTGAAACTAAAAAAAAGATACATGGTGTTTAAAAAGGTTTATATGGAAGCCACCAGAGCTTCTGCAACAAGGATTTCATTTTTTTCAAGGAAATTAAACTTCTAAAGCTAGTGCTCCAAGTTCTCAGTTTAATGGTGTGAATCATGGTCAACTATCAACATCTAACTCAAAGAACTTAACCCCCACCATTACGAGAGGACCTGACTTTTTTCCGATGGACGGCCGGTAACTTGGTTCCGACCTTAAAACCATTCCGGCGACGATAATGAAGGCCCACAAATGAGCAGGCTGACAACCTCCCCTTCCCACCCCTTCTTCTTTGCAACAACCAGCGGTCACACTCGTCACCTCCTACGACGGCGGAACCTACAACTACCTGTCACAGCCGGCAGTTGGTAGTTTCTTGATGACAAAATGTCAACGGAATGCATAGGTTGGCCAGAATAAAGGGTATGCTCGCCGGAAACTGTGACAATCATGATTGGGTTGTTCGGGTTCATATTAGAAGCTTCGTACTTTCGTAGGGCTTAATATCAGTAGGAGGTCGCCAACAAGGTGGAGGGGTGTGGTGGTGTGTGCTTGCCGGCTAAGTGGCCGGAAAAATGAAAGTCGCCGCCGGAGAAGAGTATAAGTGGGGTGGGGGTAACATCTTAATTTTAATATAAAATATACTCGGGGCCTACTTAATGTTTTAATTATTTTTAATATGAAAGGGTAATTTGGTTATTTCACATCAACTTAACTGAATAAACTAACGTCCATCCAGTGTAGGGACTAACCGAGTAACAAGTGAGTAAATCACAGGGAACAAACATGATATTTTGAAAAGTTAGGGACTAAAGATGAAAAAATGACAAACCATAGAGACTATCCAGACAATTAACTTTAAAAAGTAAACCAAACATTTATTATTTTGTTTTGTAATTTTCACTTAATAGTTTACTCCCGCCCTCTCCAAAAGAATTTGAGATGTTCAAAATTTCATATTTGACATCCGCCATCTCATTTTGCTTTTTTTTTTTTAATTCTTCAGTAACCAATTAAATCAAAATTATCGGGATTTTGAAGCTTTCTCAACTGATCAAACACTATTAAACTAATTAAGAGAAAGAATCAAATACAAAGGACTCTTATTGTAAGAAGGGTAAGAACGAATATGCTCCAATGGAACACAGCAAAAAATACTTAAAAAAAACACACAATTTTTTTCAATATTCTATTATCGTCACTAAAAAAATCTTTTTTTTAGATTATTTTTTTTAGGCTTTTTTGGGGGTTTAGTTTTTAGTTTTTAACATTTGGGTTGGGGGTGTTTGGTAAGGCATAGATTTTTTTTTTTGTGGGGGTTTAGGTTTTTTGGTTTTGCATGTGCATGCTCTTTTTTTCTTATAGACAAGATTATAGACACTTGTCAATCTATGGTTTCTTCTTACACTTCTTATTTTTATACTTTTTGTAGAATAACTCAACTCAACTAATTAACCCTTTAATTTTCACAACTCTCTCTTACCTCTTGTTCGATAATCTGCGAAAGCACAACCGCTGTACGCGAACTCCTTCGGTGCTAACGATGATCTATGGTTCCTCGAGCACACCACCGCTGTAAGTTTCTGTCTCTAATTAACCCCCTGTTTCTCAACCCAAACAACAGTATATTGTTCATTAATAGGAAGAGCTCAACAAAACGATGAATGTGTTGCATATGCTTTTCTATTGAAAATTAAATTAGTTTGATTTATCTTCTTTTGACTATGTTTGGTTTGATTTGTATATAGGCAAATATGACAACTAAAGAAGACGAAACCAAAAGAACATGATCGCCTACAACAAAAGACATGAAGACGAGATGACTTGGAAGTTTCATATTATCTTGTTTGCTCTAGTTTGTTTGTGTTTTGGAACACAATTTTTTTTCAAAAAACACACGAATTTCCAGTCCAACCCCGTCATCGGGCCGCCGGCCAGCCACGTGATGAACATGCCCAATGTCTTGAACCGGACCGCCAAGGCTTCCGGCCGGTCGACCGGCCGGTCCGGTCCGGGTTTCAAAACATTGATGTTTTGTACATTTGTTCACATGTATTATTCTATCTAAGAGCATTTCTTGTGTAAATTTGCGAATTCATAAATAAATTATAAAAAAAAAGATTGGAGCCATTATAGAATGTTGATTTTCAGTTTCTGAAGAAAACATAATAGGACTAAATACATCAGAGACTGATAAATGTCCTAGATTGATTATCCGACTGGACTCTTATTTATACATATTAGGGACTAAAAGAACATGCCATCTAAGATGAATTTTCAGTCCTAAAGGAAGCCAATATTAGGGACTAAAATAACATGCCATCTAAGATTAATTTCCAGTCCTAAAGGAAGCATATTAACGACTGAAATTGTTGTGTTGGGGACTAATTATCGGTCTTAAAATCATTTTATTGGAGACTGCCTGATTTGATAAATGAAAGTATTATAGAAATATAGATATGTTTAGAGGACTAATTTTCAGTCTTTAGGGATAAATGAAACGTATTAAAGACAATATAGATATGTTTAGGGACTAATTTTCAGTCTTTAGAGTTATACATTAGAGACTGAAATAGCATAGTATTCGAAACTGATTTGCAGTAACGAAAAAATGTATCCGGAACTGAAATGACATGTACTCGAGGACAAATTAAAGACTGATTTTTTTATAACAGAGACTGACTATTAGTCCTTGTTGGTGAAATACATTAGGGACTGACTTTTAGGTACGAAAACCACTATCTATGACTAGGTATACATCACTGGCTGGGGATTGCAAAATCAGTCCTAGATAACCATTAAGGACTTATTTGGATGTATCAGAGACTAATTTTTCAGTCCCTAATACTTACTTCTTTTGTAGTACGTCATTAATGGTTTCATGTTCATCATCAACATCTTCAACGGTGATATGTTTTTCAGTCGTTGATGTTATTTTTGAGACTTGGGAATTGGTGGGAGGTGGTGTTTCATTTTGTGAGTTGTCTTCTGAAGGAAAAAAAAACCCTTCCACACGCTAATGTTCTTGCTGGGATGTCTTTGATGACAGAGGTCCCACGGATAGCGCCAATGTCGAATCCCTAAGCTTCATTGGAAAGTCCGAGTGATTCGTCAGCGTCTGGATGGGCTTTCTAGATGAACTACAAAACAATAAACTGTTAGCCTCGTCACGGGGGCCTCGGTGGGGGATCCGTGACCAAGCTCCGGCGTGAGGATAAGTAAACTTGCCGGAGAAGATAAGAAATTTCGGTGCAATATGGCTACCGGAATATATGGTGTGGATCTCTTAGTGTATTGAATGCTATCCGGGGAATGTCCGAAGTAAATGTGATTGTGAGTAAATGCCAAGTATTGAATGCTTACCTTGTATGATCATGGAAGTCCCTTATATAACGAGGTTGTCGTATCACTGCTGAGATCTCCTGCATCGGTCCAACGGTTACGACGTGCCAACCCATATCTTGGACAACATGGGTTACGTGTCATCATCTGACCGGAGAAGAGCAGGGATGGCAAGGGGTCGGGTTTGGGACGGGATTAGGATTAGGTAATCCCAAACCCAAACCCGGTTAGATAAGCTTGTCCCAAACCCGTCCTAAAACCCGTCGGGTTCTAGCGGGTAATACCTATCGGGTATCGGTATACCCGTGGGTTTTGGGTAAACCCGTTAATTTAATAAACTACCCGTTGGGTATAGCTGAACCAAAACCCATCAGGTACATATTCGGTAACTGCTAATTAGTTATATTAAATATTATTACTATAAAAATGTATGAAATAATTATAATGTATACGAAATAAAATATCTATATGTATGAAAAATGGGTTTATCATATATACATCTTTAAAATATAAAAGAAATTATGACGGATATACAATAGGGTAAACGGGTACACTTTATCAAGTAATCGGGTCGGGTAAACGGTTCTATCACCAAATCCCAAACCGTCCCATACCCGCGGAAAAAAAATAAAAACTAGTCCCAAACCCGATTATCCGACCCCAAATGAGTCGGGTTTCGGGTTTACCCATCAGGTTCGGGTTTGATTGTCATCCCTAGAGAAGAGGCTCGTCACATTAATGAGGCAAGTACGAGGAACATACTTCTTCAACGGTTCCTTTCTCTCTCTCTTGCAGGCCATTAATGACCAGAGGAGCCCTCCTTCTTGCTTCCCGCCTTATCAGTGAACTGGGTCTTGAAGGTAAAGATTGGGCCATTATGGGAGCCCAAAGCACAAAGGAGCCCTTCTGGGACCTCTCGCCGACAATATCTAGATTACATGTCATCATTAACTTAAGACTTGAAGCTTACCCAGTAATTGATAAACTAATTCATTTGTTGGTAAAACATGTGAACTACCTACGAGAAATTTATTAAAAGTGATTGTATGTAGGGCTTATAAATTGCAGCGTAATAACTCAGTTAAGAGGTCTTAAAATCACAAGGGAATGAAGGATAATTAAACTTGCTACTCCTTAAATCACAAGGGAAGGTAATTAAACTCTAATCTGGACTGTAATCAAATTTGTTGTATGTGTGTAGGAAGGGTAATTAAAGTTGCTATTCAAATCGGGACTGCCAATGTGTATAGATAGCATAGCTGTCTTAAAAGTTGGATGTTGAAATAGTGCATAATACAAGGGTGTAGCTTTTGACACCCCAATCTACTCTATTGGTGTAGTTATAACCTATTAACAACAATAAATTATTAGTTAATTATTAAACTAATACTTAATTAATATTTCTAAAAGAGCAGTAGAATCAAATTTTAAGTATTTCAAGTTTTGTTTTTTGTTTTCATATTATTATATATATAATTTATAAACTTATTAGCTACAATGATTTTTGTGATTTTGTGATTTTTGTGTTTTGTGAATTTTTTTTCATCTTTTTTTTCTTTCTGTTTTTGATTTTTGTTTTTCTTTTTTAAGTTTCAATCGAACTTGGTGTTGTATATGTAACAAAACGAATGGTCTAATACTGACCAAACAACACTAGTGCCGGAATTAATATTCGTTTTTATTGTTTCGATCGATGTAAACACATCTCAGTATTTTTTGGTTGTATCATGACTTTTTTTTGTTTCTCTTTCGATAATTGTTGGTATATTAATAAACCAAACCAAACCAATGTCAAACGAATTCCTGCCGTTAACGTTATTTTTACTATTACGTCTACGTTTTCATTAAAAATTTGGGTCGCCCCGCTGCAGAGCGCGAATATAACCCACTAGTTAACGTTAATGTTCATTTAGAATTATAAAATTTATTTTTACCCCTCATTTTTTCGATAATTTTTATAAAATAAATATAGGAAAGAATATATATATATATAATATATATATAATATATATATATAACATTAACACAAACAAAATGACATTTTATACAAATCTAATAAAATAAAATATATGATAAAAAATTAACAGCTGTCCTCAATGTGCATAAAAGCATTATCGCGATTACAAGGAATGAGTTGTTCATAAAAACGTTATCGCGATTAATTATAGAATTATAGTTGATTTTATGAAAAAGAAAAAAAACATTAACAGCGAAATTAATGTTGCAAAATTTAAAAATAATATTGTATAAAAAAAGATTAAACAAAAGATTAGATAAATAGAAACTTACTGAAAAACCTTCATGGCAATGGCAATAGAGTTTTTGTGTTATCTAATCTTTAATTAATAATTAAAAGAATGGTGGGATAATATACATACGGTTGTTTTTCGTGTTAACACTAGACTTAAATTTGATATGTTGAATGTTAAGTTTTTTTTACGGCAAATTTCTTTTATTTCTGTCATATGTGGGACTTGAACTCAAGACATCTCCTTCCAAGGTGTTTAAATGTTTTGCCTTTACCAATGGATCACCACCTCATTGGTATGTTAAATGTTAAGTAATAAGAGCATTTTAAAATTCAAAGTAAATTTAATGGTTGGACAGAAAACTGAATAATTATTACGTGTGTTTATTTACTAATATTACATATTAGACCATCCGTAGTTATAAAGCCCCTTTGTGGGCGTTATGCGACACGTGTCGTGCCACGTCACACAGGGGCTTTATGAGGCGTTGGCCGTAGTCATAAAGCCCCACCTCACCATTACTCAATTAATTAATTTTCAGTTTTTAATTAATTTCTAACTTTTTTAAATTAAAAACCATTACATTAAATAAAAAAACATTAAATAAAATAAGTTTTCATTAAACTGCCATGTTTTTAAAAACCAATTTTAAATATTTGAGAAAATGCAGGGACCAAATGTGTATAAATCAAAAACTTTCAAAATCAAAAATACCGCCTCCGCTCTTCTTCTCCGATTTTCCGACAGACTTTCAGGCCGATTTTCCGACAAACAACAAACCAATACTGCATCATTTGTCTTCTCCTCCGATTTGCAGAGACCAAATTGTGTGTAAACCAAAAAAAACAAACCTTCACGCCGCTATGGACATGACGCTACCAACCCAAAACACCCCCTGTTATGCTGTGGCTTAGGACGCCATCATGCACAAAAACCCCTCCTTCGCGCCCCACTACCTTTAAAAATTTTGAGAAGAAAGAACCAATCAACTTTTTCAAGACCACCGTATAGTCAAACTTCAATTAATTATAGTAGATAAGAGTGTGAGAAAATAGATTAGGATAATTAATTATAGTAGTATAGTCAAACTTCAATTAATTATAGTAGATAAGGGTGTTAGAAAATAGATTAGGATAATTAATTATAGTAGATAAGGGTGTTGAGAGGAAATAGATTAGGATGTAAGAGAAAAACCCTATATTAAATAGAGGCTATGATGGGTCCTTGTTCTATTTTGTGAAGGCTTGGTCTAGGATTTTACTCAGGTTCGAGTCTAAGGGAGGTGCCGTTTTACCTATTCCACAGGGTTTTTACGCATCTGGGATGTGCTACGCTTTCTAACGATGGTCGAGTAATCGGCCTTTAGACATAGCTCCGAAAGAATGGGTTTACACATGAAAAGCAGTTAGCCGTTCAAAAAAAATAGGGCTATGATGTAGATTGGGCTACATCTTGTAGATTAGTCTCTAAATGATGTAGTCCTTGTGATTATGGTTAGGACATTTTGCCAATTTAATTTAATAATTTATCGTCTCTAATAGAGTTATCACCTATCACAATAGTTCATTGTATGTCTTGTGTTAGCCATCGTGATTAATGATGGATGATAGTCGATTGATACTTGGATTCAGAACAATCACGATAAGTCTACTGATTTATAGAAGGGGTAAAATAACAAAGTTAATTCATTATATTGAACACACAATTCTATAATAACAAAGTTTATTCATTATATATATTGGAAACAACACAATTTAGTTGCACAAATGTGGAGTAGACCAAATTGCATAAGCGTACATATATAGTATATTAATTAGTTAACAGGCTTTGCGGCAAACACAACGACGTCTTGCACCATCACAATGTCCATCAATGAAACCGTCTTTTTCACAAGAAGGCTACAATCTCTATCGAAAGCACAACTCATAACACGCCCCGTATGTTCACACATCTTTGCTTCTGTCACCTTCATCACACTCTCTTCTGCATGCATTCACTAAACTTGATTATTATCCAAATCACAATAATAATAATAATAATAATAATAATAATTAATTTTGCTCACAACTTACAAAAAAAGATTTCTTTAAGTTTCAATTTTAAATTGCTACTTTCAGTTCGATTTCAAAAACTTCAAATTTGAGCAACCCGAATAACACCTCACAGTTAACTTTTTTGTATTACCAAAAATATTTTAAAACTCATAAAAACAAATTAAATATTAAACATAAAAAGGTGTTTTTGCTGAAGAAATCAAATGAAAATTTAAGAATGTATTTCATTGTTTATTTTACTAAAAAGTTTTAATTGAGAAATACACCAATTAACATATATAATGTTGTTTTAGGTTTAAATATCATAGTATAACACTTTAAGTAAGGTGAAAATATATCGTTGTTCTTACATTAATTAAATTAAATATAGTAAATAAAGATAAGAAGAAACATACCGGAAGCAAAGAGAACGAGAACCAACATGAAGACGAACAAAGTAGTTTTTCCCATCTTGAGTTTGAGTTATCACAAGTATAAAGTAATGAAAACAAGTGGAAAGAAGAGTAGTTTATATAGAGTTCCTTGATGCTACACGTGTTGTTGCATTGCCTGCTTTTTGACACGTAAACGTGCACCTATGCTCTTTCAGTGACAGCACTACAAATTATATTTGCATGCTTTATTTCGTTTTACCATATATTAATTAAACAGATTTTTGTATCAACTATCCATTGCGGTGGAGGCATGCTGGCTTTAAACACAACAACACTTAAAACCAAAATATTTAACACAAAAACACAAAAGAAGAAAAAAATAAAAAAAAAATAATGAAACAAAATAGAAAAAAAAACCAAAATATTATACCGATAACGACGCTTGTTATAATAAACTAATAATAAAACCATAATATATATATAATATATATATGTGTGTGTTACATCAAATAAAAACCATAAAACAAACATCAATAACAATTTGATAGTACAGATATCGATGTTGATTTTGTTTGGTTGAAATCAACGTCATACCTATATTGTTGGAACGGTATTAGTACGGTTCTTCACAGGTCCGACACTCACATAAATTACAAATAAAAAAAAAGATACCATATTGCAAATACAACTCGTTTTCAATAAAATTTGTATGAAGGATTCAAGTGTCTCGGTCAAGCCAAAAAAAGGCCATTAGGTCTTAACGAATTATATGAACTCATTTTTCTAAAAAGTTATATCAATGGTAAACCGAACTTAAACTCTACTCACTAACACGTGATTTCACTAACACCTAATTTAAATAAACTAGTATTAAGGACCCCCGTGCTGCGGCGGAGTAAAATCATGCGAAAAAACATCAATGTCATACCTCTGTTAGTAACTACCAACACCGAAAAAACTCGTAAAACAAAAAAATAACGAAAAGCAAACGTAAAATGTTGAACCACACACAACTGTTGCGGCGTGTTAATGCGAAACGTAAAACATAAATAAAATAACTAAGTCGATATAGGACCCGTGCCTTACGATAGGGCCGATAAACGGAAAAAAGTAGAATAAAAACATTGAAACATACATGGACGTTGCGGCGTGTTAACTCGCAAAATTTAGACCGAAATGTAAAACGAAAAGTTATAAAAATGAAAAGTATAGTGGACAAAGTTGAAAGTAAAAAGTATTAGGTTAAATTATAAAAGATAAAAAGTATAGTGGTTAAAAGTAAAAAACTATAATAATAAAAAAACAAAAAGATATTCACAAAGCATATGCATATGATACAACTTCAATGCATAAATAACTTGTATATTACTATGGGTACAACTATGAGATGCACAATACACCCACAAAGCTTGATATAGAAATACTTATGCAACAAAATGTTACAAATTTATATTTATATTTTATAATTATGTAAAGAACTTTAAATCTTCATTTTAC
The DNA here is from genome assembly GCA_947069175.1 of Scalesia atractyloides. Lineage (NCBI taxonomy): Eukaryota > Viridiplantae > Streptophyta > Magnoliopsida > Asterales > Asteraceae > Scalesia > Scalesia atractyloides. The sequence goes on from CAMTDV010000030.1 coordinate 63,623,742, forward strand.
TCAAATGAATTTATGAAATCCACAAAGTTATACGAAAGTCTTAAATAAATGATTTTTTTATAATAAACAAAAACAAACTTTGGTCATTTGGCGTTCATTTAGACTATTAATACCACGTGGCAACCTCTTAATCCATTGTTAGGCTGGAGGGTGTGGTGCAAAGTCCTAGGGGCTTTATAGTGCCACGTCAGAGCCACGTATGCATCACGTAAGCGAGAGTTTTATCATTAACTTGCACGATGTGGTTAAAAGCCCTTTAAAGCCCCCTATTAAACAAAATAACAAAAAAATATATTGGTTAATGACAATGGACCCCACCAAAAAGAGCCCGTTAGCATGCTGGCGAGAAAGGAATAGCGCACCCCTTTAAACATGCGGGGGGTGGTGGATGGCACCCCGGGGCGCTAAAGATGTTTACGTGGTGGGGTGGCGCTAGGCCACACCCTGTGACCTCATTGTGTTCAAGAGAGAAAACACAAGGGTTTGAACACAAGGGAAAAAACAAGGGTTTGCCATTGAATCTTGAATATATATATATAAATTTTCCTTAATTATGAACTAAAATTTGATGTACAAGTATCATTGGGTTGAATTTAAAATTTTGAAGTAGTAAATGGTTTCGACTCTAACTCAAATTCCGTAATTAATCATTTCCTTATTAGAAAATTGATTTAAAATACTTAAGTGTTTCGTTAAGATTAAAAACAAATATAATATTTAAATCTTTTTAGATTAGAAACAAATATAATATTTATATATTTCCTAACTTATCAATAATTATAATTTTTTTTATCAAATTGTATATATAGAAGGAAATCATTTTCTAGTTTATTTCAATTTAAATTCAGTAACTAATAATAAGTTTAAATCAAATTTGATTTAACTAAATAAGTTTAAACCAATTTGGATTTAATAAGCATAATCAACTCATTAACATTAAAATCAAAATTAGTAATGGAACACTTCTTTCGTTTAGATTTTACGTAAACATTTCTTTCAACACTGTTAAATTATATAATTTATTATGAGAACATCCATGTAATACACGGGACTTAAACTAGTACACACTAAACACAAATCATTATGACGAAAGGATAACGTACAGCATACATACATATAGCTTCACTTTATTGTAAACATGGTTTAGTTTTTACAAAAAACAAAGAGAAACATAATGGTTTGTTTTACAAAAAACAAGATAACATAAGGTTCCATAATATTCAGCAGCATCCACACATCCTTTGTTATACACCTAGATTACAATGAAGCTAGCGTGGGCCCGATTAAGAAACATAGTCTGGCCGGAGTGAGGCAACGGGGCTCTTCAATTTAGAGAGTGTGACAGCCTAATACAAGAAAATCATTGTAAAAAAAACAAAGAAACAATGGTAAGAACTCACACACAATCAGTAGCCTGCTTCTCTTAAATGGAATTGCAGATCAAAAAAAATCTAGCCTGCTTCTCTGGGTCTAGCTTTTAGCCACAAGAAACAAAATTTTAAAAATAAGGCTGGATTGCAATAAGAATTGAAATAGCTAAAAATCGGGGATAGCTGACTCGAACCTGTGACATACTAGCAAGGACGCAAGACCTTAAACCACTGGGCCAAATCATATTCTCCTTTTTGTTATATATATATATATATATATATATATAATATAAAAAAAAACTCAAAATTTAGGCCTCCGAGATAAACGGGGCCTCGACCGGAGGTGCGGTTGCCCACCCTTAGGGCTGGCCCTACAAACAAATAAGAAAACCAAAAAATAAAGTCACAAATGGCAAAAAATATATATAAAAGGTTTAATACATCAATTAAAAACAATCAAAACTGTAACGCCTCGCTTTTTCGCATCCTTATTTTAGAAAAATAAATATTTGTATCATAATTCGGGGCGTTAAAACATAATAAAAATTATATGTGTGTGTGTATATATATATTATTAATTGTTATTCGTTATTCGTGTAACGCCTCGTATCTTCGTATTTCTATTTTAAAAATGTCCGTATCCGTATTCTAATTTTAGAAACCTTACATTCGTATTTTATTTCAATCTCACGAGGCATTAATCATAATAAAATTCATATTTTATACACATTTTTTTTATTCACACAACCGATCATTTAAATACGTATTTATACGCAAACCGACACAATTATACGTATAAATACTTATACGCACATCCTCAATACTTGATTATACTCTTATACTTTTTATATACTCAATTACATAATATATACTCAAGAAATACCAAGAAATATACCAATCATCTTTTCCACCTCATCAATCCACTTCCACATTTTTTAACCAATCATATTTCACCATTTTCCACCTCTTTTCTCCACCAATCATCTTTTCAATCCTCTTCCACCTTTTTTAACCAATCATATTTCACCTTTTCCACCTCCTTTCTCCACCAATCATCTTTTCAATCATCTTCTACCTTTTTTAACCAATCATATTTCACCCTTTTCCACCTTCTCTACCTATAAATACCAACCTCCTTCTACCATTTTATTCACACCATTCTTCTCTCCATCTCTCTAATTCTCTCAATATCTCTAAATCAAGAATTCTAAGAATTCTAAAAGGATACTAAGTGTTCCAACCATTCTTCTCTCAACCTCTCACTTCTCTCAAATCTTCCAAGCAAGGAAGAGAACTCTAAGAGTTCTAAAATAAAACACTAAGTGTTTTAAAGGAAGCTTTGAAGCTCCAACCTCCAACTCTTCACAGAATCACCAAAGGAAACTTTGCAAAACTGTGAGTATACTCGGCCCCCTTTTTACACTTTAATGCATTTTGGGGTGCAACATGTATACTTACACAATTTTTTTAAACAAAATTAAATGTGTTCACAATACCAAATGTGCCATCAGTTACGCTTATGTGAGTTATATGTGTTAGCTTAAACTCGTCTATACATGCTACTGGTTATGGTTGAGTTTGTTTATGCTTATTAGTTTTGACTTGTATTCTCATGATATCGTTATGCTTAGAATACTATGCATGCTAGTTAAGGAATTCGATTATATGCTATTGTTATGCGAAAGTGGTCTACATACTCGTGCGATTCGACTTGAATATATACTTGTCACAATCAAAACCAACTTTATACTTATAATTAATTTCAAACTTGTATGCTCGCCAATACTTTTGTATTGATCTATGCTTTTAATACATGTTGCAGGAATTTTGATGACACATGGAATCTAGTAGGATTGCCTAGAAACGCATTTAAACTTTAAATACTTATTGTATTGTATTTGTTTCAAACATGTATTTCGTTTCAATATCTTGTATTAAATCGTTATCAATTAAATGAAATTATATTTGTTACGTGTCGGGATCTAAATTTTGTATTATTTGATTTAAACTATGTAAAAAGGTAATTATTAAACACTTGACACAATTAGCGTTATGAAGCCTCTTGCAATATAGTTTTCGTCTCATCCCGATGTTTCCGCCATCAGTTGGGGTGTGACAGATTGGTATCAGAGCCATAACTATAGGGAATTAGGTAGAATTGCCATGTTCGACCTAGTCTATAGTTTAAGTACCATACTCTTGACCATTTGTGATACTTGTCTAAATTGTTATTCTTTCTATCATGCTCTTCTCCCTTTTGTTCTTAAAACTTACAATATGTCTTTCCTAAGACATGAAACACAATACACATTTTTGAGAATATTTTTGTTCCACAATCGAAATAACTCATCAAAACAGGGGTGATTCCCGCCGTTGGTGACAAATTTCAATCCACTCTACATGTTATTTTGTGCGAAATTCACCATCAAGTGAGTAGTGATATCCATATCTTGATGTGAGTTTCTATTTCATAATCTAGTGGATCTTTATTGACGATTCGAGATTATATCTTGACACGTTCAATAAACCACGATTTGGGGACGAAATTGTCAAGCCAGGATTGACATCCACACCTTGATGACTGGCCCCGCTCCTCAATTTTCAATCTCGCCAAAGTTTCGTATTTTTGCGATCAAATTAGGGACATGTACTATCTGGAAGGTAAAGTACCGTAATCGCTTGGCGACGAGAGTATTATACCTATTAGGCCAAATCATGTCTCCCTAATTCGAAAGGACTTACGAGTCACTTTGGAATAGTCGAAGTTTCTAAAACCGAAACACTCCAACATTTTAACAAGCCTCTCTTTTATGCTATCTTACATTTTATGCTATATAATTCTTATTCCTTCATTTTTTCTCTCAATGTCACACTATACTAAAATCAAATTTATGCACGACAAACTTCGCATTTATACTAAATCTATCACGCAACGATTCTATAGGTGCATACTAAACATCATACTTGATTTGGGATTACTGGAACATTAAATGTGATAAACTCATTATAAAACCACACCTTAACATGTATAGCCTATGCGTAGTGCTATAGGAGTTGCGCACCGCCCTTGAGACTTGGGGTCATGTTAAGTAAACTATTTCATACCAAGTAAACTATTTTACACTATGATTCAACAATATTGACTAGTCAACATTGCGTACACGATGGCTTGACTTGTTTATTCACATGTTTATGTGGTAGACTCGTTTATTAACTTTGATCAAGCCACACCTTAACATGTATAGCGCTTGTGTAGCGCTATAGGAGTGACGCCTCGCCCGTATTCTTGAGGTCATGTTAAGTAAACTATTTTACACCCTCTTCGTTTTAACGATGATGGGTAGTCTACATTGCGGTACACGATGGTTTGACCTGTTTATTCACATGCCAGTAATCCGTTAATCTTGGTTAACTAAAATAATCCATCTGCATTGTACACGAATGTGCGAATACGCACACTTACACTTATACTCATACTTATACAATATACTCTCTCATACTTAAATGCAATTATACTTATATACTTGAGACTCTATATATGCTATCATTCTCACTTGTAATACGTTAATAAACCCTAATCATGACACGGAACGTAACATGACACCGATTAGCGAAACAGAAGTAATATAGTATAAACATGGTGGATACGCCGCGGGTACTTCCTATATATAAGTGTTACTACCATATTACCAAACTTTCGTAAAACGTGCCATTAGAAATTCGGTGTTTCACTACTATGTTTAATACAAACTTTAATCACTCACAACCTATTTCGCGATTATACCCATACATGCTTCAAAATGCCCTATTATTCTAAAGTCTCCCATCTTAAATAAATTTCGGGACGAAATTTCCTAAAGTAGGGGAGACTGTAATGCCTCGCTTTTTCGCATCCTTATTTTAGAAAATAAATATTTGTATCATAATTCGGGGCGTTAAAACATAATAAAAATTATATGTGTGTGTGTATATATATATATATTATTAATTTTTATTCGTTATTCGTGTAACGCCTCGTATCTTCGTATTTCTATTTTAAAAATGTCCGTATCCGTATTCTAATTTTAGAAACCTTACATTCGTATTTTAATTTCAATCTCGAGGCATTAATCATAATTAAATTCATATTTTATACATATTTTTTTTATTCACACAACCGATCATTTAAATACGTATTTATACGCAAACCGACACAATTATACGTATAAATACTTATACGTACATCCTCAATACTTGAGTTATACTTTTATACTTTTTATATACTCAATTACATAATATATACTCAAGAAATACCAAGAAATATATCAATCATCTTTTCCACCTCATCAATCCACTTTCACATTTTTTAACCAATCATATTCCACCTTTTCCACATCTTTTCTCCACCAATCATCTTTTCAATCCTTTTCCCACCTTTTTTAACCAATCGTATTTCACCTTTTCCACTCCTTTCTCCACCAATCATCTTTTCAATCATCTTCTACCTTTTTTAACCAATCATATTTCACCCTTTTCCACCTTGTCTACCTATAAATACCAACCTCCTTCTACCATTTTATTCACACCATTCTTCTCTCCATCTCTCTAATTCTCTCAATATCTTCCAAGAAAGGGAAGAGAACTCTAAGAGTTCTAAAATAAAACACTAAGTGTTTTAAAGGAAGCTTTGAAGCTCCAACCTCCAACTTGTCACAGAATCACCAAAGGAAACTTTGCAAAACTGTGAGTATACTTGGCCCCTTTTACACTTTAATGTATTTTGGGGTGCAACATGTATACTTACAAAATTTTTTTAAACAAAACTAAATGTGTTCACAATACCAAATGTGCCATCAGTTACGCTTATGTGAGTTATATGTGTTAGCTTAAACTCGTCTATACATGCTACTGGTTATGGTTGAGTTTGTTTATGCTTATTAGTTTTGACTTGTATTCTCATGATATCGTTATGCTTAGAATACTATGCATGCTAGTTAAGGAATTCGATTATATGCTATTGTTATGCGAAAGTGGTCTACATACTCGTGCGATTCGACTTGAATATATACTTGTCACAATCAAAACCAACTTTTATACTTATAATTAATTTCAAACTTGTATGCTCGCCAATATTTTGTATTAATCTATGTTTTAATACATGTTGCAGGAATTTTGATGACACATGGAATCTAGTAGGATTGCCTAGAAACGCATTTAAACTTTAAATACTTATTGTATTGTATTTGTTTTAAACATGTATTTCGTTTCAATATCTTGTATTAAATCGTTATAAATTTAAATGAAATTATATTTGTTACGTGTCGGGATCTAATTTTGTATTATTTGATTTAAACTATGTAAAAAGGTAATTATTAAACACTTGACACAATTAGCGTTATGAAGCCTCTTGCAATATAGTTTTCGTCTCATCCCGATGTTTCCGCCATCGTTGGGGTGTGACGAACATCATTAACGATTATGATAGTACAGATATCGATATTGGTTTTGTGTGGTCGAAATCAACATCATACCCATATTATTGGGACGGTGTTAGTAGGGTTCTTCACATGTACCGGCACTCGCTATAAATTACAATATAAAAAGATACCATATTGCAAATACAACTCCGTTTTCAAGAAAATTTGTACAGTAAACCATAAAAAACGAATATTGGCACTGTTACTGAAGTTTTTGGAACGATATTGACGCATTTGATTTTGAACAAAACTTGATCAAAACAACAATAACAACCATGCCTAGTAAATCTCATAAATAACAAGTTATCAATAAGTAAGTCTGAGGCAAATCTACCACTTAACTCAAAAACCTAAATATATACTCAAATGAAGAATTAAATTAAAATCCAAATCATCACAAAAAAATAAAAATAAATTAAAGAAATAACCAAACTAGGAGATCAAGGCAAATCTTCTTATATCTTTAATCTTCTTGTCACCATTCTTAATTTTTATATATGTGATGGTAAAATTCGTGTTGTTTTACATTTTTTTAAACAAGTCGAGTCAAATATAATACTTTTTTTTGTCTATTTTTATATAGTTTTCAACTATTACTATCTATCTTAGACCGTTGGGTGTGGGCGGCGGTTGCGGGCGTGGGTTGCCCTTCAACGCCAGCTTTCCCACCCGGCTTGGCGTTGGGCTAGGCATTGCCCCTCTGGCGTTTGGGATTCCGCCTGGCGTGGGGCTGGGCAGGGGGCAGGGTGAGCTGGCTGGCTTTGGTTGGCTGGTCCAAATGACTGGCTTTGGTTGGCTACTTTAGGCTGGCCACGCCAAGCTAGCCACACCACACCACACCCCACTTTTTTTGAGTTGGCCTGGTGGAACCCACCTCCGCTACGTGTCGTGCAAAGTCCCCAACCCAAGCCCCCCACACCCCGCGGTCTTAAAAACCAAAGTCGGTGGCCTTTGCCACAAACTAAAACAATCCCTACACTTTTAAAATTGACACTTCCCTACACTTTTTAAAAACTTTATAAAGTTTTCATTTTCAACCCTTTTGAGTTTCTAACGTTTCATGTTTACCCCTGGTATATTCATTTTTAAATTAAAAAAGCATTATTTGTTTATTTTTATGTATATGTCGGTATAAATAAATGGTATAAATTCACGTTTCGATGTAAATTTTTTTTTGGAAACGAGTGGGATCATATCTAATACGTTTCATGCTTGTTTTTATGTACGTTTTCAGTTGGTATACATTTTAACGTAAATTTTAAAAATATTTTTTTCCTGATTTGCTTTTTTTTATGTACATATCGATGTAAATTCACATGCGTTATTTTTTGGAAACGAGTCAGGACAAATATAATACATTTTAATGCTTCTTCTTATGCACGTTTTCAGTTGGTCTATGTTTTGACATAAATCTTGTTCGGAAACAAGTCGGGCCAAGTATAAATACATTTTCATTCAATGGTATAAATTCGAGTTACGGTACGTTTTGACGCCGCTAAGTCTTAATGCAAAGGAAAGAATGGTGTAGTGGTTAGGTGAAACCCCACTAAATGAACCAACTCAGGTTCGATTCCGTTTCTTTTGTACGATATAAATTCGATTCACTTCATTTTTTGATTCAACCACAATACTTATATAGGTTACACTAAGTTAGATGAAACACAAATTTTCATATAATTAACGCATCACATAACACTTGGACTAATCCACAAAATATTTGCAACTGACTCGCGACGCATCACCTGCAGATCATACTACTAGTTATTTATTGAAATTCAAAGATAAATGAATAGATTTAGAGTAAACTCTTATTTTAGTCTCTGTGTTTGACACAAAGATCAATATCAGTCCAAAATTAATGTTTGATTTTTGTATCCGTTAAAGTTAAATCTCTTAACACCATCTAATTTTTTTTAACTTCTTATAAAAAAAAGACAAAAAAGCCCTTGCCAAGTAAATTTAACAAATTATTATACATATTAATTGAAATTGGTCATGAACAGTAATTTAATATTTTAATTTATTTATTTTTTATATCTATTCAAGCATTTATTTATTTTTATTAAATATTTTAATCATCATTAAACTTAATATTTTCTTAATAAGTTGCTTCGTTAATTTTTCAAAAATTTAAATCTACAACTATACTTTTTTCAACATTGCGATATAAGTTTTATTGAAAATGGATATCGTGTCGCTTCAAACCAAATCAAAACCGTCAATTAATTGTAGTTTGTTATTTTGATGTACTTATTTAATTTTTAAATATTTTATTCATTATTTATTTTAATTTCAATAAAACTTATATCGCAATGTTGAAAAAAATAGTTTTAGATTTAAATTTTTGAAAAATTAACGAAGCAACTTATTAAGAAAATATTAAGTTTAATGATGAATAAAATATTTAATAAAAATAAATAAATGCTTGAATAGATATAAAAAATAAATAAATAAATTAAAATAACTAGCGTTTTGTGTTTATGTTTTTCAATGTCATGATAAAAAAATATTGATAATGGCCATTGTGTCGTTAACATACCAAACCAAACCGAAAGGATTGAACAACATTTGTAACGATACCAATATTTGTTTTTAATGTTTTTTATTTTCGATGAACTGTAACCATATCGTTATCATAACGTAACGAACCGAGTAACATCGGTACTGGTACTTCTACTCATTTTTATGGTTTCTTGTCGGATAACGAATATGATGCCGCTACAATAGTGAATCGAGTTGAAACTGTACAAAACTGATTTCACTGGTACTTATTTCTATTGTCTTTGTTTTCGATAAGCTGGCACCATGTAGATATCATATTGTACCAAACAACATCGATACGACCTGTATTCAATATTGTGGTTTATGGTTTCCATAATTTTCATTTGTGCAACTCTGTATGTGACGATAAATGAATATCGATGTCAGTACTGTGGCGATCTTAACCAATCGATATCGTTCGAACACCATCGATGTAGGTACATCTGTTAGTTTTTATCGTTCTCGGTCGATGTAAAACACGTGTTACTTTCTATATGGAGTGCATGTATCGTATGAGTAATATAATATAACGAACCGGAACGATACCAATCCAATGCTCGCGGTAATGTACCGCCGCAACGCACGGTCAAACAACCTAGTTAAAAATAAAGTAGATTACCCAAAAATAATATAAATTACACACCCTCTTTTCTCTCTCTCTTCCCATACCACCGCGGCTATCTCCAAACTCCAACCAACCACCACTGCCTCCAAAACCACCCTTGTTGAAAACTCCATCGACCAAATGGTAAGGCTAGTGGGTATGGGGCACGGCATAGGCCCGTCCCCATACTGCCGCTCCATTCACCCCATCCCCTTGCTCCAGCAAGTTGCTTGGTTCGGCAAACCCGGCAACCAATTGCCGCTTGTGCCGCCCCTCCATCTCTCACACACCCCTATATATACATACATACATACACAAATATATATAAATAGGCTTATACCCACCCCCTAGGTCCATCCCCTTAAGCCTCATTATCACACCTATCTTACGTGGCACTGACATGGCGGCCCATCCTCTCAAGGATGAGCATAACCATACCCACTAACCTAAGTAAGTCAAGATCTCAGCCTTTAAAAGCTTAAATACGACTAAAAATTAACTTGATTGAATCTAAAGACTGATAATGTCATGTTTTAGAAAGTTCAAACAAAAAATTGATATTCAAATCTCCTTTTAACTACTTTTTGTTTATCACTCATGATTTTATTTAATTCTAAATTCTGTATTTTTCAAACTATAACAGTTTGATAACTTCTATACAAATAAAATCAGAAGATTCAGGTATATAAACTATTTATACAGTACAAGAATCACACATAATTTACATCATCTAAGGTTTGATAAATTTGTATTCAAGTATTCAACTGTAATATTTCATGTTAAATTACATTGTTTGATCATAAGAACTCGACGCCTTTTTCCTATCCAACTCGTTGTCCATACAGGGTCGCTCGACACAATCTTATACCCTGCATTTGCATATAACGTTCGAGCACCCAAATCGTCTTCATAAGCTCGCAACACCAAATACTTATAACCCCAAAACTGAGCCAACATTTCACATGACTTGAGCAACACGCTTGCAACTTTTTTTCGTCTATCCATAAATCAAAGTGATATTAGTTAGATGAATGTGAATGTGCATTATTAAGATGTATAACACGACTAATGAACATGTTTTTAATGTCATTGTAAATAGTAGTGGTGTCATCGTGTCGGGTTGAACCTGGACATTACGCATATGTTTATTTGTTGTATACGCAACTATACAATATTCAACACACGCTCTATCTAGCACAGTGACGGACACACAGAGGGATAATATAACTCGATACCTAATTCTTATTGTCACCCCTTTACAAAGTAAACTAATAAAAGGAGTATTAGGGCAATATAATATACCTGAAATTACGTAAAACCGCTATTCCCGACACGTAGAGATACTCATCGGCTCCAGATAAATGCTCGAGTACAGATGCGTCTCTGAAAACCGTAGCATCCACGACCCCTACAAGTTGTTTTTCTTGCTATCGCTTGTGGTAGACTCCGCAACCAAACATGCGTATCTGACATCGTATTGATTAAAATGTACAAATATTGTTAATGATTATAAACTATAAATTAGCAACAAAATGTTGCATTTGAACTTGTACCCCATGCATGGGGAGATTTTCATAAAAAAAGTTGATTTTTTTATTTCTAACCTAATGTTTTTCTTCTTTTGCAATTTAACCAACACTTTTTTTATTTACATCTTTGCCCCTCATTAGTTTCATCTTCACAAATTATTCGTTTTACGTTTCCTTCTAAATTTTGCAAGTTAACACACTACAACATGTGTGTGGGGTTCACCGTTTTTGGTATATTTTTTTTCCATTTGACAGGTTCGTCGCAACACGTTTCTTTTTCCTCGTTCGACTTAGTTATTTTTTTCTACATTTTACGTTTCAGTCTAATTTCTTCGGATTAACACACAACATTGGACGTGCGTGGTTCAGTGATTTTGCGTCTGCTTTTCGTTCGATGTTATTTTTTTCCCTTTTTTATCTATTTTATTTTTACGACTTTTCGATGTTTGGGTCGCTGGCAATGGTGTGGCGTTGGTGTTATTTATCACGGTTTTACGGACCTTTTTAACCTATAATTTTTTTTTCAAGTTTACCCTTGTACTTCCTTTACTTAAAAAACTATTTTTACGTGCATATTTTTATTTACACGTCGGTAAAATATGATTTGCTCTATGTTTCGACGTAAATTTTTTCTGGAAAACGAGTCAGGTCAAATGTAATATTTTTTCAATCAAAAAAACAATTTTTACGTGCATATTTTTATGTACTATAAATTTAAGTTGGTCTACGTTTCGATTTGGGAGATGAGTCAGGACAAATATAATATGTATTCGTGCGTATTTTAGTGTATGTTTCGTAAATTTTGTTTCGAACCGTGTGGAGTCAAATTGTAGTTTCTTTTCTATGTATGAGTCGGGTCAGATATAAATTTGATTTACTTTACGTTTTGATCCAACCATAATGCTTATATAGGTTACTTCGGGTTCAATCTGATACGTCAAAACGCGTGTTTCCATACGGTTAACGCATCACACGACGTTTCGATGTTTGCGATGTTCCCGCGCCACAACGCGTGCGGTTATCATTGCTAGTTTAGTATCAAAAACCAACTCTTATATTGAAGGATCATATTGGTCAATAAATGGCTCATAACTTTTTAATCAATAAATAATATGTTATTCAAGATGTGTACCTGTTTTCTATATCCTCACATTGATCTAAGAGCACTTGATATTTTCAGTTATTTAACGAGTGATTTACAGATGACGAAAAGTGTTTTTATTGAATCGGACCGGATGTTGAACCGCTGGTTCTGGGCCTCTGGCGGTCCACGAGTTTAATGGTGTCTCAAAACCAGCCGTCCAACAATTGGAAGAGGCAACATAGGTCTTTGACCGGTTCCTCTCCGGGTTTAAAATTTTTTCTAGTTTTCTTAAAACGATTGTTTCATTAGCTCATAATGAAACGCACTATTGTCTGGTTTAACCGGCCAGTCCGGTCCAGTTTCCAAATACAGTGTTCACTCCGGAAACCAAAAAAAGTGTGTAATCGTATCTAAAACAAGCAATTAGATTTAAAAAAAAATACAAAATCATCAGATTTTAAACAAGTAAATCTAGATATGAGACAATAATGTGAAAATGACTGACCTATCAGGTGGTGAATTTCTTAGTCTGTAAAGGAGCCCTGCAAGCACCTCAGCCTGAATGTGTGTAGAGTAAAATTGGCATTAAATATGTATTTTTGCCTTTGGATACATGAATCAAAATGAAGCTAATCTCTAAACTAGGGGAAGTATGTCTGTAAATTCAGTAAACTATTTGCTCATTTAACTAATAAATGGATGTACATGTCACATAAGTTAATTTACTCTGTGAACAAACAAATAAACAACCGCGTAAAATACAACTCAACGAGCAGGGAGTGGGATTTACTTTCGTTTATTTTCGTTCCTCTATGCTCATTCGTTTAAGTTTCTTCAAAATATTCATCACAATTTATATTTAGATATTGTTTTCTACTTTTAAATGTTGGATATTGTTGAATCATGTAAAGTTAATGTTATCTAGACTTTAATTTGGATATTGGCTTTGACTTTTAGTTGTGTTCATTTGTTTAGGTTCGGTTATTTTCATTTATTATGTATGTTTAAGATAAGGAATAATGGATTTTAATAATCCAAACTTTTAGTCGTTGGCCGGCAACAGTCTTAACTTAAAAAATAACTGGTGATGGTCCCAACTTTTCACATATTGTAAACAAATGGACTTTTACTAAAAAAACCTTAATTTCTTTTTGTCTCTTTATCTTTTTCGGTTTAGTAAAGGTCCATTGGTTTACATTATACGAAAAAGTTGCCGAAAAGGATAAGGAGAAAACAAGAAATTAAGGTTTTTTTTAGTAAAGTCCATTGGTTTACAATATACGAAAAGTTGAAACCACCACGGTTATTTTTTAAGTTGGGACCATTTCCGGTCAATGACTAAAAGTTTGGATTATTAAATCCATTATTCCTTAAAGATAATAATATATAAACATAAAAGCGTTGACGTTTTCTTAACGAACGTACACTAACAATAAAATCCTATTTGGTTCGTTTCCCATCCTACAGGAGAGTTCATGTTTCTGCTTTCAACCCGGAACCTTATATACCCTCTAAATGTTTGAAGTTACATATTTTCCCTTTCAAAACACTAAAACTCTTTGGTCAATACGAATCCTATTTTGAAAACATAAATACAAGTCTCCGGACTTTCAAAAAACTTTTAAACGACTCAGAAATATCAAACATGGTTTATTCGTAATGAAATCTTTTTCCATATGCATATATTTCCACTAAAAACAACTACTTTTTCTCTCTTATTTTCAATTAAATATTAGTTTTATACCTTTATCATTACATTTTCTCTCTCCTTTACTCACAACCGTTTCTAAAAATATTAAAAAAATCATAAGGTTTTCTCTCTCAAGATTTTTTTTCTCATATATTTACAGATTAACAGTAACTTTCCTATACATTTTCTCTCTCCTCCACTCACAACCACTGAAAAACACTAAGGCTGCCCGGTGTGGGCTTCGGCATGGGCCTCGGCATCAAACGTGGAGGACCGTCGGCGCCTTGCCGCCATTCCCCCCCCCCCCCCTGCCAGCGTCGTCTTCGTCATCTCCATGCCGCTCAAGACGTCCATGTGAGGACAAAACCTCCTCACACACACATATATACATACACCATATACATATATTTTAGGCCCGTCTTCCATTTTCATACCTCCATCCTCTTTGCCCCATCCCGCGTGACGCCTACGTGGAGGCTCATCCTCCTTTGGAGGGTCATCACCATACCGTGTATCCTAACAACCATTCCTTATAATATAATAAACCCCCTCACATATTTTTAAGGTTTTCATTGTGAATGTTCTTACACTCTTTAACTTTTGAGTTAAAATGAGAGCATTCATGTTGAAACATCTACATCTATACTTTCTATATAATATAGAGAGAAACATAGAGAAACAACTAAAACAACACTAGATTGGATTATTTATTATAGAGATCATTTTATAGAATAGTAAAGTACACCTCTATATATATTTAGAGGCTCTTTGTATTTTTTTTATTAGTGTTTAGGAAAGAGAAAATAATAATAATAATAATAATAATAATAATAATAATAATAATAATAATACAATAAGTGTTTGTGAGTTAAAATAGAGGTAGAGATAAAGAATTGGATGTGAAATATTTTGAAAGGTATATAAAATTTATAAAAAAGTGTATTTTTTAAATCAAATTTATAAATAAAGATGAAGGTTCCAATGTGAATGCGAGTAAATACTTAGAAGTCATTTTCCTCATTGGTGAATACACATGTATTCATCTACTATAATATCTTAATGGTTCTACAAATACTATATCAACAAGTAACTACATTGTTATTCCACAAATATTGTATTCACCAATAACAATAAACCAGATCCCATATATAGATATCGACACAAAGTATATTTTATTTGTATACAGGAAATAAAAAAACAATATTTATTTATGAATAATTTGTTATAACTAACTGGTTTTATTTATTTCATTAGGGAGTAATAAGTAAGGTACAAGTATAATAAAATAAGGTACAAGTCACTACAGCAAAGAAGTTACCTCAAAGAACTGGAAGAATACATCATTGAAGATAATGACTGGCTCATAAAAAGCCTCTGCTTGAATATTAGCCACACTTCTCATCTCACTATCTTCTTCAACCATCCTCCTCACTTGCCACCCATGCTCCTTCATCAAATTACTAAACTGCCCCTTCCCATCATCATATTTACCATCCCACCCATCACCACCACCACCTCCTCCTCCTCCACCGTGGTCAACCACCGGTTCTTGAAGCTGTTGACCAGATGATGACACTGAATTGCAATGGCAAAGTTGTTGACTTTTGTTGACTTTTTTCACAAACAAGAATCTGGGTGTTTTTATGGATAGAAAAAGATTGAAACTTGCAGGTGGGGATGGACTCAAACTTGCAGGGAACTCCATGGAAATGGTGAAGGAGTTATGGTGTAAAAAAGCCATTGATGTGGCTTTGATACCTTGATTGTTATGTGGATGACTGAATATGTTTCTTTGTTATATTCAGCATGTTAGATTTATTTTGCACCATATTTATTTATTAATAAACAATAACTTTTATAAATAACTATTTTCTAACTGTGTATCATCTTGACCACTTGAATATGCTTTAATGGAAAGATTGTTGCACAAACCACCCCTAAAGATCATAGACAATGACACAATTGCCCCTTTTGTTTAAATTGTTGGCTCATTTTTATGCTACAAATTCTTACATGTATTTAGGTTTGGGATTTCATAATTGCCTTTGATAGTTTTCTAAATCGTGTTAATCTCCTTTTAAATTTAAGTATTTTGACAATACGTTAATCTTAATTTGATAATTCATAGAATTTATCAAAAACGAGGCTGTATTTTCAGTGAGAAAAACATGATTGTAACAAACTTGAGACCTTCCCCTATATATGTATGATATCATCATAAGGATTAGTTGAGATGGCACAACACTCTGTAAAAGAGTTTGTAGATTGCATTTATAACGGTAGCAATTATCTGGTTATCATCAGAAATAAGATATGTAAAACAATGATACAAGAAGAATCACATGTGATGGTCTTGTAATCTAATTATTGTTGTCACCGTGTTATTATGGTATGTACTTTTAATCTAATTATTTTATAATTTTACATATTTTGTGTAAACTTTTCCAAATCAATTTAATTTAATTATTTTATAATTTTACATATTTTGTGTAAACTTCCAAATAAATATATGTTTTACTATTGAGATTGGAAAAAGTGACATAATGGCATCTCGAACCTTACCACCATACAATTAAATCAAAAAAATTGAAATACTATTCATTACAACTAGTTGTAATTAGTTAGCACTGATGATTTCTTTATGCCGACAATTGCTTAGTTATAGCTAATGATACGCCTAATGATGCGAATTCAACTAACTAAAATGGCTTGATAACAATAAAATCATCAACATTGTGCTGATAATTTTTAGACATTACCGCTACGACAGGACTTATGGGTTTTCTAGGGCAAAGGGAATGTAATCACTCAAATTTAGCTCTTTACCGCATATAATTATTATTAACATCTTACCCTTCTCAAACTCTACATTAGATTTGCTATTAGTGAGATTTATTGACTATGATGATGAATTATTAACAAGTATATTATGGAATGCATTTGTTCCCTCTTAGCATATTCGTTATCGTAAGCTCACTTAAATACTGTATTTTTATATAACTCAATGTAACTATTTTAACACGACGCTTTTCAACCCAACATGTACTAATGGGAAATCTTTGGATTCGTCATTAATTCCCACATGTTAATACTTAAGTCGCGTAGCATAAGCTTAAACTTATGTTCTACATCATTTCAAAAAGCAATTGCATTTTAATGTTTAAATACACCACTAATTACCATATTTTGCATCCGTAAGGAAAGCACAAATAAAGTAAACAATAGTTAGAACGTAAGAACCACCTTTATTGTAAAATAAAATTTAAAAAAATCAAAAAAGCACTCAATTTTTTTAATATTTTTTAATAAAAATTGTTATATTTCGTTACAAAAAAAACTTTTTTTTTTACTAAACTTCGACAAATTCAGTAATACGTTATCATTAGTAGACGATTGCACTTTAATTTACATACCATCCATAATATACTTAATTTTACATTAAATGCACATGTGCATCATTATATATAACAATTATATACCGTGTTTTGATACAAAAAGTTTGTGATTTTGAATGATGAAGTATGCTCATATAGATTTTTTTGGTTAGTTATATCTAGTGGTTGATGGGTTCATTATAGTTGTCACTTTATGATGTAATATGTTGATTGGATGGTATAAACGGTGTTGATATACGTGTAATAAAGTGAAAATATTGGTATTGGTATTGTATTACAAAATGGTATGAGGTAATGGTATTGTATTATGGATGGTATGAGGTAATGGAAGTGTATTATGAATGGTATGATATATGAAAGAGAAAGTGTATTCAAAGTAGTGTACAAAAACACCTTATTTCATGTTGATACATATAGATGCACATGTGCATTTCTTATATTGGTAACGTAAAAAGTAGTGTATTACACATGGTAGTGTAAATGAAAGTACAATTGTTTAATGTTTGTAATATATTACGGAATTTGTCAAAGAAATGATGAAAATGCACATTTGCATGGTAGTGTATTATGGATGGTATGATAGATAAAAGAGAAAATGTATTCAAATTAGTGTACAAAACACCTTATTTCTTGTTGATATATATCGATGCATATGTGCATCGCTAATATTGGTAATGTAAAAAGTAGTTGTTACACATGGTAGTGTAAATGAAAGTACAATTGTCTAATGTTTGTAATGTATTACGGAATTTGTCAAAGAAATGACGAAAATGCACATGTGCATCGATAGTTGGTACTCATTTTTTTTTTAATTTTTTTATTGTTGAGTAAATATAGCGACTTTTTCAAAAAAAAAATATTAAAAAAAAACAAAAAAAATTTGGTATTTTTTTGGATTTTTTTAGGTATTACTGTTTGTGTTCACACTGGTTTTCGCGGTTTTTGTAATAAAGGGTGATTCCTAATGGATCCTTGTCCTATATATATATATATATATATATATATATATATATAATAGTATTAGGGGAAGGATCCACTAAAAAGTGGATTTTGCCTAAGTAGCATAGGAATGATTGTGGTAGTGACATGTGGCACTCCTTATAAGTAGGAAGGAATGCCATTTTGGTACTAAAATTTTTTTATCTTTATGTGAAAATGACACGTGGCATCCCTTTTGTTTTCTAAAAAAATATAACAAAAAAAGATCTAGTACAAAAAAAATTAGCACAAAAAAATATAGTACAAAAAAATATAGCACAAAAATCTAGTACAAAAAATATAGCACAAAAAATCTAGTAAAAAAAATATAGCACATAAAAATATAGTACAAAAAATCCAGCACAAAAATTTCAGGAAAAAAATTTCAGACAAAAAATTTCAATACAAAAAATATAGCACACAAATGTGGTACAAAAATCAAACACAAAAAATGTTATACAACATAGAAATACAACACATTTTTGTAGGTTTTTTTAGTCGTCATATTTTATATAGCAATATGGTACTCAAATTAAAGATAAAAAGACGCTCAATTTTATGGTGAACTTTTTATGAAAAAATAATGTCGTATAAAAAAAGTTATGAACGTTTAATAAATGGGGTGTAATATGCATGTGTCTTGCATGTGGAGAGAGAAAGTGAATAATTAGGATTTTACCAAGATACCCTTACCTTTCTCTTTTTTCCTACATTTTCATTTTAACAATTGATTTGAAAAATAAATGATTAAGATTCCTTCTCATCCTACTTAGGCAAAATTAACTTTTTATTTAATCTTACCCCTATAGTATTATATACCAAAATTAATACATCAAGCTCAGTTTAGTATGGAATTTCTAAATCTAGCATTTGTTACAAAACATCGAAACATACATTTTTTTCTATTTGATGGCGAATTTCTTATAATTATGTCACTTGTGGTACTAGAATTTGTGTCCTACAAACCTTAGGGGTGGCTTGGAACCCCACTCCATGCCTGGAACACCGCCCCGTGAGGTGGCATAGAGGAGAGGCATAGGTATCCTCACACTACGTGAGGCAAATATGAAGATGATGTGGACAATGGTGATTGTTTCAATGATTCTTAGAGAGGGAGAGTTGGCTATGAATGTTGTTTAAGAGAGAGAGAGAGAGAGTTCAAGCCCCCTCCCCACGCCCCACCACGCCGTGGTTTTTGCAGCTTGAAGGGCAAAGTCCTGTCTGACGTGGCAGATATGTGACGCTTCACACCCTTTTCAAGCCCCTTCCGCTCCGAGTAGTCTTAGAGCCTTTGCCTCTACCATTGGGCCACCAACCCCAATGGTAAACTAATAAAACTAAGAGTGTAGTTAAACTCGTAAATGTTTCTTGATCTAGTAACATAGGTGTTTATTATCATCAAAGTGATGCGGGTTCAAGTCCTACAAAGTGGACAATAGTTGGATCTTAGGAGTAGATTTTAGGGAGTGTGTTCGTCGTTCAAAGAAAATAACCCGTAAAAAATGAAGTCAGTGATTTATTCCTTTTTTACAATTAGAACAAGATAACTAAAACTTGCTTAAATTGTGGAAAATCTTGAAATTTTAAATCAGATCTTCTAGAAAATGAAATTAGAACTTGAGGGATGGGACAAACCGTTGATCACCGTTTGTTGCATGCTATGACCCGTTGAGATATTTTCATATGTTACTTATGGGTTCTGTAACTTCAAACTAATCGAAAGATATTATTTTCTAATCAGACTCCTTTTTATCCCACCTACTATAATTGGTCAAAATGTAAGTATGGTAACTCTTGTATCACATAATGTATCACTATTCGCATGCAATACATGTGTGTGCGCGTATATGTTTAATAATTTAATCTCAAAACTTATGGTATAAATTAGTTAATGTCATTTATCGCTTATTTTATATTATTCTTATTTATCACAAAATAGCTTAAACTTGATCTTTGTACACAATCCTATGTTACCTTGACTTCACACGAACTCAAATGTTGAGTTGTCTCTAGATTCATAACCATGTAAGAGCATTCATATTCTATCCATTAACTTTTACCCTATAATTATACTAAAAACAACTATCTTTTCTCACTCCTTTTAATTAAATAATATTTTTTATTATCTTTTCTCTCACTTCCACTCACAACCACTTTCAAAATATATTAAAAAATTATAGAGGGTGAACAGTGTCACCCTAAATATACAAGATCAACAATAACTTTTTCTCTCTCATCAACTCATAACCACTTTTTATATCCTTTATAATGTAAAAACCCCTTCTCACGAATTTTGATGAATAGGATATGAATGCTCTAACAAACGGAAGGCTTTGCTTAAGTTTTAAAATGAAGATGATAAATGAAATAAACAAATACTAGAAGGGCCAATGTGTATGCTCTAAACTATTTTACAAATGGTTCATCTGAAAGCCACGTGTTAGGCTGGTTTTTGCTTGCAGTATATAGCCACACTTAAATGGAACCTTATCCTGTGTGTATCAATAATTTATTCGGATAGTAAAATAAGTAAGTTAACATACGCAATATATTACACAGATTGAATTAGGGGTGTTTACGGTTTGGTTTTGACGGTTTTTAGGTCAAACCGTAAACCAAACCGTTAGTAACGGTTTTTTAGTATCGTAAACCGAAACCGAACCGTCAAAATCTAACACTGAACCGGTATAACGGTTTGGTTTCAGTTTAGTTTCATGGTTTGAATCTATTATGTCATATTTTTGAATGATTCAACATATAACTAGTATCAATTTATAGGTGGTTCATTAATATTGCTTTTCTTAGGAACATTGTTATCTGCAGCTTCCATTTCATATACAAATTACTTGAATACTATTGTAGTATTTCATTAAAGATTTTTGAACATTGAAAACTAACTTAAGCAATGTTTGTAATGTTACAAATAACCAGAAACCAAACCAACTGTGGATGTTCAGACAATATGTTTTCACTTCAAAATTACAAAACATAACAAAAAATATAAGGATAATAAACGAGTTACATAAAGAATAACATATTAAAAAGAATGTGTGTTGAACATATATACAAGGATATATGTTCATTAGCCCACATTCAGTTGACTACTTAAGTCAAAACATAAATTACATTAATCCTAATTAACTCAATAATGTAACATAAACTATTAAAAAAACTTAATAGCCACAGTCCGGTCCGGTTTTATACGACCGGTATTTACTATAAACCGTAAACCAAACCGTTAGGTACGGTTTTAAAATTTTGAAACCAACCGACCAAAGTTTAATTAAAAAACCGACCACAAAACCAAACCGGTGACCGGTTTGGGTGGTTTCACGGTTTGAAACCGAACCATGAACACCCCTAGATTGAATAATAAAATTGTTTGAGGAGTATACGCAACTAGATAATGTCGACATCAGCGAAGAAGCAAGACGAGTCAACCATCGTGAATTTTTTAACAAACAGACACATCACAACCTTCAAACGGATTTCGTTGAACACATTTGAATCTTCCATGATACAATGACGATGACAAGGATGATAATTAAACTAGAGTGAATTGAAAATCTTGTCCTTTATTTATATACCAAATATCAGGCGGTGCCTTTTGTCTTTAAAATTCAAGTTTTGTACTTATTGTTTCAATATCTTGCATATCATGTTCTTTAAACATAACTCAGTTAATTTCAAATGTTAAGTGAGGGGTAATTTGGTCTTTTTTCTTATTTATTTAAAACACCATTTTAATAAATAAATCAAAATAAATATTATATATACATATATCTAAATACACTCCCTCTCTAAAACACACACCTCTCCCTCTGTATAGGTGTTCTCTAGGCAAACCCTCACCACCACCTGTCGCCACCAGCACCACCACCAGCATGTAACACCTTGTAAATTTGTCCAGTTAAATAACGACACGTGTCCATACTCTCATGCGTGCCTAATGTTGGCCGAGAGGGACTATTTTTGACAATCTATGAAAGTATATCATAAATGGACTAAACATGTCAACATGCCAAAAGTTTGGCCGCTGAGTTACCCATACGGACCGTAAGCTTAATGGAAAGATTGTGACTAACAAGCGGTTACGGACCGCAACGCTTAGTCCTTACGGTCCGTAACCAATTCAAAACCAGGGGCGCCAGAAATGGCTTACGGACCATAAGCACTATGCCATACGGTTCGTAAAGGACTGCCAGTGGCAGTTTTGTTTGGAGGCCAAGGAATTCTGCCCTTGTGCCACCTTTCTCGCAAAATGCCACCTTCTTGCAGCTCTTGACACCTCCCTAACCACTTGGAATGATCTTAGAGCACCTATAACACCTGGCATCATCCCATTTCATCCTCTTACACTATAAATAGAGCTCTTAGTTGAGCTTTGAACTTGCTCACATCTCTCATTCTCCTCTTGTGCTTTTAGAGTTGCTTCCTGATCTAAGGTGGCCTCCTAACCGAGTTCTTAGTCATCTTAGAACACTTGTAAGTGTTCTTTCTCAGTTCATTTATTTATTAGGCTAAGCAATTAGCCGAATGTCATGCAAATTGACTTTTGCTTTGACTTTCGGTTAAGACCATTATGGTCCAACCATTATTCGAATCGAACATGGCTATGTGAGCGTAATAAGGTAGGTGATAATTCCTCAAAAGGGCACCTCCTGGAAATCACATTAAGTTGGTCAAATGACGGGTCAAAGTATTGTTCATTAAAAAGTCAAAAGTCCATTTTTTGTAAATGTTATAAAATGATCATATGTATGTTTAAACACTTTTGACACATAAATAAGTTGGTAAATACATGTATAAACATGTTCAGCCCGTCATTTTCAGTTTTAGTGTTGATTCGCAACCGAAAGTCTAGCAGTTTAACTTCTGCTTTGAATTTCAATTCTGACTCGATTAGCATAGTTAGCTATTGATTTAGAGTTGTATTATGATCATAATATAATGAAGGATAACCCTCTGAGGTTATACTACATGATCATAATCAGATTCTGAGTTTTTACACAAGTTCATGTAATATGCCTAACTTTGACTAAAATGCCCTTTTTGCATAAAACTTAGTTTTAATCAAGAATGAACTTGCATATGCTTTACCTACTGATATGTTAATATAATTAACATTTTTTGATGTCATGAATTTGTTCATAACCTGAGTTGTGATTAAAGTTTGTTAATTATGCTTTACCATGACTAAAATGCCCTTTTGGCGCATAGTATGGTTTTTGACCACAACTAACAAACAAAACACGTTCCCTACTGATATTAAAACAAAATTATAGTATTTTCACAAAGGATACTTGATCATAACTCGGATTTATTGCAAGTTCATAGATTATGCCACATAATGACTAAAATGCCCTTATAGTGCATATTTTGATTTTGAAACTATAATGATCATATAAGTTGTTAACCTACTGATGTTACAACTTATTTAGAGTATAATGGCATATAGAACTTGTTTATGACTCATCCGGTTACCCGGTATTGCTTATATGCGTGTGGTTAAGCTTATGTAACTAGTTTACGTAAGTTTACCGAAACGGCTCAAATCTTGTCATTTTTATCTCAAATTCCAGAATGTATATTTTTTTACCCATATTATACAACTCTTCGTACTTGTGGGCTTTAAACTGCATTCTATTTCGGTCATCGCTTATTCTAGCATATCGTACCGAATCTATTAATTTAAGTTAGCCGGTCCGAGTCTACGACTTGAAGGGACCGTTAACATTCTAAGTTGGTTATTATACCATTCATTCCAGACTAGGGCCTTCAGGTAGATTGCAACCAAGCTAGTTAATTGATTACGGTTGTGCTTAATATATATTCTTGTATTATAAGACTTGCTTAAGCCAGGTAAATACTCTTAACCTATTTTCCCTATACGGGCTTGGGATACGTTAAAATATTACCGCTTGGTCGGGTATGGGATCATATGTTGGATTGTGACTAGAAAATCCGCATAACCCGTTTTAATCTGTTCTGTCTGATAACTTAAACATTAGTGGTTAATTCGACTATGTCCTGCATATCCACGACCCATTAAATTGCTAATGGCCATGACTTAAGCACAGGGTGTAGGCATACACCTTACAGATGCTAATGCTAAAATATTTTTCCTACCCATATTGGGATACTCCTTTGTGGGTTAAAGTGGTGTGTCGGTTGATCATGTTATTCGGTTTCTGCACCGGACCCCATATGTATTGACAGACTTGTAAAACTGTATACAAGATCATTTTGAATTGTCCTAAGTTATTTATAAAAATCATGCCTTGTGCACCTAAAACAAATTTTGAAATATTTTCAAAATGTGTCGGTTATTTGTATTTACCAGTGTAAACTGGCGTATTTTCAAAAGACTAAGTTACAGATTGCAAGGATACGTAAATAGGCTGGAAGTTGCCTGGTTATGCTAGAAGAGGAATTTACAACTCCTTTGCATATAGCCGAGTAGTCTGTTGATCTCATTTTTGTATATTTTTTATCCGCTTGTGTATCTTTATTACAAACCGTCTGTATTATTATTTTGAACATTTGGACATTAAATTTGTAATAATATTTTATATCCAAGACTTCCGCTGTGCTATCTGTGTTATGTTGTGTATTGATATCAATCTACGTCACGATACTCCCCACCCGGGCCCACCGGGCGACATGTGAAATATCAGAGTGTGACAGGTTGGTATCAGAGCCGACTTTTGAGAGAATTCAACATTAGCCTTTTGTGTTTGATCTCAAACAGCACAATAGCATATTCCTTAGACTTCCGAGTCTAGGCATTGACCTAGGAGTACTCACATCCATATTAAGTTATTGTTTTTGCTTATATATATTTTTTTGATATTAAAACCGGAAAAATGCCGCCAAGATATCGAGGAAAAGGAAAAGGTCCAATGAGGGGAGGACCATCTGGACAAGCACCCCCTCATCTCCAAAGATCGGATCCTTATCAAGATTCAGGAAACTCATACTCATCCCAACCAGCGAGACACTCTATCTCGCATAACTCGTCACCTACACATTCTCGTCACTCATACCATTCACACCATTCTCACCATTCCCATCATTCACACTCTCATTCTTTTCATGGGTCATTTGACCCAAACCAGTATATTAATACACCCCAGCTGCTCAAAACCAGTTGGACCAAACCAAACGAGCCGAACGAAGACTCAGATCTGGAAATGTCGTCATCGGGGTCACATATGCACCCCGTAGAGATTTCTTGTGGTTCTACATCCTATGCAGGATCACCCTATCAAGGTCCTAATGAATGGGACCAGTATTACAACCAATTTAAGTTTGCTAATACACCTTCTTATCGCTCTCCAATACCAAATCCGCCGTCTCCACAAAGAGATGTGCAAATGG
Source organism: Scalesia atractyloides (assembly GCA_947069175.1). Classification (NCBI taxonomy): domain Eukaryota; kingdom Viridiplantae; phylum Streptophyta; class Magnoliopsida; order Asterales; family Asteraceae; genus Scalesia; species Scalesia atractyloides. The sequence continues at coordinate 63,649,769 of CAMTDV010000030.1, forward strand.
AACCAGTGGAACAACCACAACCACCTCTAGAACCACCAAGGATAAAGCGTGGAGCATGCATGTAAGTGCGTGCGGGACAACGGTCGGGCTCGCTACCACCATTGCCCCAAACATACCCTACTATTCCCGAGGACCCACAAATGGGTGGAGCCTTGAATGTTGTACCTTTGGTTGACCCGACACCACAAACTTTTGTTCAACCACCTCCGCCATCGGGTTTTGATAACCCAATTCCTACGTATCCAGATACGTCTGGGTACAATCCTTTAAACCCGTCTACGCCAATGGAATTTGACTATCAGGCGCCATCGTACGACCCTTACGTGCAAGCAATCGTACATAATGCTATATTCCCGTCTCCCTTTCCTCCTGCATATCCAACAACGGGATATCCAAATTATGGGTACCTGTATATCCTGTTGTTCCTCAACTATAACCAACGCAAAAACTTGAGGCTATTAATCAAGTTTTGGAACGAGCGGAGCAAATTCAGCGTCAGGCTGAAAAGACTGAGAGGAAGACTAATAACTTCTTCAAGAAGCTCTCCAAGCTAGTTAGGGGAAAGAAGGAGGAGTAAAAGTTTTCTTTTTGTATTTAAATTCCAAAAGTCCATGCGTGGACAAGTATGTTCTTTTAGTCCCTACGTGGACAAGTTTTTCTTTTAGTCCCTGTGTGGATAAGTATTTTATTTATTTCAAAAAGTCCTATTTAAGGCAAGTATTGTAATCTTATTATCTTTTAAACTTTTTGGATTATTTATAATTTATGTATTATTCATTATTTCCATTTTAAGGGATCGTGTCGATTTCATTCAAACTTTATCGATCTGCTATACGTTTCAAAAAGATCTTCTTAATGGTTTTTGACCAGCCAAATGGCAAAGTTCATATTACTTGGCAATGATAAATGACGGTTAAGGACGACTATCCCTTCTGTCCAGAGGTAGTGAACTATGTTCCACCCTCATAAGCCATATGGTCAAATACGACCATGGCCACACACACACACACACATATATATATATATACACTATCAACCTATTAAGACAATTATTTTGTGTTAACATTCAAGTAATGTTAATTCTTCCGACAGTGTGGCATGAGGAACCACACTAGTCATCTAGGTGACGGACTACGTCCAAGCCTTATAGCCTATATGATCAAATTTGATCCCGGCTAATATCATCAAATGCGTTGATCAATTGTATTAACATCCTTAGTGATGAATTGCCTACGGGCCCTATTATGTTGTGAATTTAGACAATGACAGATGTAACCTTATGGTTCCCTGTCTAAGGTAGTGGGCTATGCCCAAGCCTCATAGTCTATATGATCAAACGAGATCATGACTAATATCATCAATGTGATGATTTTCTATTTTAAAACATCCTATGTGATGTCAAATGATTTGCTTACAAGCCATAATATTTCATCAATTATGACAATGACAGTTGTGGTCTTATGACTCCCTGTTCAAAGGTGGTGAACTAAGTTCAAGCCTTAAAGCCCCTTGATCAAATTAGATCGTGGATTATGTATATATACTTTAATGTCCTTGTGACTAGCCAATGTGATATATTTTCATGTCCTTCGTGACAGGCCAATGTGCCACGTTTTAATGTCTTTCGAGACAAGCCTATGAGCTATCTATTATTGTCAACCGCGACAATGACAGTTGTGACTTTATGATCCACTGTCCAACCAATGATGGACAATGTCCAAACATCAATTGCCCTTGATGGTCTTTTGATACCTAGGCTAGTTATACTACTTTATTCAACATTCACGTTGAAATGTTAAGATTATAAATTTTTGGCAGTTATGATGATTAAGCACACTGATCCAAAATGGTGAAGGATTAATATATATCCAAACCTTATAGCCTATATGGTTTAATGATACCATGGCTAACGAATCTTAGTCATCAAAATTCGATGACTAGCTTTTATATTGCTACTAAGCAATTAACTTTTTTGGTGTTTAGTACCAAGCATACAAACATGGCAAATTCTTATGAAGCCAGCAGTAGACGCAGCAATAACAATAACGCGAATAATAATCGCGAAAGTGAGGGAGTTGATCTCCAAGCTATGATCGCCGCTGAAGTCGGGAAGGCTATGAATGCTTTCATAGCCAATTATAAGGAAGTGAGTGCTACTCGTTCTAAGCCTCATTCGATCCCACATTCTTCTGCTCGAAAGGAAAGCTCACATTTCTCTTCAACTACGAAGAGCGAGCTAAAGCAGGACTATAAGGAAAAGTCCCGCTCATTAGGAGCTGGTTGTACTTACAAGTACTTTGTCTCATGCAAGCCCCGAGATTTAATGGAGAAAAGGGGGTTATTGATGCCATGAGGTGGCTAGATGAGATGGAGACAGTTGTGGATATCAACAGTTGTTCTGATAGGAATGTTGTGAAGTTTGTTTCACAGTCGTTCAAGGGTGATGCCCTGACATGGTGGAAAGCCATGATTCGGTCTACAGGGAAGATGTCCATGTACAATATGGAATGGTCCAAGTAAGTGGAGCTTATTAAAGAGACTTATTGTCCACCACATGACGTGGAAAGGGTGGAGTCAGATTTTCTGTCTCTTACCATGAAGAACCTGGACTGTCGGAAGTATGTGACCGACTATAACTCTTTGTCGAGGTTAGTACCCTATTTGATCACCCCTGAGCCTAAGCTCATTGCGTGATTTATTAATGGTTTCGGACCCGAAACTAAGGGTATGGGTGAAGGCTTCGAAGCATACCACAAATAGGCCTGCTGTAGATCTATCCCTTTCCCTCACCTTAGATGCGATTAGGAAAAGGTCGCTGAAGACCGAGACTGACGGGAAACGAAAATGGGAGGATGATAACTCCCAGAGGTCAAAGAAAGGAAAGTTTGGGTTCAAGAGGAACCAACAGAGTTCTGATGATAGACCTGCAACAACAGGAGGCACTGGGGACGGTGTTGCTCAGATCAGCAGGCTAAACCTTGCGGTATTTGCAAGAAGACGGGGCACAAAACCTTAGACTGTAGAGATCTTAAGGATGCTATTTGTTATGGTTATGGCGAGAAAGGCCACATTAAGACTAACTGCCCCAAGGCTACCAAAGAGGGTATTGCAAAGCCCGGAGGGGCGAAAAAAGGAATGCCTGAGCCTTTCAAATGAATGCAAGGGTGGCCGTAAATGACACAAATGTCATAACGGGTACGTTCCTCATTAATGATATCTTCGCTAGAGTTCTTTATGATTCCGGTGCTGATAAGTCTTTTGTAGACCATAAGTTTAGTGAACTACTAAACCTACCCATAAGAACTTTAGATATAGTTTACTATGTAGAATTAGCCGATGGTGTCACACCCCGACCCGCAGCGGAAAAGGTGATCGGGGCATGATTGGGTTATCATCAAAGCTCATGACATTTATTAAGCGTTTCATATTCATTAATACAAATTAAATGGAAATTTACAATGATTGCTACAACATGATCTAACTAACAATCTAACTTCTTTGTTCTCTTCTAAGGCATATCCTATGTTATCCTTGCTTCAACCTGTTCACCTGTATCATGCGTAAAAAGGTTTTTGGATCAACATAATGTTGGCGAGTGAATCCTATGGAAAACATTTGAACAATTTATTTAAATTGATTATGAAATATGTGCACAACCAAACATGAGTAAAATTAGATGTAACTTGATCAACAATCATAATATGTTAAATGAAAACACACATGAACAATAATGGAACAATTAGAGGCACGCGATGCTCAACTCGTCTCTCACGAGGAACTGAGGGGCCTGATGAATGAATTGCATAAACATGATGATATGAATAACACACTACAAACAAAATAAACTCAATGAAACACACATGAACAATAATGAATTTGAATTGAAGCACGCGATGTTCTACTCGTCTCCCACGAGGAACTGATGGGCTTAATGTATGAGTTTCATATAATTTGGCAACAGGAATATAAGTAAATCACAACAATAAAACAATCTAAGTTTAAGTCATGATGTGGTATGGCACAAGTTTAAATAAATAAATTTATTAATTTCATGACACATGACACACCCCAAAACGTGTAATTTAAAAGGGGAATTGTAAGATTCACTCACAGTGGGTGCGTTCGGTTGATGACGTTGAATGCACGCGAAGTGGTTTTAACCACGAGTGAGATTTAACCTAGATAAATCGCATTATGGTTTGGTAAGTAAACGGATTTTATTAAACTATTTTAATAGGATTGTTGGGTGTATTTTTGTGAGTTTGAGGCTATTTTCTAACCTTAAAAATGTTAATTTTAAGTATTTATAATTGATTTTTAATTAAAATAACTAAATAAAAATAATAAAAAAATATTTTATTTTTTTTTGCTACAGTTGACTTTGACCTGTTGACATTGACTGGCGTTGACCGGTTCGAGGCATATTGTTGTGCGCTGGGTGAGGCTCGAACCCGAGACCTCCCGTACGCGTGCACGTAGCTCTACCAACTGAGCTACGTGTCTAACCCGTTATATATCCGATTTTAATTACATATATACATTAATTAGAATTAAACAGAAATCCTTTTTATTTTAAAAACAGTTTAAACGAACCGGACTTGCACTCCACAGGTCTCGAACCCGGGACCTGTGGTTTAATCTAACACACAGTCCACCGCTGGACTGTGTGTTTAACATGTTATATATTTCCACTTTTATTATACTTAAATACAAATTATTTGCTTTCATTTCTGACTCTATTTAAAAAGTTAATAATTGTCCGAGTCGATGTAAGAGACCGGACTCGAACTTGTGACCAGTGATATAAACAAACACACAGTCCACCGCTGGACTGTGTGTCTAACTTGGTTATTATTCCGGTTATCAATATACTTAACATATATCTGTGGCGACTCCGGTTCAGTTAAACAAAAAAATGGTTTTTATTAAGGCAGCGTGTGTGAAACGGGAATCGAACTCGAGACCTTTGCATGTTTAACGTTTTATGTGCACACAGTCCACCGCTGGACTGTGTGTCTAACCCGATTAATTTCATGATTTTAATTATACTTATAATATAACGAAATACATCGTCTTCTTCATCAAGGTTGAACCAGAATTCGGAAATCGACGGGTTCAAAGTTTTTATCGGTTTGATAGTGTTTTACAGTTCATTACGGTGAGATAAAAGTGAAAAAGGAAAAGAAATTGGGCGGAGAAAGTATACCGACAGGACTCTCTGTTTTCCGGCAGAACTCCGGCGACAGAAATCAACTCCGGCGTCAGGTGTCTTGCAGCAGCTAGTCTCCGGAAAGCTTGGAAAGAGTATGGGTATCTCCGGTATAAGCTTCAGAGGTTCAGAAAAGCTCGGCAATGGGGAAACCGGTTTTCCGGCGACGAACAGGTTTATTCCGGCGAGTGGAATTACGCCGAGAAAAGGTGTGATTTTTGAGCGAAAGTGTTTGTCGTCGGTTGTGGGTCAATTTATAGGAGAAAACGAGATGTATTTGGTCTGATTTCGGACTGTGTTCGTTTATTAAATTTTTCCGGCGGTTTTGATTTTGGTCGCGGACTTCAAACATCGGTTATAACCGATATCTGGTTAATGGTTTACGTTATAACGTAAATTTGTAGTTAAGACTCGCGAGAATTCCGGGATTCCGACGACTGAACCGTTTGGGCGCCGGTTTTGAATTTGTAACGACACTTTATCAATTAAATGATTTTATTATACAACAAACAAAGTCTGTGGCGCAGTGGTTTGTGTGTGAGTTGATAAGTCACTGAGTGACTCGGTACAGACCCGGGTTCGAAACCCGGCAGAGGTAATATATTTTTATTTTGCGATTTTTGACAGTTTTTCAAAAACTAAATATATATTCCCGTATAATAATTGATTACGGATCGTTTAAAAATATTTTGGGCATTTAATTCGCAACGAAAATTTTGACTGACTGTTCGGTTGATAAACGGAGCGGGTTTGGTAAATCCGTTTTTGATGGATGTTACAGATGGAACATTCGAAACCGCATCTTCTATTCTTGATTGATGCTTTATATCCATCAAGAATCACTCAATCCATATATCTCTTTTGACAATGAAATTGGCAGGGTTCGATGTAGTTTTAGGCATGGATTAGTTATCTTGTAACCAAGCCCGCATTGCTTGTGATAAGAAACTCGTCGAAATTAAAACCTCATCTGGTGAAATGCTCACCATCCATGGAGATCTACACTATGGATTGCCTACGAAAGCGTCTCTGCTTAAGGCATCCAAGTGTTTGAAGAGAGATTGTGTCATATACATGGCACAAGTGACTATTGACGTGTCAAAACCAAAGATCGAGGATATACCAGTCATCTCCGAGTATCTAGATGTGTTCCCTGAATAATTACCTGGTCTACCTCCAGATAGACAAGTGGAGTTTAGGATTGACATCCTACCAGGAGCTGAACCTGTTGCAAGAACTCCATATCGGTTGGCGCCAACAGAGATGAAAGAATTAAAGACTCAGCTTGATGAGCTTTTGGAAAAAGGCTTTATTCAACCTAGCTTTTCACCCTACGGAGCTCCTATCTTGTTCATCAAGAAAAAAGGACGGGTCAATGCGAATGTGCATTGACTATTGTAACGCCTCGTATTTCAGCACTCCACTACTTTTAAGAAATACGTGTCGTACCACTAAATTATTTATTTGTCCATTTTTATTATCATTATTATTATTTATTTATTTATTTATTCTTTTTATAAATAATAATAATAAAGAAAATAAATTCGACAGTTTTATGAAACTTGTATTTAAAAACGGATCTCGTAAATGCGATCGGGCCACCCAAAAACCTAGTAACAAGCTAACGGGCTTTGAGCCCAACACCTAAACATATCTAAATCCTAACCTAAATAAAACCTAATTATACTTTACTATACACACACACATCCTACAGACACACACACGCCGCATACTCACAACCCTCTGCCCCTCTCTTACCTCCATCACCGGCGCCGCAATTCCGGCCGGCAGCCGGCGACAGGTTCGTTTCTCCTGTCACACCCCGACCCGCAGCGGAAAAGGTGATCGGGGCATGATTGGGTTATCATCAAAGCTCATGACATTTATTATGCGTTTCATATTCATTTAATACAATTTAATGGAAAATTACAATAAATATTACAACATGTTCTAACTATCAATCTAAGCTTCTTTATTCTCTTCTAAGGCATTTCCTATGTTTTCTTTGCTTCAACCTGTTCACCTGTATCATGTGTAAAAAGGTTTTGGATCAACATAAAGTTGGCGAGTGAATCCTATGGAAAAACATTTGAACAAGTTTATTAAATTGATTATGAAATATGTGCACAACCAAACATGAGTAAAAATAGATGTAAACTTATTCAACAATCATAAGATATTAAATAAAGCACACATGAACAATAATGGAACATTTAGAGGCACGCGTTGCTCAACTCGTCTCTCACGAGGAACTGATGGGCCTAATGAATGAATTACATAAACATGATAATAAGAATGACACAACTACAAACAATATAAACTCAATGATACACACATGAACAATAATGAATTGGTTTTGAGGCACGCGTTGTTCAACTCGTCTCCCACGAGGAACTGATGGACTTAATGAATGAATTTCATATAATTTGACAAAATGAACTAAGTAATCACAACAATATAAACAATCTAAGTTTAGGTCATGATATGGTATGGCACAAATTTAAATAAACGAGTTAATTATCTGAGACACATGACACACCCCAAAACGTGTAATTAAAAAGGGGAGTTGTAAGATTCACTCACAGTGGGTGCGTTCGGTTGATGATGTTGAATGCACGCGAAATGGTTTTAACCACGAGTGAGATTAACCTAGATAAATCGCATTATGGTTTGGTAAGTAAACGGATTTTATTAATCTATTTTAGTAGGATTGTTGGGTGTATTTTTGTGAGTTTAAGGCTATTTTCTAACCTTAAAAATGTTATTTTTAAGTATTTTTAATTGATTTTTAATTAAAATAATTAAATAAAAATAATAAAAAAATTTGATTTTTTTGCTACAGTGACCGTTGACTTTGACCGGTTGACCGTTGACTGACCGTTGACCGGTTCGTATGCGTATTGTTGTGCGCTGAGTGAGGCTCGAACCCGAGACCTCCCGTACGCGTGCACGCAGCTCTACCAACTGAGCTACGTGTCTAACCCGTCATATATCCGATTTTAATTATATTTATACATTAATTAAGTTAAACAGAAAATCCTTTTATTTTAAAAACGATTTAATTGATTCGGACGGTGTGCTCCACAGGTCTCGAACCCGGGACCTGTGGGTTATGATAACACACAGTCCACCGCTGGACTGTGTGTACAACTTGTTAACTTAACTGATTTTTATTATACTTAAACACAAATTAATTATTTTCATTTCTGACTTGTTTAGAAAGCTTAATAATTGTCCGGGTCGTTGCAGAAGACCGGACTCGAACTCGTGCACTTTGATTAAACATACACACAGTCCACCACTGGACTGTGTGTCTAACTTTGTTATTTTTCCGGTTATTAATATACTTAACATATATCAGTATGACTCCGGTTCGGTTAATCAAAAAAATCATTTTTTAAGGCCGCGTGTGTGGAACAGGATTCGAACTCGAGACGTTAGTGTTTATTGTGCACACAGTCCACCGCTGGACTGTGTGTCTAACCCTAGTAATATCTTGCTTTTAATTATACTTAAACGTTACCGAACATCGTCTTCATCACTGGTTTTAACCAGAATCGGAAATCGACTGGTTCGATGATTAAAACATGATCTTTAGTGACAGAGGGTTAATTACAAGTGAGATTAAATAAAAAGAATGAGGAAGTTAAGCGTGAGGTATACCGATTGAATACCTCTGTTTCTCCGGCGAAACTCCGGCGACAGCAATCCCTTCCGGCGACGTGGGTCTTGCAGCGGGAGTCTTCAGAAAGTTTGAAAAAGGTATGGGTGACTTCGGTATAAGCTTAGGGGGTTCAGTATGGCTCAGAAATGAAGAACCCGGTTTTCCGGTGATGAGCAGAGATATTCCGGCGAGTGAGTTTTCGCCGAGAAAGGGTGCGGTTTTGAGCGAAAAGGTTTGCAGAAGTTCGAGGTGGTTTTTATAGGGCAAATCGTCGATGTACTTGGCCCGATTTCCAACTGGATTCATTGGTTTGAATTTCTCCGGCGGTTATGACTTTGGTCGCGGACTCAAACATCGGTTATAACCGATATGGCGTTTATGATTTACGTTATAACTGAAAGAAACGTTAAGTTTCGTGAGATTACCGGGATTTCCGACGACTGCAACAATGGGCGCCGGTTTTGAATTCGGAATGTTATGATATGAATTAAATGATCTTAATAATTAACAAGTAACATCAGTGGCGCAGTGGTTTGTGTGTTGAGTGCTAAGTTGTTTGCCGGACCGGTTACTGACCCGGGTTCGAAACCCGGCAGAACCAAAACATTTTTATTTTGCGATTTTTAACAGTTTTTCAAAAACAACTTATATAATCCCGTATAATAATTGATTATGTATCGTTTAAAATTATTTTGGGCATTTAATTCGCAACGAAAATTTTAACTGACTGTTCGGTTGATAAACGGAGCGGGTTTGGTAAATCCGTTTTTGACGGATATTACAGTATCCCCTGCTTTTTAGAAATTTCGTCCCGAAATTTAAATAGTGATATATTTGACTAAAAGAATGATGGTGTTTAGTTTGTCAGTTACTTGCTTAGAGAAAGTAAGGGTTTAAGTTTTTGTTTGAGGCGGTAACGTTCCTTGTAAGGGTTAAGTACCCTATTATAGGAATCGCTTTTTGTTGCCTACTGTAAAAGTATTGATAGTCAGATTTGATTCGCTAACTATGATATCATGCATAAGAGGTTAGATATGTTTGGAAAGGTAATGTTATATCCTAAGGCAAAACTTCTAATACTACAACCTACATGGAACATAAATAAACACAACAGCTAATATTTAAACATAAATAAAGACAACAGCTAATATTTGAACATAAATAAACACAACAGCTAATATTTGAATCCACATTCTGATAGCATATATGTTTGAATGGTGGAAGTTCCTCTCTCGTTTGTTATGATGGAGAGGTTAGTTTATGTAGAAATGGAACACAAATTCAATTTCTCTAAATAGCAAGATGATATAAATGTAACACAATTTCAACCAAGGCAATACTAAATCCTACATGGAACTTCTCATAATCGCCTGATAATGCCTCTGATCCTTTGGCAAGAATACTTATATATAGGAAGTACCAGCGGCGTATCCACCATATTCTTGCCAAATTTTCATTGGTTTTATCCACAAGTTATGATTAGTTACCAAGAAACTAATAAATCCTACATAGAACTTCTCATAATCGTCCGACAATGCCTCTGATCCTTTGACAAAAATACTTATATATAGGAAGTACCAGCGGCGTATCCACCATATTTTTGTCAAATTTTCATTGGTTTTATCAGTGAATTATGATTAGTCCTATAACTCTACAACCAATACAACAAACATAAAATACTGAAATGAAATATATCTGTGCGATCAAGGCTCAATCAAACGGAGCCGATCGTATTGTATGTACTGAAAATGAAATTGTCTGTGTGCTCAAGGCTCAATCAAACGGAGCCGAGCGTATTGCATGTACTGAAAATGAATAACTTAATCACACAAACAGCCTATGCATGGAACCTCTCATAACCGCCTGATAATGCCTCCGATCATTTGACAAGAATACTTATATATAGGAAGTACCAGCGGCGTATCCACCATATCCTTGTCAAATTCACATTGACTTTATCCGCAAGTTATGATTAGTTCTATGCGACTCTACAACAAACACAACAACCACAAGATACTGATAATGAAATTGTCTGTGCGCTCAAGGCTCAATCAAACGGAGCCGAACGTATTGAATGTACTGAAAATGAAATTGTATGTGCGCTCAAGGCTCAATCAAACGGAGCCGAACGTATTGCATGTACTGAAAATGAACAACTTAATCTAAACAACAATCACAAAAACAGCCTATGCATGGAACCTCTCATAACCGCCTGATAATGCCTCCGATCATTTGACAAGAATACTTATATATAGGAAGTACCAGCGGCGTATCCACCATATTCTTGTCAAATTTTCATTGACTTTATCCGCAAGTTATGGTTAGTTCTATGCGACTCTACTACAAACACCACAACCACAAGATACTGATAATGAAAATGTCTGTGCGCTCAAGGCTCAATCAAACGGAGCCGAACGTATTGCATGAACTGGAAATGTAAATTGAACTGTGCGATCAAGGCTCAATCAAACGGAGCCGATCGTATTGCATGTATTGAAATGTAAAATGAAATGACCGATCAAGGCTCAATCAAACGGAGCCGATCGTGCGGGCACGCCACAGTTCAACCGCATAATAATATGGGGAACAAGCTCAACCTCATGGATGGGGAGCTGCGGCCTCAGCAAATGCATATACTGAAAACAATAAACAATAATTACTTTAATAGTCTACACATGGAACCTCTCATAACCGCCAGATAATGCTTCTGATCCTTTGACAAGAATACTTATATATAGGAAGTACCAGCGGCGTATCCACCGTATTCTCGTCAAAGTTTCATTGGCTTTATCCTTAAGTTATGTTTGGTTCGATGTGATAAAGAAAACATAAAATTAAACGATAGGAGTTGAATCTGGATCTTCGGTGAAAAGGACTAGTTGAGTATCTTCGCTTGGGCCGTCATTATCTTCGACAGGATTGGCGTGATATTGAAGACTCTTCCTCTTGCTGGTGGCCTAGCAGTTGGGTTTTCTTGGTTTACTTGGTTAACTGGGTTTGATTGGGCTTGAGTGTTGATGACGTTAGCCAATTGAGGGCATTTGTTTCTAAAGTGGGTAGGGTCGCCACAATTGAAACAAGCTCGAACATATGGGAACATGGGGTATTGAGGTTGATGATAAGTTTGAGCCATGTTTTGAGTAGGGGAAGAGGTTTGGTTTTGAGAGGTGCGACAAACCTTGCTCAAATGACCATAGCGTCCACAAGTTGTACATAGTCGACAAGGTAAGGTAAGGGGATGGTGATAAAAACAGTTGTTGCATTGAGGGTGAGGTCCAAGATATGGTTTCTTATTTGGCTAGGTTGTGTTGGGTGTTACTTGGGTGATTGGGATAGCTTGGATGGGTATGGCGTGTGAAATAGGTTGGTTTCGTTGGATAGCAGCGAAAAGTTGCCCGTCTCTTTTTCTCTTAGGATTGGGTTGAGAAAGGGATCCGGTTTGGGTGGAGTCGGAGGTTTCAGTCGATTCTTTATCCTTCTTCTTCTCCTCCTTGAAGTCTTTGTTTCTGATTCGATTCTCGGTGAGCTCTGTTGCTAGCTCCATTGCTGCTTCCAAGGTTGCAGGCTTGGTACTTATTACAGGGTCTTGAATCTTTGACGGAAGACCACGAATGTAGTGCTCGATCAAACGGTAGAGGGGAGTGAACATGTTGGGAACCATTTGATGTAACTCGAGGAATCTTTTATTGTAGGTGGTGTGGTCTCCTTCCTTTTGCTTCAACGAATAAAATTCATCTTCTAATTTCTTGATTTCACTCCTTGGGCAAAATCGTCTGGTCATGATTTCCTTCAATTCGTTCCAAGTTAAGGTCATAGCATCTTCAACACCTCGTTTGGACTTCTCTGTATTCCACCAAGTAAGTGCTATCCCATATAGTCGACCGGTAGCATAACGTACTTTGCGATCATCAAGGCAATCGCAATTTAGAAAAGTGTTCTCCATCTCTTCAAACCAATGGAGGAGTGCGGTGACACCTTCAGTCCCTTTGTATTTCGGAGGGTCGCATGATTTGAAATGCTTGTAGGTGTATTTAGTGATATTTGAGGGAGAGTTGAAAATGTTTTGGTTGTCTTGATTGACAGGATTATCGGTAAGTGCTTGTTGAACTTGGATTACAATGTTGGGTATTACGGCAGCCATTTGTTGAGCGATTAAGGCAGCCATGCGTTCGCGAGCTTTTCTTGCTCTCGTCTTCCTACGGGCGAGTTTAGAAGACATCTACAAGGGATACATGACAAGAGTATGAGTTGGATGTTTTTGGGTTCATGGGTCGCATTAGGAATGAACATTCATAAAATAATTATAGAAAAATAAATCTACTACATCCATAGGATGTCTTGGGCTTTGCTCGCCATTAGGCCCTACATGCCGCCATACTTTACCTGTGTAATCATGTGGGCCCCCATGAATACCGGTTTTTCATATGGTTCGCACGGGTTTGCCAGGTTGCGTACACAAAAACCCGGAGAAAATCGAGAAATATGTATACAACGTGTGATATTCGGAATGTGTCCAGGTGTAGACCACGGTGACACCTCAAAGTAGGTTAGTTCGAACGACGTTTGGTGTGGCATGCTTTGGCCTAATAGGTCCTTCATACTCTCATCGTTGGTCCCCAGGTAGGCAAACTGGTCCGTTATATTGGATTTATACGAATGCCAACCTAGACAGGACGTTCCGACTACCGGTACTTGTACCCTTCCAGTTACTACATGCCCGTCGCAGAACTTACTTTGATGAGATTTGAAAATTGCAACAAAATCTTTGGATAATGAGAGTATGAAAATAAATTGAATACATGAACATCGATATATGTATAATGAATATGTATATAAGCATGTATGTTTGACTGTAAATGTAAACAAATATGAAACAAATAAATATCACAAGTTTGTATGTAACCACCTAATCAATTAAAATTTAGGCAGACTATAGTATAGGCTCTAAGGGTCTAATAACCTATCCTATATCCCTATAGTCATGGCTCTGATACTAAACTGTCACACCCCGACCCGCAGCGGAAAAGGTGATCGGGGCATGATTGGGTTATCATCAAAGCTCATGACATTTATTATGCGTTTCATATTCATTTAATACAATTTAATGGAAAATTACAATAAATATTACAACATGTTCTAACTATCAATCTAAGCTTCTTTATTCTCTTCTAAGGCATTTCCTATGTTTTCTTTGCTTCAACCTGTTCACCTGTATCATGTGTAAAAAGGTTTTGGATCAACATAAAGTTGGCGAGTGAATCCTATGGAAAAACATTTGAACAAGTTTATTAAATTGATTATGAAATATGTGCACAACCAAACATGAGTAAAAATAGATGTAAACTTATTCAACAATCATAAGATATTAAATAAAGCACACATGAACAATAATGGAACATTTAGAGGCACGCGTTGCTCAACTCGTCTCTCACGAGGAACTGATGGGCCTAATGAATGAATTACATAAACATGATAATAAGAATGACACAACTACAAACAATATAAACTCAATGATACACACATGAACAATAATGAATTGGTTTTGAGGCACGCGTTGTTCAACTCGTCTCCCACGAGGAACTGATGGACTTAATGAATGAATTTCATATAATTTGACAAAATGAACTAAGTAATCACAACAATATAAACAATCTAAGTTTAGGTCATGATATGGTATGGCACAAATTTAAATAAACGAGTTAATTATCTGAGACACATGACACACCCCAAAACGTGTAATTAAAAAGGGGAGTTGTAAGATTCACTCACAGTGGGTGCGTTCGGTTGATGATGTTGAATGCACGCGAAGTGGTTTTAACCACGAGTGAGATTAACCTAGATAAATCGCATTATGGTTTGGTAAGTAAACGGATTTTATTAATCTATTTTAGTAGGATTGTTGGGTGTATTTTTGTGAGTTTAAGGCTATTTTCTAACCTTAAAAATGTTATTTTTAAGTATTTTTAATTGATTTTTAATTAAAATAATTAAATAAAAATAATAAAAAAATTTGATTTTTTTGCTACAGTGACCGTTGACTTTGACCGGTTGACCGTTGACTGACCGTTGACCGGTTCGTATGCGTATTGTTGTGCGCTGAGTGAGGCTCGAACCCGAGACCTCCCGTACGCGTGCACGCAGCTCTACCAACTGAGCTACGTGTCTAACCCGTCATATATCCGATTTTAATTATATTTATACATTAATTAAGTTAAACAGAAAATCCTTTTATTTTAAAAACGATTTAATTGATTCGGACGGTGCGCTCCACAGGTCTCGAACCCGGGACCTGTGGGTTATGATAACACACAGTCCACCGCTGGACTGTGTGTACAACTTGTTAACTTAACTGATTTTTATTATACTTAAACACAAATTAATTATTTTCATTTCTGACTTGTTTAAAAAGCTTAATAATTGTCCGGGTCGATGCAGAAGACCGGACTCGAACTCGTGCACTTTGATTAAACATACACACAGTCCACCACTGGACTGTGTGTCTAACTTTGTTATTTTTCCGGTTATTAATATACATAACATATATCAGTATGACTCCGGTTCGGTTAATCAAAAAAATCATTTTTTTAAGGCCGCGTGTGTGGAACAGGATTCGAACTCGAGACGTTAGTGTTTATTGTGCACACAGTCCACCGCTGGACTGTGTGTCTAACCCTAGTAATATCTTGCTTTTAATTATACTTAAACGTTACCGAACATCGTCTTCTTCACTGGTTTTAACCAGAATCGGAAATCGACTGGTTCGATGATTAAAACATGATCTTTAGTGACAGAGGGTTAATTACAAGTGAGATTAAATAAAAAGAATGAGGAAGTTAAGCGTGAGGTATACCGGTTGAATTCCTCTGTTTCTCCGGCGAAACTCCAGCGACAGCAATCCCTTCCGGCGACGTGGGTCTTGCAGCAGGGAGTCTTCAGAAAGTTTGAAAAAGGTATGGGTGACTTCGGTATAAGCTTAGGGGGTTCAGTATGGCTCAGAAATGAAGAACCCGGTTTTCCGGTGATGAGCAGAGATATTCCGGCTAGTGAGTTTTCGCCGAGAAAGGGTGCGGTTTTGAGCGAAAAGGTTTGCAGAAGTTCGAGGTGGTTTTTATAGGGCAAATCGTCGATGTACTTGGCCCGATTTCCAACTGGATTCATTGGTTTGAATTTCTCCGGCGGTTATGACTTTGGTCGCGGACTCAAACATCGGTCATAACCGATATGGCGTTTATGATTTACGTTATAACTGAAAGAAACGTTAAGTTTCGTGAGATTACCGGGATTTCCGACGACTGCAACAATGGGCGCCGGTTTTGAATTCGGAATGTTATGATATGAATTAAATGATCTTAATAATTAACAAGTAACATCAGTGGCGCAGTGGTTTGTGTGTTGAGTGCTAAGTTGTTTGCCGGACCGGTTACTGACCCGGGTTCGAAACCCGGCAGAACCAAAACATTTTTATTTTGCGATTTTTAACAGTTTTTCAAAAACAACTTATATAATCCCGTATAATAATTGATTATGTATCGTTTAAAATTATTTTGGGCATTTAATTCGCAACGAAAATTTTAACTGACTGTTCGGTTGATAAACGGAGCGGGTTTGGTAAATCCGTTTTTGACGGATATTACAGTATCCCTTGCTTTTTAGAAATTTCATCCCGAAATTTAAATAGTGATATATTTGACTAAAAGAATGATGGTGTTTAGTTTGTCAGTTACTTGCTTAGAGAAAGTAAGGGTTTAAGTTTTTGTTTGAGGCGGTAACGTTCCTTGTAAGGGTTAAGTACCCTATTATAGGAATCGCTTTTTGTTGCCTACTGTAAAAGTATTGATAGTCAGATTTGATTCGCTAACTATGATATCATGCATAAGAGGTTGGATATGTTTGGAAAGGTAATGTTATATCCTAAGGCAAAACTTCTAATACTACAACCTACATGGAACATAAATAAACACAACAGCTAATATTTAAACATAAATAAAGACACAACAGCTAATATTTAAACATAAATAAAGACACATGACATCAATAATGGATGTAGTTGCATTATTGATATTTATGTTATTTTCATTTTCTTAAAGACACATGACACCTAAAAAGACACCATAAACTCACAATCTTCTCATTTTATGATCCTGTAGATGTCATCTAGACAGCATCGAAGGGGTAAAAGTTCGGGAAAGTCTCAGGAACGGTTGGCCTCTCATATCGCGAAACAAATGGCCACGATATTGCCTGACATCGTGGTACAAGTACAGCAAGCCCTTGCTACAAATCCTACTAACCCTCCTCAACAACAGGACCAGAACATCGACAACCTCCTACCATCAAGTGCTCCTACAAACATTTTAAATCTTGTGATCCTCCAAAATTCGAAGGGACCGAGGGAGTCACTGCTCTCCTACATTGGTTCGAGGAGATGGAAAACGTTTCTTAAACTGCGATTGTCCTGAGGATCGCAAGGTTCGTTACGCCACCGGGAGACTACTTGGTGTAGCTCTCACCTGGTGGAATACTGAGAAAGGAAAGAGGGGAACTGAAGATGCGATGGCCTTAACTTGGGAGGAGTTAAGGGAAATCATGACTAGGTGTTTCTGTCCTAGAAGTGAAATTAAGAAGCTGGAGGATGAATTTCATGCCTTAAAGCAAAAGGAGGGTGATCACTCTACTTACAACAAGAGGTTCTTGGAGTTGAACCAAATGGTTCCAAACTTATTTACTCCAACCTATCGTCTGATCGAACATTATATTCGAGGACTTCCCTCGAAAATTCAAGATTCGGTTCTCAGCGTTTCACCGGTAACACTCGAAGCTGCCATGGAGTTGGCAACTGAACTGACCGAAAACCGAATTCGCAATGGGAAGTTCAAAGAAGAGAAGAAGAAAGCCCCTGTTGAGGGACAAACCTCAAACCACCCCATTCCTTCCTCTAAGTTTGCTAACAAGAGGAAGCGTAACACCAGGAATTTTGCAGCCACCCAAACCAACACCCCTATTCCTGTTGCACCCATCACTCAAGTCACTCCTTCACCCGCGCCATACAGAAGACCCTACACAGGCCCATTACCAAAATGTAACCGTTGTCAGTATCACCACTTCCCTGATCATCCTTGCCAATACTGCACCGGCTGCGGTCGCGCAGGACATACTGTTCAAAACTGCCGCATGCTTCAACGAACAAACCGCCACCAACCTTTAACCCAAACCCACCAACAGTTAATGGGTCAAGCACAACAACAACTACCATTTCCACCCACCCAACATTTAGCCCAAACATACTATCAACCCAATTACCCTATGGGCCAACCTATGCGGGCTTGTTTCAATTGCGGCGACCCAAGTCATTTCAGAAACACATGTCCAAGGCTGGTTAATATTATTCATGCTCAGGCCCAAGCCAACCCTGTGAATCAAGCGAACCAAGCTCCTCCACCTGCTAGAGGAAGAGCTTTCAATATTAACGCAAACCAGGCCAGAGCTGACGGCAATGTGGTCAACGGTACGTTTCTTATAAATGGTAGATATGCCTCTATGTTATTTGATACTGGTGCGGATAGAAGTTTCGTGTCATTAGAATTTGAACCTATCTTAAGCAAAAATCGGGATAAACTCGCGGAATCCATAACGGTGGAAATTGCGGACGGAAAACCAGTTTCATTAGAATCTATTTTACGCAACTGTACACTCACCTTAAACGACCACGATTTCTCAGTCGACCTTATTCCTATGAAGTTGGGAAGTTTCGACATCATAATCGGTATGGATTGGCTCAGTCAACATCATGCGGAAGTTGTATGTCGTGAAAAATTTATTCGTATTCCTCTTTCAAACGGTCAGACTCTTCGAATCATTGGAGAAACCTCGTCGAAAGGGCTCAACTTAATGTCTTGTCTTCAAGCTCAAAAATACCTTCGCAAGAATTATGTCGCGTTTTTAGCCCATATCATCAAGAAGGGGACCACAGAGAAGAAACTTGAAGATATTCCTGTAGTAAAAGATTTTCCACAAGTTTTTCCTGACGACATTTCAGGACTTCCTCCAATCAGAGATGTCGAATTGCGTATTGATCTTATACCTGGTGCTACACCAGTTGCAAAATCTCCATATAGGTTAGCCCCCTCTGAAATGCAAGAGCTAGCCAGTCAATTGCAAGAGTTGACTGACAAGGGATTCATACGTCCCAGCTCATCGCCTTGGGGTGCACCTGTTCTTTTTGTAAAGAAGAAAGATGGATCTTTTCGTATGTGCATCGACTACAGAGAGCTCAACAAGTTAACCATCAAAAATCGATATCCTTTACCTCGCATAGATGACCTTCTTGACCAACTACAAGGTGCCAGTTGCTTTTCAAAAATCGATCTTCGATCTGGCTATCATCAGCTTAGAGTGCATGAAGAAGACGTCCCTAAGACTGCTTTTCGAACTCGTTATGGCCACTATGAATTCATGGTTATGCCGTTTGGATTAACCAACGCACCAGCTGTCTTCATGGACCTAATGAACAGAGTCTGCAAACCTTACCTTGATCGATTTGTTATAGTTTTCATCGACGATATTCTTATTTATTCTAAATCAAAAGTTGATCATGAGCGTCATCTTCGACTTGTTCTTGCACTTCTAGAAAAGGAAAAGCTTTATGCCAAGTTCTCTAAATGTGAATTCTGGTTAAAAGAGGTGCAATTACTCGGACATGTAGTCAATGACAAAGGAATACATGTTGACCCTTCAAAGATCAAAGCAGTTCAAGAATGGCAAGCTCCACGTACACCAACTGAAGTAAGATCTTTTCTTGGACTAGCTGGCTATTATCGTCGGTTCATTTCAAACTTCTCTCGTATTGCTGTGCCACTCACGGCTTTAACCCATAAGGGAAAACCATTCGTATGGGGACCCAAGCAAGAAGAAGCTTTTCAAACTCTTAAACAAAAACTTTGTGATGCACCAATCCTCACTCTCCCTGAAGGTTGTGATGATTTTGTAGTCTATTGCGACGCGTCAGGGCAAGGATTAGGCTGCGTTCTCATGCAAAGAGGAAAAGTCATAGCTTATGCCTCGAGGCAACTCAAGACTCATGAAAAGAACTACACCACTCATGACCTAGAGCTTGGAGCCGTTGTATTCGCTCTTAAGATATGGAGACATTACCTCTATGGTACTAAGTGTGAAATATACACTGACCACAAGAGTCTTTAACATATCTTCAATCAAAAAGAGTTAAATATGAGGCAACGAAGATGGGTCGAACTCCTAAATGATTACGACTGTGAAATTAGATACCACCCTGGTAAAGCAAATGTGGTGGCTGATGCACTTAGTCGAAAGGGTTATGCGAACTCCATTCATCTTCTATGTTCGCAAATTATAACCGATATTAAAGAGCAAATTCGAGAAGCTCAACACGTTTCGATAACAGAAGAAGATGTACGAAAAGAGATGTCCTGTGGAGCCGAGCTAAAACTTGAAACTAAATCAGACGGTATTCTGTATTACCTAAATCGTATCTGGATTCCTAACCACAACAATCTTCGTGAAACTCTCATGAATGAAGCTCACAAAACGCGATATTCTATACACCCAGGAGCCGATAAGATGTATCAAGACCTACGATACACCTATTGGTGGCCTGGAATGAAGAAAGATATTGCCGTTTTTGTTTCCAAGTGTCTCACATGTTCTAAGGTGAAGGCTGAACACCAAAGACCCTCAGGACTTCTAGTCCAACCGGAAATACCTGTATGGAAGTGGGAAAATATAACCATGGATTTCATTACCGGGTTACCTCGCACTTCTGGTGGGTATGACACTATATGGGTGATTATAGACCGACTTAAAATCAGCTCACTTTATTCCTATTCGAGAAGATTTCAAGAACGAAAAGCTTGCTCGTATTTATATCAACGAAATCGTAAGCCGACATGGGGTACCATTAAGCATTATTTCTGATCGTGATGGTCGTTTCACCTCACGAACATGGCAGGCAGTACAATCCGCTATGGGCACTCGATTAGATCTCAGTACCGTCTATCATCCTCAAACTGATGGACAGTCCGAGTGCACCATTCAAACTCTTGAGGATATGCTTAGAGCATGTGTCATAGACTTCAAGGGAAATTGGGACGCCCATCTACTGTTAGTTGAATTTTCGTACAACAACAGCTATCATTCGAGCATCGGCATGGCACCTTTTGAAGCCTTATATGGTCGAAAGTGCCGATCTCCTGTTTGTTGGCACAAAATTGGGGAAGCACAAATTACTGGTCCAGAATTGATCCAAGAAACCACAGACAAGATTCATCAAATCCGAAACAATCTCCTAGCAGCTCAAAGTCGTCAAAAGAGTTACGCAGATAAACGACGGAAGCCCTTAGAGTTTAGCATTGGTGATCATGTGCTTTTAAAAGTATCACCGTGGAAGGGAGTAGTTCGTTTTGGTCAAAAGGGAAAGCTAGCACCACGTTACGTAGGACCTTTCAAGATACTCGAAAGAGTAGGTCCTGTAGCATACAAGCTTGACCTACCGGAAGAACTCGACAGGATTCATCCCACATTCCACGTGTCGAACTTGAAGAAGTGCCTCGCTGATGAGAATCTCCATATTCCGCTGGAAGATATTCAGATTGATGAATCCATGCATTTTATTGAAAGACCAGTGGAGATCATGGACTACGGAGAAAAGCGTCTTCGACGAAGTCGCATTCCAATTGTTAGGGTACGCTGGGAGTCGAAACGGGGACCTGAGTTTACTTGGGAACGTGAAGACTCAATGCGTGAAAAATACCCGCATCTTTTTCTTACTACTTCAACTATTTAAATTTCGGGATGAAATTCCTAAAAGTAGGGGATACTGTAACATTTGTAAAAATCGGGTCTCCAAAACCCGCTCCGTTTTGTAATCTTGTACCAAGTTATAAAAGTTGCGTTAATTATTTATGATTATTTTGAGTTAAAACGAAACATAATTAATAAATAAACTAAACTATAGAAATTATATTTGATAAAAAGTTAAAATAAAACAAATAAAAAAATATTTGAAGCTGCCGGGACTCGAACCCGGGTCAGCTGAGTCGCTCAACGACTTAACCTTCATTCCCTAAACCACTCCGCCACAATGTGTTTTCTGTTAACACTAGGAAAACAAATGGAACTTATACACAAACTCAGATTAACCGATGGTGTCACCTGAAAAACGGTAATCGGCAAACCAATCGTCAAATCGATTGTTTACCTCATACAATCGGTTATAACCGATGCTCGACAGTTTCTAATCAATCGGAAATTGATTGAAATTAAAGACTCATCATTTTTTATTTTTAAAACCGAAAAAGAACTTCAAGTTCTGATTAACTCAAACACCAGACACTCTCGCGATTCAGAGATATCATATCAACACTTCAATTCCTTTTCGTCGCATTTTCAGACCATTTGAGCGCCTAAAACAGTTCGCCGGAATTCTCTGCAAAAGTCGCCGGAAAACCGTATTCAACACAAACCGGTAAAATACTTCTCCTTTACGATTTCAATCTATTGTTAGACTTTACTAACATTAACCCATCACTCAAAATCCACCACAGACGACATTGCTGGATTTTCTGTGTTCGTCGGAAAATTTCTGGAATTGCCGGAAACTCGTTAGTTATCGGTATGCACATTCCAACGTACTGATAATCCATACTCACTAGTTCAATTTCATATCTAATCCCTTAAATCTGTTGATAGATCCTCGCAGCCGAAGGTTCAAAAACAGAGCCGACAAGTTTTCGCCGGACTCTCTGAAGAAGACAACCTGTTCGGTATCTTCATTCCCCAAACTGTTCGGTTTAATGCATTCAAACTAGTCATCATGTTTATTAACTAAATTAATCACGAATCGGATTGTTGATCGATATCTGCGTTTCGTAATGAAGAAGACGAGTTCTGTAACGAGTTAAGATTAATTAAAATCGGAAGTTTAAACAGGTTAGACACACAGTCCAGCGGTGGACTGTGTGCAAACAACAACTATACACGTCCCGAGTTCGATCCTTGCTACACGCACGCCTTGTGTAATAACATGCCTTTTTTATCAAGAACTAAACCGGGTTAAAACAGATAGTTGTTAAGTATAATAAAAACCAAGAATATAACCGGGTTAGACACACAGTCCAGCGGTGGACTGTGTGCAACATGAACTTCACGTCGCGCGTTCGAATCTTGTCATGAGCACCGGTCCAATTGAAATAAAACGTTTTTGCAAATAAAGGAATTTTCGGTTAATTCAAATAAGTGTATAAATACAATTAAAAATGAGTTTATAACGGGCTAGACACGTAGCTCAGTTGGTAGAGCTACGTGCACGCGAACGGAAGGTCGCCGGTTCGAATCCCACCCGGCGCAGAATTTATCCGCTGACCGAACCGGTCAACGGTGAACGGTCAACGGTCAAAAAAATATATATTTTTTTTTATTTAATTTAATTTAAAAATCAATTAAAAATACTTAAAAATAACATTTTTAAAGATAGAAAATAGCCATAAACTCACAAAAATATATCTAAAAATTTCATTAAAATCCTTAATAAAATCCATCCACCTAATATATTTTTCCATTATTATTTAGGTTAGTATTCCTCGTCGATCCGCTCATCTAAATCGTGCGCATCTCACCATCTCAAATTCAACGCACCCAATGTGAGTGAACCTTTCAAATTCCCCGTTTTAATCACGTTTTTGGGGTGTATCATGTGTCTTTGTTTATATACATATTATAACTAAACTATTGTGCATACATCATATCATGACATGTGTATTTAGTTTGTTGCTGTTAAGTAGTTATTATTGGATGCAAATTATTATTTCAGTACATGCATTTGCCGAGGCCGCAGCTCCCCATTTATGAGGTTTGAGCTTGTTCCCCATTTTATTATGTGGTTGAACTTGGCGTGCCCGCAACGATCAGCTCCGTTTGATTGAGCCTTGATCGCACAGTTCATTTTACATTTCAGTACATGCAATACGATCGGCTCCGTTTGATTGAGCCTTGATCGCACAGTTCAATTTACATTTCCAGTTCATGCAATACGATCGGCTCCGTTTGATTGAGCCTTGATCGCTCAGTTCATTTATGTTAGTTATCGTATGATATTGGTATGTTCATGTATGCTATCAAGTGTTATTGTATGTTATAATTGTAACTGCTATTTGCCAATGCTTGATTACTTACATTTGCTCTTTTATGATTATGCACAATATTTCATTGATAAACTAACCATAAAATCATTATCAAATGTTTATCTAATAAGGTTCACTCGCCAACTTATGTTGACCCAAAACCTCCCATTTTACACATGATACAGGTGAACCAGCAGCAGCTAGGAACACATAGGACCTGGATTAGAAGAATAAAACGATTTAGTATTGGGATTGTTATGTTTGGTTATTTCCTTTGTATTGAATGAACATGTTTGGATGTTTGAAAATGTAACTTTGACTTTATTAAATATGAAACATAATAGTAAATGTCATGTGCTTTGGTGATAACCCAATTATGCCCCGACTCTTATTTCCGCTGCGGGTCGGGGTGTGACAACTTATACGTAATATGTTTAATATAAATCGAGCCTGAACCAACAAAATCCTTTCCTTTTTATATACTAAAACGAATATGAGTTAGCACCTGACAAATTACATTTTTGCGTTCTTGATAAAAATATATTCTTAGACATCGTTGACCAAAATTGCATGTTTATGTGTTGATGACGAAAGTTACATATATATATATATATAGAGTTAATAGATTATTGCATTGGATTTTTTTTACAAACAACAACTTCACAAGAAATGTATATATATATATATATATATATATATATATATATATATATATATATATATATATATATATATATATGTTGTTTTGCAATAATTATTGAATTTTGATATTTATAACGACAATTCGTATTGTCGGGGTCGTCCGAAAAACAGAGGAGACTCTGCCAGATTTTCGTTAAAAATATATATACATATATCTACTACAGAGTCGAAACGCTAACAAATATGTATCGGGACTCGAACGGATAATTTATCTCGACACTATCGCTAACAAGTTATGAAATAACTATAACGGATAGTTTATCTCGATACTATCTCTATAACTCCCTCTTATCTGTAACATTCGTCAAAAAAATGAATGAATCCTAAAACCTGACCTGTTTTTGTAACTCGATCCGTTTTCATATTCTACGTAATTTTGTTTAATGTTTAAGTAATAAAATGTTTTGGATTCTATGTTTTGATCATACATATTTTCATATCTGGTGATTTATAGTCTTATACATGTTTTAGACAACCTTGTAAATTCATTTACATGTAATTTGAAGCAACCCTCTATATCTCAAGGTCTAAAACTAAGGTTTTCCTTAAGTTAATAAAAAACTTTGGAGACCTCGTGAACATACCTAACACATCACATCCTAACCTTCTTATCATTCAAACTTCATTATATACATGCCTTAAGATAGGACATTGTGTTTTGGAGAGTTTAGATGTAAATGATCACAAGTAAAAAGCTCTACATGTCGTATTCTTAGTTTTGTCATAAGATGACTTTCAGGTGACTTTCTTGCGAACTTTTCTCCATCCTTGAGCTATCATTCTGGTCCATTCAAAGCTCCAAGATATACTTGGTATACTAAGGATCAAGTAGGTTCAAATGGTGCATAAAACTGAGCTCCAGCGTAACGGGAATCACAAACACAAGTTTTAGAACATAACCCTCGACCCGCATCAAGGCCCAAGGTTTAAGCCCAATTCTCGACACCATGGATGTTGGATTACTCTCTTCCATATGATAGTACTCTAAAAATAATGAACGTAGGCGAAAACCGTGCGCGAAACGGAGTTATAACGAAGCGGAAATCGCGAAAACAAGTTTGGTGTTTGTTGCTGATTTGAAAGACGCGAAAATCTTGTTTTATAGTTATCCCACATCGCCTCAATCACCATTTTGTGCTCTATTTCACACCTATAAATACCCTTGCTTGGTTCTTTATAGCTTGCAACTCCTAGTTTGAGTATAAACAAGTGGAATAACCAAATTTGGTGGCTCCACAAGCACAATACCCCTTTGGGTGTGGTGTGTAGTAGTTTTTATTTCCGCTTTCGACGAGGAGGTGCTGCCCTTCAAGCTCTTCTCATTTTGTAAAGTTCTTCTTCGAGGTAATCTTCCTTTCTTTGTTTTATTTTTTTATTTTTTTAATATTCAATTATTTATTGCTTTCTTAGTTTAATTAGTTTAGTTTAGGTTCTTAGTTAAGGAGCATTAGGCTCGTTAAGGTAGCCTAGTTTAGGCTCGCCTTTAGGCTTTTCATAGCCTTGTAGAGGCTCGTTAGGCTCAACGAGCTAACATATCATGTTCGTTCATTTAGCTATGCCTAGCATAACGTTTACTTTTTTTTGTTGCATTCGTTTGTCTAGCTTAAATCACGCTTATCAATTGGATTTTCTCCTTATTCTCGTACGGTTTTTCACTAAGGATTAAAAACACAAACACTGTGAGTGAATCCTTACAAATTTCCCTTTTTATTCACGTTTTGGGGTGTATCATGTGTCATAATTTACTTTATTTATACAAATACATGTGCTACCACCATTATGTGATCTAATGTGTATATTTGTTTGTTGTGGTTATGTGTGGTTAAATTTTATCATTTCAGTGCAATCATTCAATTAAGGCCCATCAGTTCCTCGTGGGATACGAGTCGAGCATCAGGTGCCTCATTAGATCGGCTCCGTTTGATTGAGCCTTGATCTCAAGTTCATCATTCATCATGTTCATATGTTCATTGTTGATATTATGTGATCTAATGTGTATATTTGTTTGTTGTGGTTATGTGTGGTTACATTTTATCATTTCAGTGCAATAATTCATTTAAGGCCCATCAGTTTCTCGTGGGATACGAGTCGAGCATCAGGTGCCTCATTAGATCGGCTCCGTTTGATTGAGCCTTGATCTCAAGTTCATCATTCATCATGTTCATATGTTCATTGTTAATATTATGTGGTTTGTGATTTAATTATATATACATATGCTCATATATGGTCCATGCACATTTTTATTGAAATAACCAATTTAACAAACTGTTTAATGTTTAACTTATATTGACTCGCCAACCTTTGTTGACCCAAAACCATTTTTACACATGATATAGGTGAACAGGTACGAAGAGAAGATTGGACATAGGATGAGCCTTAGTTAACAAGAAACGAATTAGTGCAATATACTTGTTATAAACATCGTCTTGTGTTTGTAATTGTTTATGTGAATTATTTGTATTGTGAGACACTTGATATGAATTAGTGAATATTTAAAACAAGTAATAGCAAGTCATAAGCTCTTGAGTTAACCCAATCATGCCCCGATCACCTATTCCGCTGCGGGTCGGGGTGTGACAGATTGGTATCAGAGCCATTGACTTTAGGGATATAGGATAGGTTATTAGACCCTTAGAACCTATACTTTAGTCAACTAGGACCTATGTGCTTATGTGATTTCATGTTTTGTTTGACTTATGATTTGCTATTGCCCACATTTAAATTCCTTTAATTTCAAATAGAAACGCATGCAAGCACTCTCTTTGTTACTTGATTATGTGATACGTGCAATGTGTTATAATTATGTCATGAAGTCTACATATATGTTACATATATACATATCACTCCACCTGAAATGTACCATACGAAACTTGTTAAACCCTTATTTATAAGTTCTCGATTTCCTTTAAATTTTCGAAACATTTCTCTTCATTTTCCAAATACTTATTTTTATGTTATTCAAACTTTTGTGATGTTTTTCGTTTTCAAATCTCATCAAGGTGAGTTCATGTGACTGGCATGTAGTAACTGGAAGGGTTCGAGTACCGGTAGTCGGGATGTCCTATCTAGGATTGGTATTCGTATAAATCCGAATTTACGGACCAGTTTGTCTACCTGGGGACTACTGATGAGAGTACGAAGTACCTATTAGGCCAAAGCATGCCACACCAAACGTCGTGTGAACTAACCCCACTTTGAGGTGTCACTGTGTCCACACCTGGATGCACTCCTACTTTCATACGTTACATTCACATTTCTCGATTTTCTCCGGGTTTTAGTGTACGTTACCAGGC
This sequence comes from Scalesia atractyloides, assembly GCA_947069175.1. Lineage (NCBI taxonomy): Eukaryota > Viridiplantae > Streptophyta > Magnoliopsida > Asterales > Asteraceae > Scalesia > Scalesia atractyloides. The sequence continues at coordinate 63,677,789 of CAMTDV010000030.1, forward strand.
TAACACATGAGAACCATACGAAATCCCGGTAATAATGGGGGCCCACATGATTACGAAGGTGAAGTATGGCGGCATGCAAGGCCCAATTACGAGCAAAGCCCAAGAACACTTTAAAAGTGTTGTGTTATCATAAGTTATTGTTTTCAAATACTCCCCAAAGTTTTCATTTTATCATATGTTTATATTTTTTTTGCATCCCTGCTAGCAAATCCATCAACAGACTCTCACAATCTCGTTTGTGTAAATTCCTGTAGATGTCCTTTAGGCACCTTCTTGGAGGAAAAAGAACCGGAAACTCCAGTAGACGCATGGCTGCCCAAATTGCCAAGCAAATGGCCGCCGTGATTCCTAACATTGTGATCCAAGTTCAACAAGCCCTCACTAATAACCAAGTCAATCAAGTCGAACCAAACGCTGTATATGCTCCCGCAACTACATCCAAGTGCTCCTATAAGCACTTCAAGTCTTGTGACCCCCCAAAATATGAGGGAACAGAAGGGGTCACTACACTCATGCGATGGTTCGAGGAAATGGAAAGCACCTTCCTAAATTGTGACTGCCCTAACGATCGCAAGGTTTGTTATGCTATCAATCGTCTCATTGGGGCAGCTTTAACCTGGTGGAACGCTGAAAAGGGTCGAAGAGGGGCTGAAGCTGCTGTGGCCCTAACTTGGGAACAACCTAAGGAACTAATGACTAAACGGTTCTGTCCTTGGAGTGAGATCAAGACGTCGGAGGACGAATTCTACAGCTTAAAGCAAAATGATGGAGACCATATGGCCTATAACAAGCGTTTCCTCGAGCTAAACCAGATGGTCCCAAATATGTTCACTCCTCCTTACCATCTCATTGAACATTACATTAGGGGTCTTCCTTCTGGTATCCAGGATTCCGTGATGAGCACTGTACCCGCAACATTGGAAGCTGCAATAGAATTAGCCACCAAACTCACCGAAAACCATATCCGAAATGGAGACTTTAAAAAGAAGGGCACAACTGACAAGGTTTCAGTGGAAGAGCCAAAGACAACCAAGATCGAAACATTCTCCCGTTCCGATACCAAACGAAAGCGTGATGATAAAATTATGCTATTGCCTCGACTAACCCAACTTCACAAGCCGTACCACTCCAAGCCATCCCAATCACCCAAATGGCACCCAACCCAGCTTACCCAAACAAGAACCCTACACTGGTCCCCACCCTCAATGCAACACCTGCCACTATCACCACCAACTCACCGTACCCTGTCGTCTATGTGCCAATTGTGGGCGTTATGGCCATTTGAGTAACACGTGTCGCACTCCTCAAAACCAAGTTTCACCTCTTGCCCAAAACATGATCCAACCCTACCAACCATCGCATTACCCCATGGTGCCATATGTTCGAGCTTGCTTTAATTGTGGTGATCCTACTCATTTCAGAAACACGTGCCCTAGGTTGGTTAACATCATCAACGCTCAAGCTCAAGCAAATCCAGTTAACCAAGCGAACCAAGTTAACCAAGCGAACCAGGCAAACCCAACACCCCCACCAGCAAGAGGGAGAGCCTACAACGTCAACGCAAACCCAGTTGAGGTCAACGACGGTGCGAACGAACAACCTAACTAGTCTTTCTCCTATCATGAACACTCAAGACTCTGCTCCAGTTGTTTATTTTATTATTCCCAATACAAGCTTTAATAATTTCCATTTCTTGTCCTGACTATTCAAATTACCATTGTTTTCAATTTGGGTAATAATGTTTCAAGATTTCATTATTTCATATTAATGCCATTAATGCAATTTATATCACGCTATGCCAATTTGTTTCATTACATGTTTCTATACATCGATTAAGTTTCATGTTATTCGTGTCATCATACATCACGACGAACCCCATCTCATCATTTAGGGAAGTTCGTGTCTCACTTTTTCATAGACTGACCACTTCCTCATAACACATGAGAGAGGTACCGCCGTTATTTAGTCTTGCTCTCTTCGGGTTCGAGATTCAAGCATGGGTTGTTGTGTTTGTTTATGTGGTAGATTTTAGGATGAATCACATAGAACTAATCGTGACTTAATAACAAGGCCAATGAAAATTTGACAAGGACATGGTGGATACGCCAAGCATTGCCAGACGGTTATGAGAAGTTTTGTGTAAGTAGTGTCAATCTCAATTTGGATAACGATGTAGTTGATGATTTCGTTTTGTGATGTAACTTTATCATTATGACGCTTTGATTTTCTCAAAACCCCTTATCATGAGACAATATCCAGTTAGCCATCTCCGTGTTACAACACTTTTCATTTTTACACCTCAGGCATCAAAAAGCGATTCATGTAGCAGGGTATTCAACCCTTACTAGGAACGTTACCGCCTCAATCAAAATCCAAACTTCACACTCACCTGTTTTTGATATCCTTAGCATCATCGAGATTTTTATTACCTAGCATACTCGAGATCCAATCTATAAGAAACTCTATTAACTAACCCTCAAGAACGGTTCCCTCCTAATTTTGGAACGAAATTCCTAAAAGTAGGGGAGACTGTAACATACGCAAAAAACGGGTATCCAGAAGTCCGACCCACTTTGAAATCCGGATCCTAACCTTTAAACTTCGGAAATTTTAATGAAATAATTAACCGTTGAAAGATTTTACTTTAAATTCATTTATCCGTTTATTTATTTATTAATTTAATTTAATTTAATTATATCACAGTTAAAATCATTAATAAAATCTAGTTAGTTTTGTTATGTTTTTAAAGTGAGTTTTAAGGTAATATGCGTTAGTAGCCAAGTTAGTTCGGATAGTAGAGTTAAGGGGTCTGATTTGTAACATTTCAAAACTTTAAATTTAAAAAAGAAATATAAAATAGTGGACCAGGGATTCGAACCCGGGTCTCACCAACAAAAAAACACTTGAGCCACTCCACCACATCAAACCTTTGTTAAAATTACCATTTCCAAAATCCTTAAACACTGCAATCCCTTTTGAATTACCTTTACCCCCCAAATGTTAAAGAGCTAAATGGTTACCTCCTAATTTCGGGACGAAATTTCCAAAAGTAGGGGAGACTGTAACATTCGTCAAAAAAAAATGAATGAATCCTAAAACCTGACCTGTTTTTGTAACTCGATCCGTTTTCATATTCCACGTATTTTGTTTAATGTTTAAGCAATAAAATGTTTTGGATTCTATGTTTTGATCATACATATTATCATATCTGGTGATTTATAGTCTTATACATGTTTTACACAACCTTGTAAATTCATATACATGTAATTTGAAGCAACCCTTTATATCTCAAGGTCTAAAACTAAGGTTTTCCTTAAGTTAATAAAAAACTTTGGAGACCTCATGAACATACCAAACACATCACATCCTAACCTTCTTATCATTCAAACTTCATTATATACATGCCTTAAGATAGGACATTGTGTTTTGGAGAGTTTAGATGTAAATGATCACAAGTAAAAAGCTCTACATGTCGTATTCTTAGTTTTGTCATAAGATGACTTTCAGGTGACTTTCTTGCGAACTTTTCTCCATCCTTGAGCTATCATTCTGGTCCATTCAAAGCTCCAAGATATACTTGGTATACTAAGGATCAAGTAGGTTCAAATGGTGCATAAAACTGAGCTCCAGCGTAACGGGAATCACAAACACAAGTTTTAGAACATAACCCTCGACCCGCATCAAGGCCCAAGGTTTAAGCCCAATTCTCGACACATGGATGTTGGATTACTCTCTTCCATATGATAGTACTCTAAAAATAATGAACGTAGGCGAAAACCGTGCGCGAAACGGAGTTATAACGAAGCGGAATCGCGAAACAAGTTTGGTGTTTGTTGCTGATTTGAAAGACGCGAAAATCTTGTTTTATAGTTATCCCACATCGCCCCAATCACCATTTTGTGCTCTATTTCACACCTATAAATACCCTTGCTTGGTTCTTTATAGCTTGCAACTCCTAGTTTGAGTATAAACAAGTGGAATAACCAAATTTGGTGGCTCCACAAGCACAATACCCCTTTGGGTGTGGTGTGTAGTAGCTTTTTTTTCCGCTTTCGACGAGGAGGTGCTGCCCTTCAAGCTCTTCTCATTTTGTAAAGTTCTTCTTCGAGGTAATCTTCCTTTCTTTGTTTTATTTTTTTTTTTTTTAATATTCATTTATTTATTGCTTTCTTAGTTTAATTAGTTTAGTTTAGGTTCTTAGTTAAGGAGCATTAGGCTCGTTAAGGTAGCCTAGTTTAGGCTCGCCTTTAGGCTTTTCATAGCCTTGTAGAGGCTCGTTAGGCTCAACGAGCTAACATATCATGTTCGTTCATTTAGCTATGCCTAGCATAACGTTTACTTTTTTTTGTTGCATTCGTTTGTCTAGCTTAAATCACGCTTACCAATTGGATTTTCTCCTTATTCTCGTGTGGTTTTTCACTAAGGATTAAAAACGCAAACACTGTGAGTCAATCCTTACAAATTTCCCTTTTTATTCACGTTTTGGGGTGTATCATGTGTCATAATTTACATTATTTATACAAATACATGTGGTACCACCATTATGTGATCTAATGTTATATTTGTTTGTTGTGGTTATGTGTAGTTACATTTTATCATTTCAGTGCAATCATTCAATTAAGGCCCATCAGTTCCTCGTGGGATACGAGTCGAGCATCAGGTGCCTCATTAGATCGGCTCCGTTTGAGAGCCTTGATCTCAAGTTCATCATTCATCATGTTCATATGTTCATTGTTGATATTATGTGATCTAATGTGTATATTTGTTTGTTTGGTTATGTGTGGTTACATTTTATCATTTCAGTGCAATCATTCATTTAAGGCCCATCAGTTCCTCGTGGGATACGAGTCGAGCATCAGGTGCCTCATTAGATCGGCTCCGTTTGATTGAGCCTTGATCTCAAGTTCATCATTCATCATGTTCATATGTTCATTGTTAATATTATGTGGTTTGTGATTTAATTATATATACATATGCTCATATATGGTCCATGCACATTTTTATTGAAATAACCAATTTAACAAACTGTTTAATGTTTAACTTAGATTCACTCGCCAACCTTTGTTGACCTAAAACCATTTTTACACATGATATAGGTGAACAGGTACGAAGAGAAGATTGGACATAGGATGAGCCTTAGTTAACAAGAAACGAATTAGTGCAATATACTTGTTATAAACATCGTCTTGTGTTTGTAATTGTTTATGTGAATTATTTGTATTGTGAGACACTTGATATGAATTAGTGAATATTTAAAACAAGTAATAGCAAGTCATAAGCTCTGAGTTAACCCAATCATACCCCGGTCACCTATTCCGCTGCGGGTCGGGGTGTGACAGATTGGTATCAGAGCCATTGACTTTAGGGATATAGGATAGGTTATTAGACCCTTAGAACCTATACTTTAGTCAACTAGGACCTATGTGCTTATGTGATTTCATGTTTTGTTTGACTTATGATTTGCTATTGCCCACTTTAAATTCCTTTAATTTCAAACAGAAATGCATGCAAGCACTCTCTTTGTTACTTGATTATGTGATACGTGCAATGTGTTATAATTATGTCATGAAGTCTACATATATGTTACATATATACATATCACTCCACCTGAAATGTACCATACGAAACTTATGAAACCCTTATTTATAAGTTCTCGATTTCCTTTAAATTTTCGAAACATTTCTCTCATTTTCCAAATACTTATTTTTATGTTATTCAAACTTTTGTGATGTTTTTCGTTTTCAAATCTCATCAAGGTGAGTTCATGTGACTGGCATGTAGTAACTGGAAGGGTTCGAGTACCGGTAGTCGGGATGTCCTGTCTAGGATTGGCATTCGTATAAATCCGAATTTATGGACCAGTTTGTCTACCTGGGGACTACTGATGAGAGTGCGAAGGAACTATTAGGCAAAGCATGCCACACCAAACGTCGTGTGAACTAACCCCACTTTGAGGTGTCACTGTGTCCACACCTGGATGCACTCCTACTTTCATACGTTACATTCACATTTCTCGATTTTCTCCGGGTTTTAGTGTACGTTACCAGGCTAACACATGCGAACCATACGAAATCCCGGTAATAATGGGGGCCCACATGATTACGAAGGTGAAGTATGGCGGCATGCAAGGCCCAATTACGAGCAAAGCCCAAGAACACTTTAAAAGTGTTGTGTTATCATAAGTTATTGTTTTCAAATACTCCCCAAAGTTTTCATTTTATCATATGTTTATATTTTTTTTGCATCCCTGCTAGCAAATCCATCAACAGACTCTCACAATCTCGTTTGTGTAAATTCCTGAAGATGTCCTTTAGGCACCTTCTTGGAGGAAAAAGAACCGGAAACTCCAGTAGACGCATGGCTGCCCAAATTGCCAAGCAAATGGCCGCCGTGATTCCTAACATTGTGATCCAAGTTCAACAAGCCCTCACTAATAACCAAATCAATCAAGTCGAACCAAACGCTGTATATGCTCCCGCAACTACATCCAAGTGCTCCTATAAGCACTTCAAGTCTTGTGACCCCCCAAAATATGAGGGAACAGAAGGGGTCACTACACTCATGCGATGGTTCGAGGAAATGGAAAGCACCTTCCTAAATTGTGACTGCCCTAACGATCGCAAGGTTTGTTATGCTATCAATCGTCTCATTGGGCAGCTTTAACCTGGTGGAACGCTGAAAAGGGTCGAAGAGGGGCTAAAGTTGCTGTGGCCCTAACTTGGGAACAACCTAAGGAACTAATGACTAAACGGTTCTGTCCTTGGAGTGAGATCAAGACGTCGGAGGACGAATTCTACTGCTTAAAGCAAAATGATGGAGACCATATGGCCTATAACAAGCGTTTCCTCGAGCTAAACCAGATGGTCCCAAATATGTTCACTCCTCCTTACCATCTCATTGAACATTACATTAGGGGTCTTCCTTCTGGTATCCAGGATTCCGTGATGAGCACTGTACCCGCAACATTGGAAGCTGCAATAGAATTAGCCACCAAACTCACCGAAAACCATATCCGAAATGGATACTTTAAAAAGAAGGGCACAACTGACAAGGTTTCAGTGGAAGAGCCAAAGACAACCAAGATCGAAACATTCTCCCGTTCGATACCAAACGAAAGCGTGATGATAAAATTACGCTATTGCCTCGACTAACCCAACTTCACAAGCCGTACCACTCCAAGCCATCCCAATCACCCAAATGGCACCCAACCCAGCTTACCCAAACAAGAACCCTACACTGGTCCCCACCCTCAATGCAACACCTGCCACTATCACCACCAACTCACCGTACCCTGTCGTCTATGTGCCAATTGTGGGCGTTATGGCCATTTGAGTAACACGTGTCGCACTCCTCAAAACCAAGTTTCACCTCTTGCCCAAAACATGATCCAACCCTACCAACCATCGCATTACCCCATGGTGCCATATGTTCGAGCTTGCTTTAATTGTGGTGATCCTACTCATTTCAGAAACACGTGCCCTAGGTTGGTTAACATCATCAACGCTCAAGCTCAAGCAAATCCAGTTAACCAAGCGAACCAAGTTAACAAACCCAACACCCCCACCAGCAAGAGGGAGAGCCTACAACGTCAACGCAAACCCAGTTGAGGTCAACGACGGTGCAAACGAACAACCTAACTAGTCTTTCTCCTATCATGAACACTCAAGACTCTGCTCCAGTTGTTTATTTTATTATTCCCAATACAAGCTTTAATAATTTCCATTTCTTGTCCTGACTATTCAAATTACCATTGTTTTCAATTTGGGTAATAATGTTTCAAGATTTCATTATTTCATATTAATGCCATTAATGCAATTTAATACATGTTGCAGGAATACTAATGATGCAAGGAATCTAGTAGGATTGCCTAGAAACACATTTAAAACTCTATATACTTGTTGTATCGTATATTATTTCAAACATTATTGTATGTTGTTTTCAAAGCCTTGTATTAACATGTTATTAATGAAATGAAATTATACTTCTTTTATACGTGTCGTGATTTAAATTTGTATTACCTGATTTAAGCTATGTAAAAATGTAATTATTAAATACTTGACACAAATAGCGTTATGAAGACTCTTGCAAACTAGTTTTCGTCTCATTCCGATGTTTCTGCCATCGGTTGGGGTGGACAGATTGGTATCCGAGCCATAACCATAGGAAATTAGGTAGAATTGCCATGTTCGACCTAGTCTATAGTTTAAGTACCATATTCTTGACCATTCGTGATACTTGTCTAAATTGTTATAATTCCTACCCTGCTTTTCTCTTCCCTTTTGCCTTAAAATTACAATATGTCTTTCCTAAGACACAAAACACAATACGCATTCTTGAGAATATTCTTGTTCCACAATCGAAATAACTCATCAAAACAGGGGTGATTCCCGCCATTTGGTGACGAATTTCAATCCACTCTACATGTTATTTTGCGTGAAATTCTCCATCAAGTCACGAGTGATATCCATATCTTGATGTGAGTTTCTATTTCATAATCTAGTGGATCTTTATTGACGATTCGAGGTTTTATCTTGATACATTCAATAAACCACAATTTGGGGACGAAATTGTCAAGCCAAGATTGACATCCACACCTTGATGACTGGTCCCGCTCTTCAATTTTCAATCTCGCCAAAGTTTTGTATTTTCGATCAAATTAGGGACATGTACTAACTAGAAGGGTAAAATACCGTTAATCGCTTGGCGACGAGAGTATTATGACTATTAGGCCAAATTATGTCTCCCCAATTCGAAAGGACTTACGAGTCACTTTGGAATAGTCGAAGTTTCTAAAACCTGAAACACTCCAACATTTTATCAAGCCTCTCTTTACGCTATCTTAAATTTTATGCCATAGAACTCTTATTCCTTCATTTTATTTCAATGTCACATTATACTAGAATCGAATTTATGCACAACAAACTTCTCATTTATTCAAAATCTGTTACACCCACGATTCAATAAGTGCATCCTAAACACTATATTTGATTTGGATTACTGGAACATTCTTATGTGACAAACTCGTTTTAAAACCACACCTTAACATGTATAGCGCTTGTGTAGCACTATAGGAGTAGCGCCCGCCCGTATTCTTGAGGTCATGTTAAGTAAACTATTTTACACACTCTATGTTTCAACAATATTGACTAGTCAACTTTTGCGTACACGATGGTTTGACTTGTTTATTCACATGTTTATATGATGAACTCGTCATTAACTCTGATCAAGCCACACCTTAACATGTATAGCGCTTGTGTAGCGCTATAGGAAGTGACGCCCGCCCGTATTCTTGAGGTCATGTTAAGTAAACTATTTTACACCCTCTTCGTTTAAATGATGATGGGTAGTCTACATTGCGGTACACGATGGTTTGACCTGTTTATTCACATGCCAGTAATCCGTTAATCTTGGTTAAACTAGAATATATCATTTGTATTGTACATGAATATACGTATACGCACACTTACACTTATACTCATACTTATACACTATACCCTCTCATACTTGAATACAATTATACTTACATACTTGAGACTCTATATACGCTATCATTCTCACTCGTAATACGCTAATAAACCCTAAACATGACACGGAACGTAACATGGCATCGATTAGCGAAACGGACGTAATGTGGTATGAACATGGTGGATACGCCGCTGGTACTTCCTATATATAAGTGTTAATGCCATATTACCAAGGTTTCGTAAAACGTGCCATGAGAAATTCGGTGTTTCACTGCTATGTTTGATACGAATGTTAATCACTCACCACTCGTTTCTTGATTATACCCATACATACTTCAAAGTGCCATCTTCCTCAGTCTTCCTCTTGTATAAATTTCGGGACGAAATTTCCCGAAAGTAGGGGAGACTGTAACGCCTCGTATTTCCGCACTCCACTACTTTTAAGAAATACATGTCGTACCACTAAATTATTTATTTGTCCATTTTTATTATCATTATTATTTATTTATTTATTTATTCTTTTTATAAATAAGAATAATAATAAAGAAAATAAATTCGACAGTTTATGAAACTTGTATTTAAAAACGGATCTCGTAAATGCGATCGAGCCACTCAAAAACCTAGTAACAAGCTAACGGGCTTTGAGCCCAACACCAAAACCTATCTAAACCCTAACCTAAATAAAACCTAATTATACTTAACTATACACACACACATCCTACAGACACACACACGCCGCATACTCACAACCCTCTGCCCCTCTCTCACCTCTGTCATCGGCGCCGCAATTCCGGCCAGCGGCCGGCGACAGGTTCGTTTCTCCGGCCACACCCACTCGTCTCCTCACCTCACAACCCTATCTCCCCTCAACTCTGCTCGACAACGGTGGCAGCCGCGAGAGAGAGAACAGAGAGAGCAGAGAGACAAGAGAGAGAGAAAGATTTAAGCGCGGACGAGAGAGAGAGACTGTGGGGCCATCTATCCGAAGACGGCAATAGTCACGTGCAGCGGCAGCAATGGGACGGTGTTGCTCAGATGGGTTAACAAGGTTTCGAGCTGGCTAACTCAGGTTTGGGTTCAACTTTGTTTCAGTTTTCAGTTGATACGGGTCTAGGTTCAGCAAGGTTGGGTCTCGACTCAGGTTCGGCTTCAAGATGGTTCAGTCACAAATCCCGGTTCAGGCTCGGTTTTGTTGAGGGTTTAGTCAAACTCGGTCAACAGTCAACACGGGTTTTCAGTTCTGTCCCGGTGCAAGTTTTGAGCCACGGGCCAGAATCGGGTCTGCCATGGTTCGGGTCGACGGGTTCACGTTCGAGTTCGGGTCATGTGTAGTTCAAAGTGGGTGCTCGGTCAACTCCAATCAAACTCAACAGACACGCGACTTGGTATACTTTTAACTCCGTGAATCTTATTATGTCATTTATACGTAATATGTTTAATATAAATCGAGCCTGAACCAACAAAATCCTTTCATTTTTATATACTAAAACAAATATGAGTTAGTACCCGACAAATTACATTTTTGCGTTCTTGATAAAAATATATTCTTAGACATCGTTGACCAAAATTGAATGTTTATATGTTGATGACGAAAGTTATATATATATATATATATATATATATATATATATATATATATAGTTAATAGATTATTGCGTTGGACTTTTTTTTACAAACAACAACTTCACAAGAAATGTATAAATATATATATATATATATATATATATATATATATATATGTTGTTTTGGAATAATTATTGAATTTTGATATTTATAACGACAATTCGTATTGTCGGGATCGTCCGAAAAATAGAGGAGACTCTGCCCGATTTTCGTTAAAAATATATATACATATATCTACTATAGAGTCGAAACGCTAACAAATATATATCAGGACTCGAACGGATAATTTATCTCGACACTATCGCTAACAAGTTTATGAAATAACTATAACGGATAATTTATCTCGACACTATCTCTATAACTCCCTCTTATCTATGCGAGGTGGTCTCGGAGTTCATATTTCGACCGTTGACTCTTCACAGAATACTAAAGGACGCTTCGCAGAAAGTGGGCATACTCGACCCCCTTTTTACACTTTAATGCATTTTGGGGTGCAACATGTATCAATTAACAAAAGTTATATTATACGAAATTAAATATATTCAAATTACCAAACGCGTTATCAATTATTCTTATGTGAGTTATTTGTGTTAGATTAAACTTGTTATTACTTGCTATATGTTACGCTCATGTTAGTTATATGTGCAAACTTCAACTTGTATTCTCATGACCTTGTTATGCTTAGGATGCTATGCATGCTCGTTAAAGTTCTCCATTATATGGTATTGTTATGCTAAATTGTTTATATGAATGTACGATTTAACAAGAATGTAACTTGCCATGTTGTAATTGAAACACACTTATACTTCTTTTAAAACTTGTATGCTCGCCAATACGTTTGTATTGATCCACATTTTAATACATGTTGCAGGAATACTGATAATGCAAGGAATCTAGTAGGATTGCCTAGAAACACATTTAACTCTATATACTTGTTGTGTCGTATCTTATTTCAAACATATTGTATGTTGTTTTCAAAGCCTTGTATTAACATGTTATTAATGAAATGAAATTATACTTCTTTTATACGTGTCGTGATTTAAATTTGTATTACCTGATTTAAGCTATGTAAAAATGTAATTATTAAATACTTGACACAAATAGCGTTATGAAGACTCTTGCAATCTAGTTTTCGTCTCATTCCGATGTTTCCGCCATCGGTTGGGGTGGGACAACTATCGTGAACTAAACAAGATAACGATTAAGAACCGTTATCCTCTGCCTAGGATCGATGACTTATTCGATCAACTTCAAGGGCTAGTTACTTTTCAAAGATTGACTTGGGATCAGGATACCATCAGCTAAAGGTTAGAAGTGGAGATGTTCCAAAGACTGCCTTCAGCACTAGATATGGTCACTATGAGTTTCTAGTGATGCCCTTTGAACTCACTAATGCACTTGCAACATTCATGGATCTCATGAATAGGTTCTGCAAACCTTATCTAGATAAGTTTGTCATTGTCTTTATAGACGACATACTTATCTATTCTAGTAATCAAGCTATCACAGGAAACATCTTCGGTGCATCCTAGAATTCCTAAAACAAGAGAAGCTTTATGCAAAGTTTTCTCTTCACGTTTTGGCTTAGAGAAGTCCAGTTTCTTAGACATGTCATAAGTGAGCGTGGTATCCAAGTGGATCCGACCAAGATTGAAGCTGTTATGAATTGGGAAGCACCCAAGACTCTGTCTGAGATTCGTAGTTTCTTAGGAATAGCCGGTATTATATAAGGTTCATTGAGAACTTCTCTAGTATAGCCACTCCTTTGACTACCCTGACTCGCAGGAATGTTAAGTTTAACTGGGGTCCCAAAGAGCAAGAATTTTTTGAGATTCTAAAGCACAAATTGAGCAATGCTCCTGTGCTAAATCTACCTGAGGGTATTGGGGATTTTGTCATATACTGTGATACCTCACACACCGGCATGGGATGTATGCTGATGCAAAGAGGCAAAGTAATTGCGTATGCATCATGACAACTAAAGGTGCACGAAAGGAATTATAGCACCCACGACTTGGAATTGGGTGCCGTTGTATTTGCACTAAAGTTGTGGAGACATTACTTATATGGAACGAAGTGTATTATATACACAGACCATAAAGTCTCTAGCATATGTTTAACCAAAAGGACTTAAACATGCGACAACGTTGTTGGATGGAAACTCTTAATGATTATCATTGCGAAATTCGCTACCATCTGGGTGTAACACCTCGTATTTTTCCTGTCCAATTAAATCTCGACACGTGTCCCGCTGATCCTCGGGCCGAGTGACGACCGAGAGGGACCAAGAACGTCGCTATGTTATTTTAATAACCTCTGAGTGACAATAACAAAGTTAAGGGACTAAAAGTGTCAATATGCTTAAGCTATGCCTCTGAGAAACCTTTTAAGGAACCCTGAGCTTATCAATGTTCGGTAATACTCTCGATAAAATCCTGATCATAATTCAAAGGGGCCGTTTGTGCTAAATATGAAAGTTTAATTGGGTTTAATAAGTCCAAGGACTGAATTGGCATTGTTTGAAAGTTGTGGGGCAGACCCGGGGGCGGGTCGCAGCCCGCGACCCTCTCTCCTTATTACCTCGCGGCCCGCGAGGGACCCGCAGTGACAGCATATTGCATGCAGGTCGTGGCAGCCTGCATGCACTGCACCTTTTCGCGATTTTCCACCATTTCTCTGCTCATTACACGTCCCTATACACCTGTCAAGCCCTGGCATGCATGCACAACACCTGTGATCTCTCTTCTCTCTCTCTAGCACCATAAATTAGGTGCAAGGCTCATTCCAAGAACATGCACACTTGTTCCTTCTCACTCTAAATCCTCCATTTGCATGTTCCAGAGCCTGAAGAGCCTTCAAGTCAGTTTTTAATTCGTGCAAGAACCCATTGTAAGTGTTCTTGATCCTCCGTTTTAGTTTTATTAAGTTTTCAAGCCAAAAGTCAAGCTTGACGTAAAAACGGTTTGACTTTCGGTTTAATCTTTATCTGTTTAGTCATGATCTGATCTAAACATGGTTACGTGATTGTAATGAGGTAGGTAACAAGACCCCATAAGGGCACCTCCTGATTACCACGTTTGCATGTCCGATTGACGTGTCAAACTTATTCATAAAAAGTCAAACTGGGTAAGATTTGGTATCAAACGCATAATTAACAACATGCATGCTATAAAATCAGTTTTGACACTCTAAATACTTGGTAGTAATTATAAGAACATGCGGGAACATATTCGGCTCGTCAAATCCAGGTCTAAAGGTCGGTTCGCAACCGAAAGTCGCAAGGTTTGACTCCTACTTTGACTTTCAGTTGACCCGATTTAGAGTCTTTCAAGGCCGATTCTAAGTTTCATTATGATCCTTATATAATGTAGTATAACCCCCTGAAGTCATACTACATGGTCATAATCATAATCCGAGTTTATACGCAAGTTTCATTAATGTGTCAAAATTGACTACTTTGTCCTTCTTGCTTAAAATGAGATTTAAACTAAAAATGAACATGCAACAAGTTACCCACTGATATGTTAACTTGGTTGGCTGGCATGCATGTCAATAATTTGGTCATAATATGAGTTTTTCCTAAATATCGCAAATCAAGCTTTTAAAGGACCAAAATGCCCTTTTCGGAAAATAAAACGTTTTAACCATAACTCCTACAATAAAATGCTTTACCTACTGATGTTATAATATATTTTGAATTATTTGCGATGTTAAATAAGTTTATAAACCGAGTTTATGTAAAGGCTCTTGCATGGTATCGATAAATGACGGTAATAACCTTACGGTGCATAAAATGAGTTTTAAAGATATCTTCATAACCAAACCTTTTACAAACTGATTATATATGTTAAATAAAATATTTTGAATAAGTAGACCTGATCAAAAACCATAATTTTCCTTAACATCGATTAAATCGTCATTTAGCGACTTCATCGCCTTTTGACGCATAGTATGGGTTAAAACCATATCTAAGCATCAAAACTTGTTACCTACTGATTATAAAACCTATTTCTAACATTTTTACAGTAGGTACAAGTTATAAACTCAGATTCCCAAATAAGTCTTCAAATCTATGTGTGAAATGACCAGAATACCCTTTCGGGGCATAGTTTGAATTGTCCCAGGTTATAAAAGAACTTCGTGCTCAATGCACCTAAACTAATTTTAAATGTTTACAAAATGAGTCGGTTAAATGTATTTACCAGTGAAAACTGACGTATTTTCCAAAAAGGCTAAGTGACAGATTTCGACACGGAATAGGCTAGGAGCTGCTTGGTAACGACATAGAGAATTTTGCAAGTTCTTAGTCAAGCCTAAAGTCTGTTGGAGATTATCATTTTCGTACTTTCGATCCGCCTGTAGATCTAATATTGCAAACCATGTATTTATTTTATAGACTTTTAAATCCAATGGTTTGTAATAATATTTAATATTCAAGTCTTCCGCTATTCTGTATATGTCTGACCATGATGATACCAATCTTTCATCACAATACTCCCCACCTGGGCCCACCGGGATTGTGTTGGAAATACGGGGTGTGACAGGTTGGTATCAGAGCCAGGTTCGAGTGAATTAAACATTAGCCTTTTGTGTTTAATCTCGGTATATATACAATAGCACATTCCTTAGTCTCCAAGTCTAGACATCAACTTAGGATTTCTCTAACCATTATTAAGAGTTTTATTAATTATTTTGTTTTACTTTGTTTTCTAATTTGTAATGAAGCAGGAAAAATGCCGCCAAGATGTCGTGGTAGCATTAGGAGAGGCGGAGGCTCAACAAGAGGAGGAACATCCAGGCAAGGACCATCCCGTGTGCCGAGCCCAAATCCATACGAAGGCTCAGTAGATTCTTCGTCTTCATGGCGACCGTTTGGGTACCCGCTTCCACGCGAGTACTCTCCACCACAATCAAAATCCCAAGACTCTCACTACTCTTTCCACTCGTACCATTCGCATCACTCCGATCACTCCAACCCTCACCAAGAAGCCTCCATCCCAAATAGCTATACACGTTCACCATCTATAACGCCACCGGTTGACTCACCCACCCAAATGGAGGAAGATCCAGAGATGCCACCCTTGGGATCGTATGAATATCCTATTGAACTGTCAAGTGGTCCCCCTTCTCGCACAGGATCACCATTTGAAGGCCCCGATAGTTGGGATTGAGATGGAGCCAATACCAGTTTTACTATACCCCTTCTCCCCATTCTTCTAAACCACCATCACCTCCCCAAGAAGCCGAGCAAATGGAAGTGGAGGAACAACAACAACAACAACAAACACCTCCAAGAAGGAAGCGTGGAGCCCGTATGTCGGTGCCTGCAGGGCAATGGACGGGTTCGCAACCACCTACGTCCCAAACTTACCATGTTATCCCTGAGGACCCACAAATGGGTGGACCCTCAAACACATCACCAGAGGCGTTGTTACCACCTTTACCACCAGCCATTGAACCTACTGTTCAGCTGTCACTGCCAGAACCAGGAAACCCGATCCCTTCCTATCCAGATTCATCTGGGTACCACCATACACCTACACCTTTACACTATGACTATACGGCGCCGCCTGTTGATCCATATTTGGAAGCCGCCACATATAATGCTTATAACCCAACTCGTTATATATATATGTATTAGAATATCATTTGTTCAAGCGATCGTCTCGACTTTACTCGAAATTTTATTGATCCGCTAAAATTCTAAAAGATCTTCTTAATGGTTTACACAGCCAAATGGCAATAGATCATAATAAATTGGCAAACTATGATAAGTTAAGGACCGGTAACCTTCTATCATGATAGCTAAGGAAGAGTATCCCTTCTATCCAGAGGTGGTGAACTATGTTCCACCTTAAAGCCTAATGGTTAACAAGATCATTGTGTATATCAAGAATGATAAACACTTCCCATAATCACTCCAGGATGAATGGCTGACGAACCATACCTAATCATCCAATGGAGTCAAGGGCATTGTAACCTTTAAGGTTCCCTGTCCAAGGTAGTGAGCCATTAAAATGATCATAAATACAACCTAGGCTTTATTATAAAAACCATTTTTAAGACAATTATCCTAGTCAACATCTAAGTGATGATGACTTTCCTGGCAGTGTGACTTGAGGAACCACACTAGTCATCGAGGTTGTTGGGCTACACCCAAACCTCATCGATCGTAAGTGATCAATCTTATATTATCTTGTCAGAATGTAATGGCAATAAGAAAAATTGAGCATCCATTAGTGGTGAAATGCCTTTGAGTCATAAAACCCATGTCCAAACACCATACATGACTCTTTAAAAGTCTAAGCCTTTTGTGCCATGTTTATTAAGAAACATGTACTTTAATGTACTTAATGGTTAAGAATACCATGTCACTCTACGAATCATCAATTGCAATGATCAACTAATGAACTTTTAAACTGTGTAGTACCAAGATCTACAAGATGGTTGACTCTGGAGGAGCCAATAGTCACCCCGAGAATGATGATCATGCTAACGTTAACATCAATGATGATGCCCTCAAAGCTCGCATTGACGAGGCTGTAAGTAAGGCCATGAACAAAGCTTTGGAAAAGCTAAAAGATACCAGCGCTACTCATTCCAGAACCGCATGTGCTCCATGATCCTCAACTAAGAGGAGTAGTTCTATTCATTCGTCAAATAAGATAAGTGAATCTAGAAAGACAAATGACCAAGGGTCACACGAGCATAGAGAAAGGGACCAACCCATCAGAGATGGTTGCACCTACAAATACTTTGTCTCCTGCAAGCCACGAGACTTTAATGGTGAAAAAGGCGCAGTGGAATGCCTTAGGTGGTTGGATGAGATGGAAACCATTGTGGATATTAGTGGTTGTGCTAGGAATGATGTGGTGAAGTTTATTTCTTGATGAATCAAGGGCGACGCCCTGATATGGTGGAAAGCGATGGTGCAGTCTACAGGGAAGGTAGCCCTGTATAATTTGGGATGGAAAAGGTTTGTTGAATTGATAAAGGAGACATACTGCCCTCCCCACGAGGTGGAGAAAATAGAGGCTGATTTCTTAACTCTCTCTATGAAGAATCTAGATTGCCGCAAGTATGTTACTGATTACAACTCCTTGTCGAGGTTAGTTCCCTATCTGATCACCCCAGAGCCAAAGCACATTGCGCGTTTCATTAATGGTCTTGCTCTAAATTAAGGGGATGGTCAAGGCTTCTAAGCCTAGCACTTACTGATCTGCCGTGGACCTAACATTGTTCCTTACCCAAGACATAGTGAGTCAAAGATTAGTAAATAATGATGCTGAAGGGAAGAGGAAAAGGGAGGATGACAACTCCCACAAGTTTGACAGGAAGAAGCAGAGGTCTGGGTTCAAAGGGAACCAAGGTCGATCCGATGATAGACCCGTGTGTAAGATTTGCAAGAAGAAGCATGGGGGTTAGTGTCGATTTGATCCACAGGCTAAGCCTTGTGGAATCTGTAAGAGAATGGGGCATAAGACCTTGGGGTGCAAGGATCTGAAGGACGCATCTTGCTATGGATATGGAGAAAAGGGCCACATAAAGACCAACTGCCCTAAGGCCACCAAGGATGGTGCCAAGAATGGAGGGGCAAACAAAGGAAATGCCCGAGCTTTCCAGATGACTGCTAGGGAGGCCGTCAAAGACAACAATGTCATCACAGGTACTTTTCTCATTAGTGACATTTTTGCAAGAGTTTTGTTTGATTCCAGAGCTGATAAGTCTTTCGTAAGTCATAAGCTTAATGAGTTGTTGAATTTGCCATAAGAGCTTTAGATATAACTTATGAATCGCCGATGGAACCTTAGAATCTGCTTCTACCTTTCTCGATGGATGCTCCATATCCATAAAGAATCAATCTATTCCAGCCTCACTTTTGCCAATGAAGTTGGCGGGATTCGATGTAGTCTTAGGCATGGATTGATTATCCCATAACCAAGCTCGCATCGCATGCAATAAGAAACTCATCGAAATCGTATCCCCGTCCGGTGAAACCCTTACCATACTAGGAGATCGTCACCATGGGTTACCCGAAAAGATGTCTCTTTTGAAAGCCTCAAGATGTCTGAAGAAAGGTTATATCATTTACAAGGCACAAGTAACCATTGACGAACCCAAGCCAAAGATAGAAGATTTAAAAATTATCTCAGAGTATGTGGATGTATTTCCTGAGGAATTGCCTGGTTTACCCCCAGATAGGCAAGTGGAGTTTAGGATTGATATCCTGCCTGGAGCTGCACCAATTGCAAAGGCTCCTTATCGATTAGCACCCTCAGAGATGAAGGAACTAAGAACCCAACTAGATGAGCTGTTGGAAAAGGGCTTCATTCTGCCTAGCTCATCACCTTGGGGAGCTCCTATATTGTTTGTGAAAAAGAAAGATGGTTCAATGCCTTTGTGCATTGATTATCGTGAGTTGAACAAAGTAACAATTAAGAACCGTTACCCTTTACCCAGGATCGACGACTTATTCGACCAGTTGCAAGGAGCTAGTTACTTTTCAAAGATCGATTTAAGGTCTGGATACCACCAGCAGAAAGTCAGGAGTGAAGACGTCCTGAAAACTGCTTTTAGAACCAGATACGGTCGTTATGAGTTCTTAGTGATGCCTTTTGGATTCACTAATGCACCAGCAGCATTCATGGATCTTATGAATAGAGTCTGCAAACCATACTTGGATAAGTTTGTCATCATTTTCATAGACGACATCCTTATCTATTCTCGTAATCAAGCCGATCACGAGAAACATCTAAGGTGCATTCTAGAACTTCTAAGACAGGAAAAGTTATATGCAAAATTCTCTAAGTGTGAGTTTTGGCTTAGAGAAGTCTAGTTTTTAGGGCATGTGGTGAGCGAACGTGGTATTCAAGTTGACCCAGCCAAGATTGAAGCTATCATGAATTGGGAAGCACCCAAGACTCCTTCTGAGATCCGTAGTTTCCTAGGACTGGCCAGTTATTATAGGAGGTTCATCGAGAACTTTTGAGAATAGCCACTCCTTTAACTACCCTGACCCGTAAGAATGTCATAATTGGGGACCGAAGCAGCAAGAATCCTTTGAGATTCTCAAGCACAAGTTGAGCAATGCTCCCGTACTTACTCTGCCTGAAGGTACCGAAGAATTTGTTGTCTACTGCGATGCTTCGCACACTGGCATGGGCTGTGTGCTCATGCAAAGGGGCAAGGTGATTGCCTACGCATCGCGACAATTAAAAGTGCATGAAAGGAATTACACTACCCATGACTTGGAACTGGGTGCCGTGGTATTTGCACTAAAGTTGTGGAGACACTATTTGTATGGTACGAAGTGTATTATATACACTTACCACAAGAGCCTCCAACACTTGTTCAATCAAAAGGATTTGAACATGAGACAACGCCAATGGATGGAGACATTAAACGATTATGATTGTGAAATACGATATCACCCTGGCAAGGCAAACGTAGTTGCCGATGCGCTTAGTCGTAAGGAGAGGGTTAAGCCAATCAGGATCAACGCCAAAAGTATTGAGCTAAAAAATAGTTTGAATGAGAAACTACTTGATGCTCAAAAGCAAGCTATGTTGGAAGCGAACCTCCCTAAGGAAGGGCTAGGTAAAACTATTGATCAATTGACGCCTGGTAGCAATGGAATTCTTAGATTCAATGGGAGAATCTGGGTTCCAATTTTTGGAGGACTCAGAGATATAATCCTTCAGGAAGCTCATAGCTCCAAATATTCAATGCATCATGAAAGTGACAAGATGTATCAGGATCTGAAAGCGAGTTATTGGTGGATGGGTATGAAGAAATCCATCGCCAATCATGTAGCAAAGTTCTTGTCATGTTCACAAGTCAAGAAAGAACATCAGAGCCCGTCAGGACTTCTTCAGCAATTGGAAATACCCACGTGGAAGTGGGAGATGGTAACTATGGATTTCATTACCAAGTTGCCTAAAACAAAGAGTGGAAATGACACGATATGGGTAATTGTCGATTGACTGACTAAGTCATCACATTTCTTGCCCATAAAAGAGACGCATAGCTCTGACAAGTTAGCCAAGCTTTACGTGGATAAAATCGTGTCACTGCACGGTGTTCCGGTATCTATAGTGTCCGATAGAGATACAAGATACACTTCTCACTTCTGGAAGAGTTTCCAGCAATCCTTAGGCACCCGAATAAACTTCAGTACGGCTTACCATCCTCAGACCGATGTCCAGAGTGAGCGTACCATCCAGACATTAGAAGACATGCTTCGCGCTTGTGTGATCGATTTAGGCGGAAGTTGGGATTACCACTTACCCCTAATCGAGTTCTCCTATAACAACAGTTATCATACAAACATCAAAGCTGCTCCTTTTGAAGCCTTGTATGGAAGAAAATGTCGAACGCCTGTTTGTTGGGCGGAAGTTGGAAGGCCCAACTAACACGATCAGAGATAGTCCTGGAGACGACAGAAAAGATTGGGCAGATTCTTGATCGTCTCAAAGCTGCCCGAGATAGGCAGAAGAGCTACGCAGATAAGAGACGCAAAACTCTACAGATCCAAGTAGGGGACAAGGTGTTGTTGAAAGTATCACCTTGGAAAGGTGTGATGCGCTCCGGGAAGAAGGGCAAGCTAAGCCCTAGATACATAGGACCGTTCGAGATCATCGAACGTGTTGGGTCGGTAGCTTACAAGCTGAAATTACCTGAGGAGCTAAATGGAATTCACAATGTGTTCCACATTTGCAATTTAAAGAAATGTCTAGCCGATGAGTCGCTAGCAATGCCACATCAAGATGTGCAGATTGATGAAAACCTGCGTTTCATTGAGAAACCGATAGCGATCGAAGATCGACAGGTTAAGAAGCTTTGAAGAAAGCACGTGTCTATTGTAAATGTCAAATGGGATGCCCGTCATGGTCCCGAGTATACGTGGGAAGTCGAGTCCACCATGTGACAGAAGTATCCCTATCTTTTTGAATAAAATCTCGAGGTCGAGATTTCTTTTAAGGGGATGAGGATGTAACACCTCGTATTTTTCCTGTTCAATTAAATCCCGACACGTGTCCCGCTGATCCTCGGGCCGAATGATGACCGAGAGGGACCAAGAACGTCACTATGTTATTTTAATAACCTCTGAGCGACAATAACAAAGTGAAGGGACCAAAAGTGTCAATATGCTTAAGCTATGCCTCTGAGAAACCTTTTAACGAACCCAGAGCTTATCAATGTTCGGTTATACTCTCGATAAAATGCTGATCATAATTCAAAGGGGCCATTTGTGCTAAATATGAATGTTTAATTGGGTTTAATGGCATTGTTTGAAAGTTGTGGGGCAGACCCGGAGGCGGGTCGCGGCCCGTGAGGGACCCCCAATGATAGCATATTGCATGCAGGTCGTGGCAGCCTGCATGCACTGCACCATTTCGTGATTTTCCACCATTTCTCTGCTCATTACACGTCCCTATACACCTGTCAAGCCCTGGCATGCATACACAACACCTGTGATCTCTCTTCTCTCTCTCTCTAGCACCATAAATTAGGTTCAAGGCTCATTCCAAGAACATGCACACTTGTTCCTTCTCACTCTAAATCCTCCATTTGCATGTTCTAGAGCCTGAAGAGCCTTCAAGTCAGTTTTTAATTCGTGTAAGAACCCATTGTAAGTGTTCGTGATCCTCCATTTCAGTTTTATTAAGTTTTCAAGCCAAAAGTCAAGCTTGACGTAAAAACGGTTTGACTTTCGGTTTAATCTTTATCTGTTCAGTCATGATCTAATCTAAACATGGTTACGTGATCGTCATGAGGTAGGTAACAACACCCCATAAGGGCACCTCCTGATTACCACGTTTGCATGTCCGATTGACGAGTCAAACTTATTCATAAAAAGTCAAACTGGGTCAGATTTGGTATCAAACGCATAATTAACAACATGCATGCTATAAAATCAGTTTTGACACTCTAAATACTTGGTAGTAATTATAAGAACATGCGGGAACATATTTGGCTCGTCAAATCCAGGTCTAAAGGTCGGTTCGCAACCGAAAGTCGCAAGGTTTGACTCCTACTTTGACTTTCAGTTCTGACCCGATTTAGAGTCTTTCAAGGCCGATTCTAAGTTTCATTATGATCCTTATATAATGTAGTATAACCCCCTGAAGTCATACTACATGGTCATAATCATAATCCGAGTTTATACGCAAGTTTCATTAATGTGTCAAAATTGATACTTTGTCCTTCTTGCTTAAAATGAGATTTAAACTAAAAATGAACATGCAACAAGTTACCCACTGATATGTTAACTTGGTTGGCTTGCATGCATGTCAATAATTTGGTAATAATATGAGTTTTTCCTAAATATCGCAAATCAAGCTTTTAAATGACCAAAATGCGCTTTTCGGCAAATAAAATGTTTTAACCATAACTCCTACAATAAAATACTTTACCTACTGATGTTATTATATATTTAGAATTATTTGGGATGTTAAATCAGTTTATAAACCGAGTTTATGTAAAGGCTCTTGCATGGTATACAGATACATGACGGTAATAACCTTACGGTGCATAAAATGAGTTTTAAAGATATCTTCATAACCAAACCTTTTACAAACTGATTATATATGTTAAATAAAATATTTTGAATAAGTAGACCTGATCAAAACCATAATTTTCCTTAACATCGATTAAATCGTCATTTAGCGACTTCATCGTCTTTTGACGCATAGTATGGGTTAAAACCATATCTAAGCATCAAAACTTGTTACCTACTGATTATAAAACCTATTTCTAACATTTTTACAGTAGGTACAAGTTATAAACTCAGATTCCCAAATAAGTCTTCAAATCTATGTGTGAAATGACCAGAATACCCTTTCGGGGCATAGTTTGGTCTTTAAATGTAAGCCACACATATATTTGATATCCTACTGATATAACATCATAAATTAACTATTTTTACTGAATATATATGACCTTGACATGAGAATTATTGCAAACCTCTTTTATAAGTCGTAAAATGACCAAATTACCCTTTTGAAACTTAATTCGATTTTAAAACTACAACGGGCATACATGTTAGTATCTTACTAATATTATAACATGTTTGAATTGTAATGGCACATGAAACTTGTATATGACTCATCCGGTTACCTGGTATCGCTTATATGCGTACGGTTAAGCCTACATGACTAGTTTACGTAAATTCACCGAAACGGGTTTAACCTTATCATTTTTATATCAAAATCCAGAATGTTATATGTTTACCCAAAATATACAAGTCCTAGTACTTGTCGGGTCTAAACAACATTCTTTCCGGTCATCGCTTAATCTAGCGTATCGTTCCGTTACGTATCCCTAAAGCTAGCCGGTTCGAGTCATCGACTCAACCTAAAACCGTTAGTATTCTAATTGGTTATTAATACATCATTCCAGACTAGAAGCCTCCTAGTAGATCAAAACCTTGCATTGTCTTCTTGATTAACGGCTGAGTTACTATTCGTTAGACGAACTAGCTCAGGTAAATACTTTAACTTATTTTCCCAATACGGGCTTGGGATACGGTATTATACTACCGCTTGGTCGGGTATGTGATCATGTTTATCGGATTGTCATTTACTAAATCTTATAACCCGTTTTATTCTGTATTGTCTGATAACTTAAACATCGGGGGTTAACTCGATCGTGTCCTGGATATCCTTGGCTCATTTAAATTACTAATGGCCACGACCTAAGCGCGGGGTGTAGGCATACACCTGATAGACGCTAATGCTAAACAATTATTTCTATTATACTCCTCCGTGGGTTTTATTAAGTGGTGTGTCGGTTAATCAGGTTATTCGGTTTCTGCACCGGACCCCATATGTATTGACAGACCTGTAAAACTGTAAACAAGATCATTTTGAATTGTCCCAGGTTATAAAAGAATTTCGTGCTCAATGCACCTAAACTAATTTTAAATGTTTACAAAATGAGTCGGTTAAATGTATTTACCAGTGAAAACTGACGTATTTTCCAAAAAGGCTAAGTGACAGGTTTCGGCACGGAATAGGCTAGGAGCTGCTTGGTAACGACGTAGAGAATTTTGCAAGCTCTTAGTCAAGCCTAAAGTCTGTCGGAGATTATCATTTTCGTACTTTCGATCCGCCTGTGGATCTAATATTGCAAACCATGTATTTGTTTTATAGACTTTTAAATCCAATGGTTTGTAATAATATTTAATATTCAAGTCTTCCGCTATGCTGTATATGTTTGACCATGATGATACCAATCTTTGTCACGGTACTCCCCACCCGGGCCCACAGAGATTGTGTTGGAAATACGGGGTGTGACAGGTTGGTATCAGAGCCAGGTTTGAGTGAATTAAACATTAGCCTTTTGTGTTTAATCTCGGTATATATACAATAGCACATTCCTTAGTCTCCAAGTCTAGACATCAACTTAGGATTTCTCTAACCATTATTAAGAGTTTTATTAATTATTTTGTTTTACTTTGTTTTCTAATTTGTAATGAAGCAGGAAAAATGCCGCCAAGATGCCGTGGTAGCATTAGGAGAGGCGGAGGCTCAACAAGAGGAGGAACATCCAGGCAAGGACCATCCCGTGTGCCGATCCCAAATCCATACGAAGGATCAGTAGATTCTTCGTCTTCATGGTGAACGTTTGGGTACCCGCTTCCACGCGAGTACTCTCCACCACAATCAGAATCCCAAGACTCTCACTACTCTTTCCACTCATACCATTCGCATCACTGCGATCACTCCAACCCTCACCAAGAAGCCTCCATCCCAAATAACTATACGCGTTCACCATCTATAACGCCACCGGTTGACTCACCCACCCAAATGGAGGAAGATCCAGAGATGCCACCCTTGGGATCGTATGAATATCCTATTGAACTGTCAAGTGGTCCCCCTTCTCGCACAGGATCACCATTTGAAGGCCCCAATAGTGGGGATTTGAGATGGAGCCAATACCAGTTTTACTATACCCCTTCTCCCCATTCTTCTAAACCACCATCACCTCCCCAAGAAGCCGAGCAAATGGAAGTGGAGGAACAACAACAACAACAAACACCTCCAAGAAGGAAGCGTGGAGCCCGTATGTCGGTGCGTGCAGGGCAATGGACGGGTTCGCAACCACCTACGTCCCAAACTTACCCTGTTATCCATGAGGACCCACAAATGAGTGGACCCTCAAACACATCACCAGAGGCGGTGTTTCCACCTTTACCACCAGCAATTGAACCTACTGTTTAGCTGTCACTGCCATTGAGTTATATTGCAATATCAACTTAGGTTGCGCCATTAAGTTATATTGCAATATCAACTTAGGCTTCGTATGGACTTATTTACCAGTCTTCGAACATGGTTGCGCCTCCAGATCCTCCTGCTTGGGCAACTCAAAGTTCCCCAAGATTTGGGAGAACCAAGTGTCCTCATCATCAGCAATAGGCACGGCGGCCATTTTCCCCTTCTCTCTCTTGAAAGAGACCAAGTAGAGAGGCGCAGCTACATAACAAACATTTTTGCATCAGTACATATCTATTGAAAGATATTGCATCAGCTACATAACAAAACGCTTTCCAGGACGGAGCGAAAAGGAAGTTGGTGGCAAGATTATCGAAATCTTTATTCGACCACTTTAGCGGTGGCAAACTTGATGACGACATCTCAGCAGAACTTGCACCGGTGGCCATAACTCGAACTTTGAAGAAAACTTAGAAAACTTTTAAGGTCGCCGGAATTTTTGAACACAAATTTCTCTCAAGTTATAATTGGGTGACGAAGCAAATGGATCGTTGATCCCTTTATATACTAACCGCAATTAATGCACGATTTGACTGCAGCGACTTTTGCGACCGACACGTATCCCCAAGTAACCACAGGGGCGAGTGGGGAACAGTAACCGCCCCACGCGCGCGAGTGTCGCTAAAAAGCATTAAATACGGTAAGACATGTACTTTTGACATCCTGTCAACAGTACCACCACGTCTCAAGAACGTGCGTCATCACCAACTACACCATCCAGATAAGTGACACGTGTGTAAACATATTTGAAATTCAAATACTTTTTCAAAATTGACTTACGACACGTCATCAAGATGCATAAAGCAACAAAAAGCTAGCCCTTACCTAGCGCAACACATTTATCTTAAGTCCAATGATCCACCTACTTTTTATTCTTACATAGGAGCAACACTGGACTGGGGGGACTTGAATGGGTATGGTCCCAAAAACCTTGCGCCACTCAAGGAAACCATACCCATTAATAACTTTTAAGAAGACTGCGCGCAGACTTCTTTTCCAAAATAAGATTTATTAGAACTCTGTGCCAAATATCCAAGAGAGGAATGCTTCATTTAACTATCTTGTGCGGGCTCGTGCAAGGTTCAAAGTTAACCTTGAACACTCTCTTTGGATAAATTCTTTATTTAACTACCTTGCGCGGGCTCGCGCAAGGTTCAAAGTTAACCTTGAACACACTCTTTGAATAAATGCTTCATTTAACTACCTTGCGCGGGCTCGCGCAAGGTTCAAAGTTAACCTTGAACATTCTTGTTCGATAATGCTTCATTTAACTACCTTGCGCGGGCTCGCGCAAGGTTCAAAGTTAACCTTGAACATTCTTGTTTGATAATGCATCATTTAACTACCTTGCGCAGGCTCGCGCAAGGTTCAAAGTTAACCTTGAACACTCTCGTTTGATAATGCTTCATTTAACTACCTGCACGGGCTCGCGCAAGGTTCAAAGTTAACCTTGAACATTCTTGTTTGATAATGCTCCATGCACAAACCTTGCGCAGATATTTATATCAAAGCAAGCATCCATCAAACGTTGCGTTAAGCAGCAAGGAGAAGAAGGAAGATCAGTTAGACTAACTTGCGCTTCTCGCACAAGGAAATAGTAAATCCTGAGAAACTTTCCCTTAGCAAAATCCTTGACTTGGTGCAGAAGCAAAGGGAATCTATTCTGTTGTAACAGAATATACATGTGGCGAATAATAGATGGGTAACAGCTGTGAAACCTTCTAGAAGCCATTAACACCCAATCGTGCAAGCATCTTTTCGGTTATAACCAATTGCCACATGGCAGCATCTGGACGACTGAGGAAGATCACGGTGATGGCATGCTCACATTTATAAGATGTAGTGATCTCATGTTGACACGTGGCACCTCCCTAACCGCTGATGAGCTCACGATCCGTGTGCACTAACGGATTGCCAACAAACGTTAACGGAATAACAAAAGATTCCGTTAAAGTTAACAATCTCTCTTTTTGGCGCAAAACACCGGCTATAAGTAAGTAACTTGGAGTTCAAGGAAAGGTATTCAACACTCAACTACTCTCTCACTTACAATACTTACTTCCGACTACCTGTACTTATTCTCACGCCGGAGGGTGGTCACGGAGAGAACCCCCTTCTCCCCGTGGCGAGCTAACGGTGTTCTGTTTTGCAGGATCTCCCAGAATATTGTTCTATTCATCATCCATCGTGAAACCAAACGGAGGGTTAACCCTTTTATGCAGAGCCCATTCCATAGATCTACTTTGATTCCGGTCTAGTTGATCTAGGGTTTCTTCATTTGGCGCCCACCGATTTCGATTCTTTCTCACCTTTCGTTTCGTTTCACTTAGATCTACAGCGTCATGGCTGACGGATCATCTTTTCAAGGTCCTCGATCAGGGATTCGACGCGTTGTTGTCGGACCTCATGTCGACGGACAAATAGTTGAGGATTCTTCTGGCGAAGCTAATGCTCAGTATGATCCTAATCATGCGAGTATTCCTGTAACGCCGGCGGCTCCTCAGGTTGATGTTACCTCGATTTTACCACCTGGAGAGACTCCATTATCGTGGTTAATCAAATCTCAAGCGACTCTAAACGCTATGTATGCTCAGCTATGTGCCCAAACCGGAACTCCAGCTTTTCAAGCTCCGGTTAACGCTCCTCATGTCCGTGCTCCGTCGGCACCTCGAGTTTTGAGTTATAATACTCAAAGTCATGCTCGTTCCCTTTCGCGCATGCCTGAAGATGGAACAGAAATTTATTCTAAAACCAGGAATGATCCTGTTCATTATGGTAATAGAAGGCAAGAAGATAACGTTCAGCGCCGCGCATCTGTCCACTCTCATTTGGGCCCGCGGTCTTCGCAGCAACGGGACACCCAACACGATGAGCTCGATAGAACCTATGAGGAAGGGGATAGTACAAGTATTTTTAATCGAATATCTGCAGATCATGCTAATTACAGGCCAAAAGTACGCGCAACATACAATCCAGAAGCTGAGCATGATTACAATTTGGTGTATCGCCCAACCGAAGCAGCTGAACAATCAAAGTTTACCAGAGAGATAGCACTGGCTCCGTTGGAGCGAGCGAAATTACCATCCAACATTGGAAAGTTTAACGGTTTGACCGATCCTGATGATCACATGCGCCTCTTTACCGGTGCAGGGTTACTTAGGTGCTGGACATTGCCAATGTGGTGTCACCTATTTGTACAGACCCTTACCGGCGCTGCGCACCTTTGGTTTGATAATTTGCCGGCAGGTAAACTTTCCTCTTGGAACGACTTAAAAGAGAAATTTCTTACACACTTTAGCCAGCAACGGCGATACGTGCGCGACTCCTCTGATGTAATGAACATCTGGCGGAGGGACAATGAAAGCCTCGAAGATTTTATAACGCGTTACAACAAAGAAGTGTTGGAGATTGGAGATGTCCATGAAGACCTTATACGTGCGCAGTTCAAGTATGCGGTAAGGTGCAACGAAATGATTAAAGTGTTGTCCGGTACAACTGGCCTTCCAAAAAACTGGGATAAACACATGGCGGCAGCCAAGGTTTACGCCAAGATTGAGCGTAACTTAAGTTCTAACCAGCCATCTATGCCTCAGAATCGTCCGCAAGACTTGAGTAGAGGTAGTCGCAAGTATAAGAGAAATTGGAAAGAGTCAAGTCAGAATCCGTATTCTCCTTATTCACCAATTAATGCGCGAGCAACAATCAACAAGATAACAACTCAAAAAGCGATTAAGCAGGAGAATAGGGAACGTCATGGACTTCCTTAACGAAATCTCCGGTTGAGGTTCTCAGCACTGAGAATTATCAGTTTAAACCACCGCAACCAATGAAAAACAAAAAAGGGCAAGACCCAAATTTGTTCTGTGACTATCATAGAGACACAGGCCACACAACAGATAACTGCATCAGTCTGCGCACGGAGATTGAAAAAGCATTAAAAAGTGGGAAGCTGACACATCTAGTCCAGAATGTGCGCAAAGAGATTAAACAGATCACGCGCGAGAACGAAGGGCCTAGCAACAAGAAAATTAAACAACACGTTTCCATGATTCAAGGTGGATCATCGCGCAAGCGTAGCCTTCAACATTTTCAAAACAATACTTGCCGTGAACAGCAAGTCATTTTTCCTATCGTTCCAGGAGGTCCTCAAGAAGACCGGCCAGTAGTTATCACCGGTATCTTTGGGCACCACCAAACAGACTATATGTTTATAGATCCGGGTAGTTCCATGGATATCATGTATGAGCAGTGCTTCAAGCAACTAGATCCTGAGGATAAGGCACGCTTGGAACCAGTTGATTTTCCATTAACTGGGTTCTGCAATGAGGCTGTCTTTCCTTAGGACAAATCCTCTTTCCTGTTACTTTATCTGATGGGAGGTGTTCTCGAACGAGTAACGTCAACTTCATGGTGATGCCGGCAAATTCCCGTCACGATGTACTATTGGGACGCCGCATGCAACGTGATTTTAGTACGATTACCTCCGCTCCGCATGCTGCTTGTGGTTTTCTGACACCAAATGGTGTAGCTATACTTTATGCGCAAAAAGAAATCATGTTAATTGAGGAACCAGTTATGAAGGCTGGCAAGACATTGCCAAGCAATGAACCAGAAAAGTGGGTACTCAACAATAAGTACCCTGAGCAGACAATCTTATTAGGGCCTGCAGTCAGTATTGAAATTCACGCAAAGCTTAAACTACTGTTGTTTCGTAACAAAGATATTTTCGCATGGACACCTGCCGACATGGTTGGTGTCCCGCGCGACGTTGCGGAACATTGCCTGAATGTGTTTCCATCAGCAGAACCAGTTGTGCAGAAAAAGCGCAGCCTCGGGTCAGAAAAGACAGAGGCAATGAACGAACAAGTGACCGAGTTGTTAAATGCTGGTATTCTGCGCGAAGTCAAATACCAAACCTGGGTGACAAACCCAGTCATGGTAAAGAAACATAATGGCGGATGGCGGATGTGCGTAGATTTTAAAGGTCTAAACAAGGCATGTCCGAAAGATTGTTATTCTCTTCCTGAGATTGACAAAAGGGTTGACTCATTAGCTTCCTTTCGCTGGAAATGTTTTCTAGATTGTTATAAGGGTTATCATCAAGTCTTGATGAAAAAAGGGGACGAAGATAAAACCGCTTTTTGCACGGAGAAGGGCATTTTTTGTTATACCAAGATGCCTTTTGGTCTCCGCAATGCGGGAGCTACTTATCAAAGATTGATGGATACAATATTTGGAGATGACATCGGGAAAACTGTGGAAGTCTACATTGATGATTTGGTCGTTATGAGTAATTCAGAATACACTATGCTAGACAACATCCAAAGAACTTTTGATTCTCTGCGCGAGGTAAATCTAAAGTTAAATCCCAGCAAATGCTCCTTCGGCATGGATGAGGGCAAATTTTGGGTTTCATCGTCACCAAAGACGGTTTCAAGGTTAATCCCGAAAAGGTCGACGCAATACAAAAAATGTTTTCTCCTACTACCATCAAAGAGATGCAACGTTTGGCTGGAAGGTTAGCTGCGCTAAACCGCTTCCTCGCCAATCATGCAGCAAAATCTTATCCATTTATTCGAACATTGCGCAATTGTACGAAGAGCAAAGAGTTCGCATGGACTCCTGAAGCTGATCAAGCTTTCCAGCAGATGAAAGATTGTTTAGTTCAACTTCCCACACTTACTGCTCCTCGAGAAAAAGAACCCATGGTCTTATATCTTGCTGCATCTGAGGTAGCAGTAGGCGCTGTCTTGTTGGTAGAACACGAAGGGGTCCAGTCTCCAATTTATTATATTAGCAAGATGTTGAACGATCCAGAGACAAGGTATTCAATCATGGAAAAATTAGTTTTAGCATTGGTCCATGCTTCGCGCAGGCTGCGAAGATACTTTTCATGACATGTTATTACAGTTTTAACAAATTTTCACATTGGCCAAGTCCTGGCCAAACCAGACGTTTCTGGACGACTTGCGAAATGGGCAATAGAATTGGGAGGTTATAACATCTGTTATAAACCTAGACCAGCTATCAAAGGCCAAGTTTTGGCAGATTTCATCGCTGAAATTCCTGCTGATAAGCTGGAAGAATGCCAAGCAATCCAAAACCCAATCCCAGTCATCAACAACAGAGCCTGGACATTGTTTACAGAGGGCGCATCAAACAGTGATGGGGCTGGAGCAGGTCTTCGATTAATGAGTCCAGACGGAGCAGAGTTCACATATGCAATTCGGTTGGATTTTAAAAGCACCAACAACGAGGCCGAATATGAAGCTTTCCTAGCAGGCTTACGCCTCGCTATCAAAATGGGTGTAACAAATTTAGAAGCCCATGTTGATTCATTACTAGTTGCTGAGCAAGTAGTTGGAACGTACGATGCAAAGGGAGATATCATGGCTCTATACTTGGCGCAAGCCAAGGCTCCTATAGCACAGTTCCAACAATTTAAAATCACACACGTCAAGCGAAGCGAAAACAAACATGCTGACGCTCTAAGTAAACTTGCTGCAACTAGTTTCAAGCATTTGGCAAAAGAGGTTCGCATCGAGGTTTTAAGTAATCCATCAGTCCCTCTCAGGCAAGTAACAATGGTCGAAGTAGGAGATCCATCATGTATGTCTCCAATAATGATGTATCTGTTGCATGGTTCTTTACCAGAAGATAGAGCGCAAGCACAAAAATTACGGTGCAAAGCCCTCAATTATGAAATGATTGACGGTATTCTGTACCGACGCTCTTATATGGGTCCTTCGCTCCGCTGTGTTGACAAACATGACGCGCAAAACCTGATCATGGAGATTCATGAAGGGCTATGTGGCATACATTCTGGGCTGCGCATGGTCGTAGCCAAAGTAAAAAAGCGCAGGGTATTATTGGCCCGGAATGTACATTGACGCGGTAGAGATCTTGCGCAAGTGCATGTCCTGCCAAAGGCATGCCCCTAAAACATTGCGCCCAAAGAATCCTTTGGTACCCGTCACAACAGCTTGGCCATTTCAACAATGGGCCATTGATTTAGTGGCGTCATTTCCGGATGCGCCTGGCGTAGTAAAGTTTATCGTTGTTGCGGTCGATTACTTCACCAAATGGGTTGAAGCCAAACCTTTAGCTTCTACTAGAGCGATGGTAATTCGCAAATTCATCTGGGAATACATTATTTGCCGTTTTGGTCTGCCCATGCGCATTATTACAGACAACGGTACAAATTTAATGGCTGAAGAGTTGCAAACATGGATGACCGAAATGGGAATCCAACATGTTTCCGCTTCCGTTGCACACCCACAAGCAAATGGTCAAGTTGAAAGCATAAACAAACAGTTGGTCGACGGTATCAAGGCCCGCCTTGGCACGACACGGCGGGGGTGGGTTGACGAATTGCCTAGCATCTTGTGGGCACACTGAACTATGCCCAAGACTAGCACTGGAGAAACTCCTTTTAGCCTTGTGTACGGCACGGAAGCTTTGATTCCTGCTAAAATTGGGTTACCATCTCCAAGAATTCTAGCTTTGGAAAAACAAGATAACGAAGAGCAACGGCGCATCGACCTAGACTTATTGGAAGACCGACGAGAAAATGCAGTGATTCGCGAAGCTAAATACAAGTCCCAGCTTGAAAAGTATTACAACAAAAGGGTGCTCATCTGTTCCTTTTTGCCCGGTGACTTTGTTCTTCGCGATAATGAAGCGTCGAATGCCGAAAAACCGGGGAAGTTAGCCCCGCGATGGGAAGGTTCGTATGTGATAAATGAAGTATTGGGAAAAGGCGCGTACACTCTGAAGCGTATGGACGGATCCAGCGTTCCTCGAACCTGGAACGCCCAACAACTACGCCGATGTTATATGTAATCTCAGTCCTCTAAGCAACTTCTGAGCGTTGCGTAACGAGACTGCTTACTTTATTTTGTTATGTAATCTTAGTGGCAGCCATAGCCTTGCGCTTTGTCAGTATGAATAAAATACTTTGCCACTACTTACAGTCTTATATATGTTCATTTACAAATGCATGCAATTCCTTTGGATAAACAAAAACACAAACTCATGAGCACAGGCTACTTTAATACTTACGCTCACACATGAGAAGAAATTGTTCATTTGTCTATCCTACACAAGTAATTGGTTCCATGCAAACATTGTAAAACTGAAATTATATTATATTCACAATCCTTGCGCAGAAGCGCAACGTTACAAGTTATCATACAGAAAAACTACAAATTTCCTATTCTATGGACTTGGTTCCCGCCTACTTCTCTGCTGAAGAAAAGATCTCCTTTAGCTTATCAACAAAGTCGTCTTGTTGCAGCGCAGCATCCACAAGGTCCATAATCGGAATTTGCAATTGATCATATTTTTCTTTGGCAGCAGAATAAACGGCGGCATATTTAGCCCATGCGTGGCAGCACGGCTTGTATCCCATTCGGTCTTCAGCGCATGGGCCACGTGCAAAGTGCACTCTCTATAGCCCTCGGCATGCCCGTCATTGCGTGTCGCGATCATCAATTCTACCACTCTCTCATCCAACTCCGTAGAGTTCAGGATGGCATTTGCGATCTGTACACAAATACAATCAGTATATGACATGACAATCAAACCAGACATGTATAAAGAAAAGTGTATTACCTCCACAATCCCGTACTCCCGCAACCAGGTAAGCTTGTTCATGAGGGATTCGGTCAAGCTTTCTGCAGTAGCGCGAGCGACCACCATGTCGTTAAGTTTTTGTTCGCCTTCAGTCAAACGGTGGATCAACTCGGCTTTTCTGTTCAGTGAAGGTTGACATCTTTTTTCAAACTGTCAACCTCAGCTTGCAGCCGCTCCTGGTCAAAGAGCATAGCAGTTAGATCATCAATTTCTTTATTCTTAAGAAGAAGAGTCATTTTGGTTGATACCTCATTTTGCTCGCTCCATTCTCTATGTGAGCACGCCTCTTCTGCTGCCGCAACTGCATCTCATTTCCCTTTTTTGAGTTTCTCAATTTCATTGCGCAGATAAGCATTTTCTTTGTTGTCACGCTCGCAAGCCTCAACAAAGCGCTTGCGTTCGTTCGCATATTGCGCAGCAGAAGACTCACACTTGCGCTTCCAAGATAGCGCACCCATTCTTCAGTCTTCTTCTCTTTCTCAAATTGGGCCTTTTCCGCCTCAAAATTAACAAGCATCTTTAACGTCTTCTCTTTCTCAAGCTTGGCCTTCGCCTTCTCAAGCTCAACCTCGTCCCACTCCTTGTTCATACTGCGCCATTCGATCGCAATTCTATTTATGGTGGATGAGGCAAGGGCATACTCTTGCAGATATGACTCGTAAGTAGCTTCATGGTCTTTTTCCTCCTGGCGCTTCACCTCCGCCGGCGGGAAGATGCCTTTATACCACTCCCTACAGGAGTGCCAATCAGTAAAAACATCGCCCTGCTTAATCTTCCACACGGGCTGATGAATCGTAGAGGCCCGCCTCTCAGAATAAGAGCGGTAATAATAATCCCCAGGTGTCTCCTCTGGGCGAATAGGCGATTCCCCCTCCGAATCTTCTACAAACACAAAGCCTTCGCTTTGTGTTGAAGGTCCGGCTCCCTATCAACTTTGACGGTTCCCCAACATCTGTAGTCGTATCTTTAACCTGCTCGCCAGCAGGATTCTCAGTATCAAAATTTTTGGGCTCTTCTTCTGGAGCCACTTTCTCAATATGTTCGGGACGATGGGGTCGGCTTCAGGAATAGGAGTTTCTTGCCCCGCATCTCCCTCAACATTCTCAGGCCTGCGCGACGATGGTATAGCAGATGAGGTGGCCGGCGCAGCTTTCACCATTTTCTCTGCAAAGCATATCAACAAATACCAAGTATCAGATTCTGCGCAACTTTTATGACAGAAATGCGCAACAAACTAAATGTACTAGGTGAGAACTTCTTTGCAAAGGCATCCAGATTGCCCTTCTTACCAATGCACGGGCGCGCAACTTTGGTTGGCGCAGGAATTTTAGTCTCCACCTCCTTCCTCTTCTTAGAAGTACGCTTCAACGCCTCTTCCGGGCTAGAAGGTATTTCCAAAGGATCATCTGGGTTCGCAGCAGGAAGAGATGAGGTGTCAACAGGTTCTGGCTTCGGTTTCTTCAACCCTACAGGCACAAGACCCTCCAGTGAGTCCGACACCATCACATAATTGCACCAAGAGTCAGATACGGGAAGTGTACCTTTCTTGCCCTCAGCTTTCGCAGCAGCTGATGGCTTGGTTTTTTGCTCTGGGTTGGAAGGGGAGGCGCAGCAGTTGCAGCAGCAGTTGGTTTCTTCTTCTTCCTCGAATCGGGGCCTACGCCCAAGTTTAGCAAATCACCTACATAATTAATCATATTGAGTAAAGGTTGCGCCATTAAGTTATATTGCAATATCAACTTAGGCTTCGTATGGACTTATTTTCCAGTCTTCGAACATGGTTGCGCCTCCAGATCCTCCTGCTTGGGCAACTCAAAGTTCCCCAAGATTTGGGAGAACCAAGTGTCCTCATCATCAGCAATAGGCACGGCGGCCATTTTCCCCTTCGCTCTCTTGAAAGAGACCAAGTAGAGAGGCGCAGCTACATAACAAACATTTTTGCATCAGTACATATCTATTGAAAGATATTGCTAGAAAGTTAAAGTGTTACATACCAGTTCCTTCTTCTGTATACACCGGTTTTTCCCGGCGTTCCTTCTTCCAGAAGATACTCATCC
This sequence comes from Scalesia atractyloides, assembly GCA_947069175.1. Classification (NCBI taxonomy): domain Eukaryota; kingdom Viridiplantae; phylum Streptophyta; class Magnoliopsida; order Asterales; family Asteraceae; genus Scalesia; species Scalesia atractyloides. The sequence continues at coordinate 63,714,842 of CAMTDV010000030.1, forward strand.
CGGCAGCGATGAGGGCCCTCTCCGGCAAAACAATATTGGGCACATCTTTAATGTCTTGATACCATACCTCGTCGGCAGGTATGGGAAGGGTCTCCAGCTCGATCTCATCACCGGCCCGGAGTGTCATCTTCATCGGGATCACCGCCGCCTTGATAAAGAAGAACTTCTGCTTCCAGTCATGGTAGGACTTCGGCGGCACCAACAGCAATCGTTTGGCTTGCACACGCTGTTAGAACGAATAAAAACCCAACGAGCAATGCAGCTGGTAGAAAACTCTAAACTTCTCGACCGACGGCACGATCTGCATCGATCGGCAAACGAACTCAAAATGTCGGATCCTCACCATTCCCATCGGGCTCAACTGAGAAATGTGAATCTTGTAAAAACAAGAATTTCCAGCAAGAAATGGGTCACCGGCAGCCGGAAGTTCCCTTCGGCAAAATATTCGTAAAATAATGTAATGTAGCCGGCCGGCGCATCAGCCGCCGTGGCATTCGCCTCCGGAAAAAACGCTTTCCAGGACGGAGCAAAAAGATAGTTGGTGGCAAGATTATCGAAATCTTTCTTCGACCACTTTGGCGGTGGTAAACTTCACGACGACATCTCAGCAGAACTTGCACCGGTGGCCATACCTCGAACTTTGAAGAAAACTTAGAAAACTTAGAAGGTCGCCGGAATTTTTGAACACAAATTTCTCTCAAGTTATAATTGGGTGAGGAAGCAAATGGATCGTTGATCCCTTTATATACTAACCGCAATTAATGCACGATTTGATGCAGCGACTTTTGCGACCGACACGTATCCCCAAGTAATCGCAGGGGCGAGTGGGGAACAGTAACCCCCCCCCCCCCCGCGCGAGTGTCGCTAAAAAGCACTAAATACGGTAAGACATGTATTGTTGACATCCTGTCAACAGTACCACCACGTCTCAAGAACGTGCGTCGTCACCAACTACACCATCCAGATAAGTGACACGTGTCTAAGCATATTTGAAATTCAAATACTTTTTCAAAATTCACTTACGACACGTCATCAAGATGCATAAAGCAACAAAAAGCTATCCCTTACCTAGTGCAACACATTTATCTTAAGTCCAGTGATCCACCTACTTTTTATTCTTACATAGGAGCAACACTGGACTGGGGGACTTGAAGGGGTATGGTCCCAAAAACCTTGCGCCAATCAAGGAAATCATACCCATTAATAACTTTTAAGAAGACTGCGCGCAGACTTCTTTTCCAAAATAAGATTTATTAGAACTCTGCGCCAAATATCCAAGAGAGGAATGCTTCATTTAACTACCTTGCGCGGGCTCGCGCAAGGTTCAAAGTTAACCTTGAACACTCTCTTTGGATAAATGCTTCATTTAACTACCTTGCGCGGGCTCGCGCAAGGTTCAAAGTTAACCTTGAACACTCTCTTTGGATAAATGCTTCATTTAACTACCTTGCGCGGGCTCGCGCAAGGTTCAAAGTTAACCTTGAACATTCTTGTTTGATAATGCTTCATTTAACTACCTTGCGCGGGCTCGCGCAAGGTTCAAAGTTAACCTTGAACATTCTTGTTTGATAATGCTTCATTTAACTACCTTGCGCGGGCTCGCGCAAGGTTCAAAGTTAACCTTGAACACTCTCGTTTGATAATGCTTCATTTAACTACCTTGCGCGGGCTCGCGCATGGTTCAAAGTTAACCTTGAACATTCTTGTTTGATAATGCTCCATGCACAAACCTTGCGCATATATTTATATCAAAGCAAGCATCCCTCAAACGTTGCGCTAAGCAGCAGGAGAAGAAGGAAGATCAGTTAAACTAACTTGCGCTTCTCGCACAAGGAAACAGTAAATCCTGAGAAACTTTCCCTTAGCAAAATCCTTGACTTGGTGCAGAAGCAAAGGGAATCTTTTCTGTTGTAACAGAATGTACACGTGGTGAATAATAGATGGGTAACAGTTGTGAAACCTTCTAGAAGCCATTAACATCCCATCGTGTAAGCATCTTTTTGGTTATAACCAATTGTCACATGGCAGCATCTGGACGGCTGAGGAAGATCACGGTGATGGCATGCTCACATTTATAAGATGTAGTGATCTCATGTTGACACGTGGCACCTCCCTAACCGCTGATGAGCTCACGATCCGTGTGCACTAACGGATTGCCAACAAACGTTAACGAATAACAAAAGATTCTATTAAAGTTAACAATCTCTCTTTTTGGCGCCAAACACCGGCTATAAATAAGTAACTTGGAGTTCAAGGAAAGGTATTCACACTCAACTACTCTCTCACTTATAATACTTACTTCCGACTACCTGTACTTATTCTCACGCCGGAGGGTGGTCACGGAGAGAACCCCCCTTCTCCCCGTGGCGAGCTAACGGTGTTCTATTTTGCAGGATCAACTGGAATATTGTTCTATTCATCATCCATCGTGAAACCAAACGGAGGGTTAACCCTTTTATGCAGAGCCCATTCCATAGATCTACTTTGATTCCGGTCTAGTTGATTTAGGGTTTCTTCACCCAGGTTATAAAAGAATTTCGTGCTCAATGCACCTAAACTAATTTTAAATGTTTACAAAATGAGTCGGTTAAATGTATTTACCAGTGAAAACTGACGTATTTTTCAAAAAGGCTAAGTGACAGGTTTCGGCACGGAATAGGCTAGGAGCTGCTTGGTAACGACGTAGAGAATTTTGCAAGTTCTTAGTCAAGCCTAAAGTCTGTCAGAGATTATCATTTTCGTACTTTCGATCCGCCTGTGGATCTAATATTGCAAACCATGTATTTGTTTTATAGACTTTTAAATCCAATGGTTTGTAATAATATTTAATATTCAAGTCTTCCGCTGTGCTGTATATGTTTGACCATGATGATACCAATCTTTCGTCATAGTACTCCCCACCCGGGCCCACCGGGATTGTGCTGGAAATACGGGGTGTGACACCGGCAAAGCAAATGTGGTTGCAGATGCCTTAAGTCGTAAGGAAAGGATTAAACTGATTCAGATTAACGCCAAGAGCATCGAACTCAAGAATAGCTTAAATGAGAAGTTGTTTGACACGCAAAAGCAAGCCCTGTTAGAAGCTAATATTCCTAACGAAAGATTAGGTGGACTTATTGATCAATTAACACCTGGAAAGATGGAATCCTTAGATTTAGTGATAAAATTTGGGTTCCAATCTTCGAAGGACTTAGAGATTTAATCCTCTAGGAAGCGTATAGTTCCAAACATTCAGTTCACCCTGGAGGTGACCAAATGTATCAAGATTTTAAAAAGAATTTTTGGTGGATGCGTATGAAGAAATCCATAGCCACCTACGTAACTAAGTGTCTGACGTGTTCACAAGTTAAAGCTGAGCATCAAAAGCCGTCAGGTCTACTACAACATCTCGAGATTCCCACTTGGAAATGGGAAATGGTAAATATGGATTTTATTACCAAATTACCTAAGACCAAACGTCGTAATGACACAATTTGGGTCATCATTGACAGATTAACGAAGCCAGCACATTTCTTGCCCATAAAGGAGACGTATAGCTCCGACAAGATGGCTAAATTATATGTGGACGAGATTGTGTCCTTACATGGAGTGCCAGTATCCATAGTATCTAATAGAGATACTAGATACACTTCTCATTTCTGGAAAAGTTTCCAGCAATCATTACGCACGAGATTGAATTTTATTACGTCTTACCATCCTCAGACTGATGGACAGAGTGAGCGTACCATCCAGACCTTGGAAGACATGCTTAGAGCATGCGTAACTGATTTAGGTGGTAGCTGGGACGACCACCTCCCCTAATCGAATTCTCCTACAATAACAATTATCATACAAGCATCAAGGCTGCTCATTTTGAAGCCTTTTATAGGAGAAAGTGTCGAACGCCCGTTTGTTGGGCTGAAGTTGGGAAGCCCAACTATCTGGACCAGAGATTGTCCTAGAGACCACGGAAAAGATTATACAAATCCATGATCGTCTCAAAGCTGCCAGGGATAGGCAGAAGAGTTATGCTGACAAGAGGCGTAAACCTCTTAAGTTCCAAATAGGGGACAAAGTCTTGCTAAAGGTATCACCCTGAAAATGTGTGATGCGCTTTGGAAAGAAGGGCAAGTTAAGTCCAAGATATATCGGACCATTTGAGATAATCGAATGTGTCGGATTTGTAGCATATAAGCTTAAGCTACCTAAGGAGCTCAGTGGAATCCATGATGTGTTCCACATTTGTAACCTGAAGAAATGTCTAGCCGATGATTCGCTAGCAATGTCACATCATGATGTGCAGATTGATGAAAACCTGAGGCGCATTGAGAAACCGATTTCAATCAAGGATCGACAGGTTAAGAAGCTCCGAAAGAAAAAGATACATATTGTAAAGGTCAAATGGGATGCCTAGGGTGGCCCCGAATATACACGGGAGGTTGAGTCCACTATGCGACAAAAGTACCCTCATCTTTTTGAATAAAAATCAAGGTCGAGATTTCTTTTAAGGAGGTGAGAATGTAACACCTCGTAAATTTGTGTCCGGTTAAATACCGACACGTGTCCATACTCTCACGCGTGCCTAATGTTGGCCGAGATGGACTATTTTTGACAATTTGTGAAAGTATAATCATAAAAGGACTGAACATATCAACATGTCAAAAGTTTGGCCTCTGAGTGACCCATACGGACCGTAAGCTTAAGTGCTTACGGACCGTAAGCTTAATGAAAGGATTGTGACTGACAAGAGGTTACGGACCGCAAGGCTTAGTCCTTACGGTTCGTAACCAATTCAAAACCGGGGCGCCAGAAATGGCTTACTGACCGTAAGCACTATGCCATACGGCCCATAAGGGACTGCTAGTGGCAGTTTTGTTGAAGGCCAAGGCATTCTTCCCTTGTGCCACTTTCCTCACAAAATGCCACCTTCTTGCAGCTCTTGACACCTCCCTAACCACTCAGATTGATCCTAGAGCACCTCTAACACCTGGCATCATCCCACTTTATCCTCTTACACTATAAATAGAGCTCTTGGTTGAGCTTTGAACTTGCTCACATCTTTCATTCTCCTCTTGTGCTTTTGGAGTTGCTTCCTGATCTTAGGAGACCTCCTAACTAAGTTCTTAGTCATCTTAGAACACTTGTAAGTGTTCTTTCTCAGTTCATTTATTTATTAGGCTAAGTAATTAGCCGAAAGTCATGCAAATTGACTGTTGCTTTGACTTTTGGTTAAGACCATTATGGTCCAACCATTGTTCGAATCGAACATGGCTATGTGAGCGTAATAAGGTAGGTGATAATCCCTCAAAAGGGCACCTCCTGTAAATCACATTAAGTTGGTCAAATGACGGGTCAAAGTATTGTTCATTAAAAAGTCAAAAGTTCATTTTTCGTAAATGTTATAAAATGATCATATGTATGTTTAAACACATGTTTTGAAACATAAATAAGTTGGTAAATAATACTAGAACATGTATAAACATGTTCAGCCTGTCATTTCCAGTTTTAGTGTCGATTCGCAACCGAAAGTCTAGTAGTTTGACTTCTGCTTTGACTTTCAATTCTGACCCGATTAGCATAGTTAGCTACTAATTTAGAGTTTTATTATGATCATGATATAATGAAGGACAACCCTCTGAGGTTATACTACATGATCATAATCAGATTCTGAGTTTTTACAAAAGTTCATGTAATATGCCTAACTTTGACTAAAATGCCTTTTTTGCATAGAACTTAGTTTTAATCAAGAATGAACTTCCATATGCTTTACGTACTTATATGTTAATATAATTAACATATTTTGATGTCATGAATCTGTTCATAACCTGAGTTGTGACTAAAGTTTGTAAATGATGCTTTAATATGACTAAAACGCACTTTTGGTGCGTAGTATGGTTTTTAACCATAACTAACAACCCAAACACGTTCCGTACTGATATTAAAACATAATTAGAGTATTTTTAAAAAGGATACTTGATCATAACTCAGATTTATTGCAAGTTCATAGATTATGTCACATTATGACTAAAATGCCCTTATGGTGCATATTTCGATTTTGAAACTATAATGATTTTATAAGTTGTTAACCTACTAATGTTACAACTTATTTTAAGTATAATGGCATATAGTACTTGTTTTTTACTAATCCGGTTACCCGGTATTGCTTATATGCGTGTGGTTAAGCTTATGTAACTAGTTTACGTAAGTTTACCAAAACGGGTCAAATCTTATCAATTTTATCTCAAATTCCAAAATGTATATTGTTTACCCATAGTATACAAGTCTTAGAACCTATGGGGTTTAAACTACATTCTATTCCGATCATCGCTTAATCTAGCGTAGCGTACCGAATTTATTAATTTAAGTTAACTGGTCCAAGTCTAAGACTTGAATGGGACCCATTAACATTATAAGTTGGTTATTATACCATTCATTCCAGACTAAGGCCTTCCGGTAGATTGCAACCAAGCTAGTTAACTGATTACGGTTGTGCTTAATATATACTTTGGCATTATAAGACTTCCTTAAGCCAGGTAAATACTTTTAACCTATTTTCCTATACGGGATAGGGATACGGTAAATTATTACCGCTTGGTCGGGTATGGGATCATATGTCGGATTGTGACTAGAAAATTCGCATAACCCGTTAAATCTGTTTTGTCTGATAACTTAAACATTGGTGGTTAATTCGACCGTGTCCTGGATATCCACGTCTCATGAAATTGCTAATGGCCATGACTTAAGCACGGGGTGTAGGTATACACCTGACAGATGGTAATGCTAAAATATTTTTCCTACCCATATTGGGGATACCCCTTTGTGGGTTAAAGTGGTGCGTCGGTTAATCATGTTATTCAGTTTCTGCACCGGACCCCATATGTATTGACAGACTTGTAAAACTGTATACCAGATCATTTTGAATTGTCCCAAGTTATTTATAAAAATCATGTGCCTTGTGCGCCTAAAACAAATTTTGAAATATTTTCAAAATGTGTCGGTTATTTGTATTTACCAATGTAAATAGACGTATTTTCAAAAGACTAAGTTACAGGTTGCAAGGATACGTAAATAGGGTGGAAGTTTCCTGGTTATGCTAGAAGAGGAATTTGCAACTCCTTTACATATAGCCGAGTAGCCTGTTGATCTCATTTTTGTATATTTTTTATCCGCCTGTGGATCTTTAATACAAAGCGTCTGTATTATTATTTTGAACAGTTGGATATTTAAGTTTGTGATAATATTTTAAATCCAAGACTTCCGTTGTGCTATCTGTGTTATGTTGTGTATTGATATCAATCTACTTTACGATACTCCCTGTAACGCTCCGCATTTTTATACTTTCCTTATTTAGAAAGTTGTGTTCGCATTTCTATTTTTATAAACTTGTATTCTTACTTCATTTCAATCCTTGTAATCTCGAGACTTTGATCATAATGTTTAATCATACATGCGTAGTACGTAATCAGTCGTGAAATACACGTTTTAATTTAAAACTGAGACATACATCGAGATTATATGTTCTCGGAATCACATTCATACATGTATCATACTTATAATATACTTGCATACATCTTTATAGCATAAAATAACCTAGTTACAAAATGCATGGACTAAAAGTGGAAAAAACCAAAAGTTTTTCCACCTCTTTTCTTCTCCAATCACCTTCCACCCTTTTTTAGCCAATTAGATTTCACTTTTTTCCACCTCCTTTCTCCTCAAATAACCTTCCACCCTTCTTTAGCCAATCATATTTCACCCTTTTCCACCTCTTTTCTCCTCTAATCACCTTCCACCTTCATTAACTCTCAAACCCTAATCCCCATTTATAAATACCAGTCGCCACCACATCCTAAACACATTCCACACACTAATCTACTCCCAAACTCTCTAATCATCTCAAGAAGCAAATAAGAATACTTTTAAGTTTTCTAAGGTAACTTTGGTGTTCCACTCTCCACGACTCGTCAACTCACGCTACTTTGGAAAGCTTTGCAAAACCGTGAGTACAGTTGACCCATTTTCAACTTTTACACAATTTGGGTTGTAACATGTTAACTTACCAAAATACCCAAATACACACAACATACTTTAAACACTCAATCCGTTATAGATGCTTATTGTTATGCTTAGGTTCATGCTAAATACATACATGCTTTTGCTTTTGTCATTAACTTAGCTAGCCCAACTTAACATATATAGTGCTATAGGAGTAGCACGCCACCCGTCGGGGTATTGTTAAGCTTTATTCATAATTAGTCTCGTTACTTTTGTGGCGAGGGACACTTATAATTCTTGTGGACACTTGGGGTTTGACATTTAGTATTACATGCTAGTTTACCTTGTATACAATTGCCATGTGGATTCGAGTAAATTCTTTTTATACTTATGCTATGTACTTTAAAACTTGTCTGCTCGCCAATGCTTTTGCGTTGAACCATATTTTTAACATGTTACAGGTTGATGATGATGTTTATGACGAATCTAGTAGGGACAACATAGAAACGCACAAGAAATACTAGATTTGGGAAAATTTTGCTTTGTTGAACTTATTGTACTTGTCTTTTAAATTGTTTTAATTTGAATTTCCTTTTTAATGTACTTGACAATTTTGATATGCAATTAAATCGGTTTTGGGAAATTTAAATTTCTGTGCAAATAGTGTTAAAGTGTGATGAGCAATCTATTTTGTCTCACTTGGGTGATTCCGCCATCGGTTGGGGTGGACCCCTCCTCCCCCCGGGCCCCCCGGGCCCAAAGGAAATTTTTGGGGTTTGACACCGCACCCCCATCTGCCACCACCCACTCTCACCCCACACCCTTAAAATTCAAAC